>JBCNYH010000027.1:9631067-9651082 GCA_039654325.1 Tandanus tandanus
GTAGGAAGGTACAAAAATTAAGAGCTGGAAAGGGCTCTTTGGAACCTTTTCGGAGAGTTTTTTTTGTTTGGTGGGGTTTTTTTTTTTTTTTTTTTTTTTTTTTTTTTTAATAGGACAGATGCAGGCGAGCTCCCAGCACAAAAGGGTGCAGAGCCTAAGGGCTGTGTAACAGCATCTCTTTAAACCCTTTTCAGAGTTTTGGTAGTACTATGTGGTGAAACTAGACCAACAGGCTGATTAAAAAGATGCCAAAATAACGAATCTTTGACAGCAATGAATTCTACACATTTCATGTTAAAAATGCACAGTATCAGGTAATTACATACAAACCTTCATCTTTTCCAGTTCTTGCAGCCTCTCCTGCAGTTGCTGCTGCAAGGCATCATTCTCACTGCTGAGCTGAGCACTGTGCTCTTTGTTGTTGTTCATCAGCTCCTTGCAGCGCTTCAGGAGTGTCTCCTGCCTCCGCACTCGTTTTTGCAAAACTTCCAAGTCAGCAGTGCTGCCTGCTTCACCACTGCCCCCTGCTGCACACAAACCAAACAGTCAACAGTGTTCACTACAGCACAAGTCAGTAAAACATCTGTGTCAGATCAAGTGAAGCAGTAGGTCTAATTTCTTACATTTTTAACTTCCGCCACTTGGCTGGGGAGGTTATGTATTCACCAGCATCTGTTTGTTTGGTTGGGTTTTTTTTTTTTTTGGCTGTTAGGCAAAAACTGCTGAACCGGTTTTCACCAAACTTGGTAGAGTGATGGGGTATGGGCCTGGCAAGAACCCGTAACATTTTGGAGTAGATCTGGACCACGATCCAGATCCCGGAATTTATTAAATGCTTTTTAACAAACATTTTCTACAATATTTTTTGTGTTAGCAGGATTACACAAAAACTACCGATCTGATTTTTATCAAACTTAGTGGACTGGTAGGGCCTGGGCATGGAAAGAACCCATTAAATCTGGGAGGCGAACCGTGCATGGGATCATGTTGGAAAAAATCCCAATATCCCCCAAAAAATCCCTATCTTTATATAGCATGGGACAAAACAGTCAACTAACACCCACTAGGGGGAGACATTTCATTATAACTATGCCAACTTAGAATAATCCATTTGTTGCTGGCAATGGTACCTTTCACTCAGAGTGCTCCACTAGTTTTCATCATGTGCCTAAGCAGGATTTGCACCGTCTAGATCAGCATCCTTACTATAAATTTGTGAAATGAATACAGGGGTGCTAACAGGTATGGGGTAAAAAGATAAGAACATTGTATGCAAAGAGAAAACCTGGCACCAGTGATTCAACTCTCCCATCCTCAAAAAAGAAAAGTTTCTCAAAACCCATGCATGCTGTAACCAAAGTTAAAGGCGGTCCAACAAAAAATTAGGAGAGGTGGTCACCTACCGTGTTCCTGAACATTTACCTCCCTGAAGACTTTGGCTCCTCCCTAATCCTGCCCACCTGATCATTAACTTAATAATTAGTTGATCTACTAAAAGAGGAGTATTAGATTTTATTTTGAGATAAAACCTGCAGGAAGGTTGACCTCCAGGAACAGGGTTGGTGACCACCATATTTCTTGACAGGCCAGTTTATAAATAAACTAGGCAGTACAATCGTGCAAAGCTGACTGTTTAAATGACATGTGATAAATACCTTATAAAGATAAGCACTATGAACGTGTTGCACCTACCATGATTCGGATCCACACTGTCTTCTTGGGTAGTGTTTTGAGGGTCAGAGGTTGCCTCTGTAGAATCAGCTGTCTGGTTGGCACCTGCCTCAGGTGAAACCAAAGCCTCAGGGCAACCATGCAGCCGTTTCTTCATAAGGGCCACCTAATTCCAAAAAAAGGGTTTTAGCGTCAGTGTGTGCTAGTACATATTTTCAGACTGGTACAAACATATGCGCATAAAACACACACTTGGGTCTGCAAGACAGTGATTATCTGGTCTTTCTCCTCTAGGACAGCATCAAACTCCTCCTGCAGGTGCTTCTTGGCCTGCTGATCCATCTGTAGTTCCTGACAGGAAACACAAACACAGTGAAATGAAATGGAACAGTATATAGTCCTATGGCTGGTATGGGTAACATTTGCTGTAACTGTTCATTATTTATAATGACCACAAGCTCCTGACCTTCATTACTGCCCCGTGAATCGGGTCGGGGACCTGCACCGTATATGACCAGTATTCGTATATGACCAGTACCTACCAGACCAAACTGCGATGCAAATCTTGGCACCTCAGAGCAGTACTACTAATCAATGCCTAAGCTTTCAGTTGAAATATCTGCCCTATGGTGTACCCAAATAAGCATCACAGCACCTCACTTTATCGCAGCAGATAAAACTTTGGGGTGGGTATTACACCAGATATCACATTATACTGATCCCCAGACAACATGACTCTATAGCAAACCATGCTAGAAAGACCATATACCAATAAGTAGCCTACAGTAAACTGATAGTATGAATATTTAATTATTAGACTGGTCACTATATCCTTCCCAACCTACTGATGCCAATCTCCCTTAAAAAAATTAAAAATAAATAATAATAATAATAATAATAATTTTCCAGCTCGGATCAAGAGAGACACTAACCATCCTTTCATAGCTCTAAACAGCGCACCCAACAGACATCTATCCGTTGTGCGACAAGGGCCCTGTCCACATCTAGTTCGGTTCAGGAGAGTTCAGTTTCTAGATAGCAGTTTCTCGTTCTAGCTTTTAAAATTGGAGCGTCCAAAATAAAATAACATTTAAAAAAAACACAGAAATAGACACTTGTTACACACAGAATGGTGCATTTATTGGAAGCCATCACCGCAACGGCGTTGTTGGTTTTATCCCGTTTGTGGTTTCCCAGTTACTGGCCAGTTACTTCGAATAACTGAAGAGTCCACAGTAAATGAAGTATTTTAGGACCTTTAGGACCCATAGCACAGGCTAACTGGCGCACAAAACAAGTTGTCTACATCTGTGCTGTCAAAGTGTTTCTAGCCGTTTACTGATTATTTATTTATTTTCTCATTCTCCACCCATGATGCAGAACCTTTTCTCTTGGTCAAACATCCATTCACGCTCACATTCATACTGGGGCCAATGTGGAATAGCCAATTAACATGCATGTATTATACTGTGGGAAGAAACTGGAGCACCCAGAAAAAAAAAACATGCAAGCACGGGGAGAAAACATGCAAACTTCACATAGAAACATCTTTGCCAACCACGGGACTCAAACCGAGGACCTTCTTCCTGTGGAGGCCACTATGCCATTTGTAGTTTACTGACACAAAGGAGATAACTAGGCTACGCTTAGACTTCATTTTGATGATATGATCTTTCATGGTTATTGACGCATCGTAGGCACAGGAGTTGATGTAGAACTGTGTGAGGTGTGGGTTAGACAACCTCTCCAATACCCCTCCAACACCCCCAAACCCCTGATATACACCTAGCCAAAATTAACTGTTAATTACAACTGGTCATACTACACCTTGAATAAAGCCCAAGTTCCAGCAGAAGAAAAACATCCCCACAGCACGTTCCTGCCACCACCATGCCACATCGTGGCTATGGCGTTCTTTTGCCGATGTTCAGTACTGTTTTCTGCACTGAACATTTTTTTTGGATAATCATGGACAAACATTGTATGGTCTCTTCAGAACATAACACATTTTCCGATGTGCCTTTGTAGCCTTGCTTGGAGTTTTTTCTTTCTTAAAGAAAATGCTTATATTGTATATTCCATCTCTTCAGCTAAAGATAAAAGACATGTAGGAGGAAAAGGACAGAGAGGAAGTGTGTGGTCATACTTCTCTCAGTTCCCCTATTCTTCGTAGTGCTTTGTCTTGACTCTGACTGAGGATAGCCTGTGGCAGGAAAGAGAAAAATGATGCATGTGGGCCAACTGCTAATCAAAGTCAAATTCTGATGTTTTGAATATTATATACAGTTTATATTATATACAGTTATATAATATCTACAGTTTTCATCAACATGACTGGATATAGTACAGGTAATACCAAATTAAGCTTATAAAACTGACCTGTGTTTTCTCTTTATCCCTCTGTACTGTTCTGTATGCTGTTACCAACTGACGGAGAGAAGAGACAGAATAACAGAATTAAGGTGAATATCACTATGACACTCAACATGTCTTTTTTTACAAATAAAATAAAAATATTCATAAAAAAAGAAATGCAAAGAAAATTAAAACACATATCAAAGTCATCATTAAGACCAAACAAAATTAAACTTATTTAATTTAATTTAGTAGGCTTTGCCCTTGCACAACCTTACAATACTGACATGTACAGTATGACCCACATCTAAAAAAAACGCTGTTATAGAAACAATACTACACAACTACACAACAATACTTGCCGAATATAAATATTAACAGTGCCATTAATTTCAGTCCTGCCATTTGCCAATACCTCAGAGTATTTCCCTCTATATTTTGATAAGCTCTTCTCCACCCTATGCAGCCGATATAAGAGCTGCTCCTTGGAAAGAACCTCTGTGTTGCCAGGTGCATCTTCAGCTTCGCTCTCGATGTCCGATGGAGGGTCAAAGGCAGGGGAACCGGAAGCCTCATTCTCCCCCAAAGGAGTGAGAGATTCCCGGGACGCACTTTTGACTAGACTGTCCCTGGAGCCAGAGCGGAAAAGCCCCTCGGTACGTCCCGAAACCCGGAAAAGAGACTCAACTGAGGACACTTTCTGCTGCAGCTTCTGTGCCAGAGATTGTGACTCCTCTCTCTGAATGAGATGAAAAAGTGTGGGAACATGTACATATATAATCAAGCAAGGTAAAAGATATAGCAAATAACCGAATCATCCTTTACGTCATAAGTTGCATAACTCTTAAAATGCCAGGTTTTAAAGATAAATCACTTCAAAACTTTTACCACTTTTAATGTAAACTATAACCTGTCCAATTCAACTAAAACACAAATATTTTAGTGGAAAATTTAAAATTAAGCATACAGTAACCGTGTTATATAAATATACACCCCCTTAAACTAATACTTTGTTGAAGTACTAATTTATCTGTATTTATTTTTTTCTAGTAAAAGTCTATCAGCATGGCCTGCATCTTGACTTGACAATCTTTTCTGACTCTACCCTTAAAAATGGTCCAAATTCTACAAATTTTAAGGGCATTTCATGTGCACAGCCATCTTCAAGACACCCCACAGTTTTCCAGCTGGATTCAGGTCTGGGCTCTGGCGGTGCCACTCCTAAACTTTCAAATGTTTATCATCTCCTGATGAAGACATTCTTTTGTTGATTTTGTTGTTTGTCTTTGGCGTGAGCTGAAAGGTGAAATTCAGGGGCCTGAAGGTTTCATGCCAAAATTAACTGGTAATTAGAACTGGTCATAATCCCCTACACCTTGATTAAAGCCCCAGTTCTAGGTGAAGAAAAACAGCCCCACAGCATGCTGCTGCCACCACCATGCAACATCGTAGGTACGGTGTTCATATGCTGATGTGGTCTCTTCAGAACATAACACATTTTCCAGTGTGCCTTTGTAGCCTTGCATGGAGGTTTTTCTTCTCTTTTCATCTTATATATGGTAATACATGAGAATGTTGTCACATGTAGTTCACAACCTGTCTTTTTATGTCGCTCTTAGAGGCCCCCAGTACAAGTTGTTTTGTCTTTTCATCAGTATTGGTGGGACGTCCAGTTCTTTGTACTGTGCTGTATTTTCTCCACTTGTTGATGACTGTCTTCACTGTGTTCCATGGTATATCTAATGCCCGTAGTTTTCTCCTGACTGATTTCAACAATCCTTTTAATGTTTTGTAAGCTCTTTGCAGACCACGGTTTTTGCTGTAAGATGCAATTAAATTAACGTTATGAAAGTCCTACTTCGACAGTTTAAGTTTATTTGGGGTTAATAAGGAGCCACATCCCCAATTATAAAAAGTTTTGATACTGAAATCTTTTAGAAGAAAAAAATGTAAGTCTTTCAGTAGAATTGTAGAGATGATATGTAACAAATTTGAAAAAAGTTCTAAAATGATTTACCTTGAACTCATTTATTACATCACAAAAACCTGGCATTTTAACAGGGGTGTGTAGACTTTTTCTATACACTACCGTTAAAAGTTTGTTAGCATTATGTATTAGCTACCACGGTCCTAGAACACTTTATAAGGCTTCAGCGATAATATCAAATCGACGTGCTACTTGCCAAAGAAGAGGCGGCTTCATCTCCATTCACACTTCCACTGGGAGAACTAGCTGCTCCTTTCAAAATGTTCTGAACAGGACAGAAATTAAGAAATGATCAGTAGGAAAAGGGTTAATGACCATGTTCTGTTAGTATACTATTAATTAAGCTGGCTGCACCTTGATTACTCTAAATGCAATATTAGTATTGCAGTGAGCAATGCAAGGGCCTCTGGCTACTCCCACATGCAGTCTGAGCACCATGAAAGAGAGCAACTGCATTAAAGACAGTACACCAGTTAGGCTTTACACAGAGTAGGCACAAACCTGGTCCAGTTAGAATGAGTCAGAAAACTTGTTGAGGTTAAATAAATTAATTAAATTAAGTAAATCAATCACGCTCTTCCTTCAATGGCAAACATGTTTCTTGATGAGGGGCATGGCAGATTTATTATGTAAAAACAATGATGGGTAGTGTGTGAAGTGATACACAAAATCCCTCAACGCATTCCACTCTAAACTTTATTTAGACTAGACCAGACAATCTACCGAGCAAGTCTAATACATAATAATAATAAAAAAAACTTTGTCATTTTGTATGTGGAGAAATAAGGGACCATACCAGCCCTCTGATATTCAGTCTCCCATTCAGCCCTATATTTCATTATATTACAGCCTCTTGCGTTTCACAGGAGGACTTGCAGATGTTACTAAAAAAACAGGCACTGTGAATGTAGTGTTTAAATAGGTACATGTGTATATATATATATACATATATATACATATATATATATATATATACACACACACACACACTTGTTTATTTTATTTTGTTTTCCTGAAATATCAGTAATAAAACTGGAAAACTTGTATGTCAAAAATGCTCCATCCTACTTCTATATTGTATGATCAGAATTTTTAGCTCTTCAAGGGCAGGTTCATGTACGTTTCTTTTTTTGGGAAGAAATAAAAATAATACCTAATAATACTAAAATAAAAATAATGAATTTGTTGTTGCTTGTGTAAAAGAACAGGGTTTTCTCTCTACTCCTCCTTCTCCTCTCATAGCACGCTAAGCTACCAGTGGACAGCCAGTAACATCACAGCACACACATGTATGGCTCTGACAAGCGGTCACTGCTTTCTTTTTTGGGGACTTGGCTGTAAAATCCTTTTAATTTGTTTGGATGTTATTCAGTTGAAAAGAAAACTTTTCAAAAACAAAAGCTGCTTTATGTTTTCAATAAACCGGTTTCAGCATCACTGACCGCCGTCGTCATGTAACTCAACGATGCGTAAGAGCCAATCACCAACACAATGCATATGGACACCGGACATACAGCCATAAAAATTAGCTCGGATTCTTAAGTGTGGTGCTCCACTAGCGGATTATATACTAATGAATTAACCCCAAAATCATGCTTCATTAAAAGCATTCTTATTAATATCCACACAACCATGGAACCAAAGTTTGTGGGCGAATTGGACTTTTATTGCATATCAGTCAAGTTCAATGAACGTTTAAGGGGTGTCTTTACTCACTTTCAGCAAAAACAAGGACAATTTCAAAACCAAAAATAATCACAACAATGAGGTTCAAACGGAAACTAAATGATTTAATTAAATACGAGACAATGGCTATGTTTTTCTCTGTACTGTCCTCAATGAAAATAATCTCCACTTTGCTTGTAGTTTGGAGTTTACGTCACGCTATAATACTACCACAACTTTAAACAGCTTCGAGTAGGGTATTTATGAAATGACATACAGAAACGCAGAACAAATTGAGTCCCCTAGTGATTACAAACAGGACGCAGCCGTTTATTTTCACGTATGGGACGATATTGTATTATAAAAAACATTAGCCATGAAAGCTTACAACAAAACAGCAAAAGCTTGCAAAAGTACACCAGAGATCCTGAGCTTTGCAATAGGCTTTGACAAAACAGACATACTGCTGTCAGAAGACATTTAACGAGGAAGAAATTTCAATCGTTATCACTACAATTAATACTAGGTAAATAAGCTGTCCATGGTCTAGATGGAAGAATGGGAGAAGATGCAGTATGAAAGGTGACTTGAATCAGCTGCAAAATGTACTCCCGGGTCACTGTATCATGGCTGACCCTGCATGTAATGTATATTCGACACTTAAAGGCTTCTTATTCTTTTCCTAAACACACTCACAAAGCATTATACACCAAACCATCTGTTCAATATACCCCATAAGGGTTTGCATATACTAACAAAGGTAATAACAGGTAATCAACCTCTCTTCCCTGATGTTTCACATAATGTACGCGGGAAAAGAGGTTTGCATGTTGTGCTGTGCAATGCAAATTAACTTCACACTGAGACTTTTATGCCATTTTCATAAACAGCACACAAGGAAGTTCACACCAAGGCCCAGGTGGATGTCCCTGAATAACCCCTGAGTTTGGAAGGACTATTCAATTCAGCTACGTCCACCGAGCTTGAGGTGAATAAGAGTTTTAGTATATAATACATGGGAACATTAAAAGCAAACTAAATCAGGATTTAAATGTATTAGAGGTTTTTTTAAACATTTTAACTCTGAGAGGCATGTCAGATGAGCTCTGTGCATGGAGTGTCCCAGCACATAAGCACTATGTAACAACATATGTTTAAACTCATCCAAAGTTTTAGTATATACTACATGTAAACACAAGTGAAGCAAACTAAAGAGATTTTTATGGATCATTTTGCCATTTTTAAAGCGTAATAGTGATGACGCCGCCTACTCCAAGTAATTGTGACAAACCATGAGTGTCCGACATTTCGATTCAAGCATTATCCACTCTGAATAATCAACAATTATGCACCGAAGGCGATGTTAATGTTGCTGAATAGTCCCTAAGACAGAGCCTGACACAAATACTGTTTTAGTATATACTATATGTGAACACAAAAAACAAAGTAAAACAACATTTTTGTGGTTTTATTTGACTTTATTTATTTTTTTTTTTTGGTGCATATTTTAACCTTTACAGACTCAGGCAGGTGAGCTCTGCAATTCACGAGTAAAGCTTAAGTGTATTAAGTAACAACATGCTTAAAAACTTATTCAAAGTTTTAGTATATACTACGTAGAAACAGAGAGAAGCAAACTAAAAGGACTTTATGGTTATTTTTCCATTTTTAATGCAAGGCAATGAAGTGACCCTGGCAAAACCGCCATATGGATTAAACCACTGCCGGCTCCGGATAATGTCCAGTAACCCCTAGATAGTTGACCAATCTCATACAGCGAATACATGATCCTCAGACAGCGAACCGAACATATCGCTCCGTTCCTGTGTAGTGTAGACTAATTGCAAATAAGAGCCTTCTCGGTCAAAAAAGTCTAGTTAAATATGACCATAACAAATGTATTGTGCATTTCAAACTCATCAAGGACATTGTTTGGCAACTAAAGAAGCTCTCTGGCAAAAGTTTTCGGATGGGAGAGGAGCAAAATACAAATACTCAGTTAACAATTACAATGGGAAATACAAGTAGGCAAGCAAGAACTCTACTTGGGGTAGAAAACAAAAGTATAAAAGGATTCTCTACTCCCTAAGATATCAAAAACACAACAATTCAGAAAAGATAGTCAACACGAAGAGGGCACAGAAGCAACTATAAATTTATAATAAACACCACTACAAGGATTTCGATGCAAGAATTAAGGGTGAAATGCCTTTGAGTTATGCAAGAGAGCAAGAACATGGGAGAAACAAATTACAGTAGGCTGCAAGCAAGTGCTGACAGTAAGTAAAGAAACATCCTTTAGGTCAAACCTCCAAAGGCATCGCATTAAAGGGGTGAGGCAGGTAGAAGCAGCAGGTTCACTTGGGGTTTAGTTGGGGTTGTTGGGTAGGTATGAGGAGGCGACGTGTGAGAATGAACTCACCGCACTAGGCACCTGGGGCGCTTTTGGTCGATTTGAATAGTCCAGAGCAAAGATAGTATATTCAGAGAGAAAAGCGGGTTCTGCTATCATCCCAGCCAGCAGCTGACCAACATCACCCCCCCAAACACAAACACACACACACAAAATGAATAAATCAGAGAGTGCATTAATGATCGGGCAGTGAAGTGGGGGCGAGGGAGACAGAGCCAGGACAAAACATCACCATGAGTGACAGCATGAAAATGAGAAACATAGAAAACTGCAGAAGAAAGAAGAACGAGTGAAATGAAACCATGAATTTACAATGTTTGATGTCTCATTTCATACCAAGTGACTCTTGGATGTTCAGTATATTAAATAAGCTTGTGCAATATTGTGAAGATTTTAATCACCCCCACATGACATTATACTGGCACAATATCCAGCCAGGATTACTTTGATTATATAACCAGACCTGCAAACCTTAACCTCAAAGTATGCTAATACGTGTTATCATTCGAAATTACATCAAACATTTTTCTTCCCAATAAAACCATAGATGAGCCAAACAATAGATGAACGTGGAATGATTTATGCCAGTGCCTGGAATCCTCCTGCATCCCTAACACACACACACACACACACACACACACACACACACACATATATAAATATACACTGCACGACCAAAAACAAGTCGCACACACGAACATGCTGTTGTTCCGCCTTTAGCCTTGTTTACAGCACATAATCGTCATGCTATTGTTGCAACAAACTTAAGCAACATAACATTTATTTCCATCCGGCGTTGGGTTCATTTCTCAGCGACGTCTTAAATTGATGAGGGAAAAACTGAACCACTCCATAAAGTCTTCTCCAGCACATCCTGGAAACTTTCAATAGGATTAAGGTCAGGACTCTGGGGTGCCAATACATATGTGAAAATGATTCCTCATGCTCCTTGAACCACTCTTTCATCATTTAAGTCCCCATTTTATATATATATATAGTCCGATGATGTGATAACCTGGTCATTCAGTACATTCAGGTCATCAGCTGACTTCATTTTATTGACACATTAATGTTGCTGAGCCTCGACCTGACCAGCTGGAGCAACAATGCCATGGAGATTACATGCTGTGATCAAGGCTAAATCCACTCCATGAAAATATTACAGTGTGCAATTTTTTTTTTTAAATAGAAAGGTGGCAGAGCACTCAGTGCATCCCAGCTTGCTGCGTCATGGTGCTGTGCAGCCACAGACCTGTCAAAATGTCCTCAGCTTCGCCTGATGCTGGTGACCAGGAGAGTCACCATAGTAAGCAGTGTGCAGCAAGTGGAAGTGCATGAGACTTCCTTCTTCTTCCCCTTAGGCCAGATTCACACAGCAAGCGATGAGTGAGAAGTGACCATGCAAAGTCAATATTCACCAGCAAAATGTTCTCAAGCAAAGTGAAGTGGGTGGCATGCGCAGGGATCCCCAGGCGAGCCATTCGAGCGGTTACTAATCAGAGCATAAAGACACCGGTGATTGATCGCGAGTTTGCAAAAACCTTTTCCTATTCGCCTCCTGTGTAAATGCGGCTTTGGGGTTAGCCAAACTGTAACTCTAGCCAGCCGAAGATTCTGTTCATTCTAAACTTATTCCAAAAAAGTAAAAAAATTGGGAATATATAGATTTAATGATGATGCTTTTTTTCCTCTGAGAATTAGATTTTTTTTCCCCACCAAAATTGATTTTCCATTAAGTATTTGATGGTAAGGATATACCCGTGAGCGTGGATAGAACAGATGTTTTTCCACTCGCTTTCATCGGATATGCCGATATTTGCGCATGTTCGACTTGAGTTTGTGGAATAACTGTTACGCATGCACAAACACATGACTTTTTTTTTTTTTTTTTTTTTTTTTTAAACGCACAGCAATACTGATAGAGCTATCCTGTACCCAGATGAAACTTTGAGATCAGAAGCCTTATTTACACTGGGTATGGGCTATCAAGAAAGCTTTGTAGCCTACAGTTGGCCTGGTTCGGAAAAATACCTAGACATATCCATATTCTCCCACTGTCCTTTCCAGCTATAGTCATCTGCAGGCCTCATTTTGCAAATATAAAAATATATATAAAAGCAGAAAGCTACTTAATTGGAGTCTTTCATGTAATATGAAAGGTATTTTTGAATGGTCAGGTAAGACAGAGACACCCATTCACAATCACACTCACACCTCAGGGGCAATTTGGAACAGCCAGTTCATCTAATAAGCATGTCTTTGGACTGTGGGAAGAAAAACAGAGGAACCCCAACACAAGCACGGCAAGAACATAAAAAACTCAGCACAAAAAGGCCCTGGTCGTCCATGGGGTTCGAAACCAGAACCTTTTAGCTGTGAGCCAATAGTGTTAACTGCTGCACAATCATGATATACTGATATCAAGTTATTTCTAATAAAATCTAGTTTTATTTATAACTAATTGTTATTTTTTTAATCATTATTTGAGTATACTTACATACACTATTGGGGGAGACAACCTTAAGCACATGTGCCACCATCAGCATACTAGTAACAAGCTCAAGAGAGCCCTCTCAGCTACAGTACATACTCAATCACCCCCTGATTGGCCATAGACTGTGTGCAGCCTTCTTATTTACCATGAATGATGTATGGCCTCCCACACACAGGTCCCACAGGAACCGCAGTGCAGCAGTTCAGGTATTTTCAGTTGCAATCAGTCTTCAATTTTGTAAAAAAAAACATTAAAAAGAACATACATAAAGCCGTTTTTTCCCCAACATTGCAGATGTGAATAAGTTTAAGATTGCTACTAACAGATTTCTCTTAAACTCTATAGATTTATTGACATGTATATATTTTTGTGGTAACTATATGGATTGGACGACAATGTAAATTCGAGACGATTTTGTGATCACAGTTTTCCCCCCCTTTGATTTCATATTTGTTTACTGTATTATTTAACATATCATTGTATTGTTTGACTTTCTGTATTGTATAAGAGCCACCTTTCATCTCTGTATGTAGATGGCTAGATCAGGCTCGTGACATATTGTTTATAAAATAAAATAAAAAGTATGTTTAAAAAAAATAAATAAAAAATAAATTAATAATAATTAAAAAAACCTCTATTAGACCCTTAATCCATGAACCGGTGAATCTCCACCCATCTTTACTTCAGAAAAACTCTGCCTCTCTACTAATGATTTTTTATACCTAATCATGTCACTGATCTCTCACCAATTAACCAATTTAGTTGCAAGATGTTCCTCCAGCTGTTTCTTTTTGCCATCATTTGGGAATGCTATAAACATTTACTTGCCAGC
Source organism: Tandanus tandanus (assembly GCA_039654325.1). Lineage (NCBI taxonomy): Eukaryota > Metazoa > Chordata > Actinopteri > Siluriformes > Plotosidae > Tandanus > Tandanus tandanus. The sequence continues at coordinate 9,644,485 of JBCNYH010000027.1, forward strand.
AGTCAAGTATCGATGTGATGTTTTGCTGGAACTGTTAATATTAAAAATAAATAAATAAATAAATAAATAAATAAAAGAAAAGAAAAAAAAACAAAGGAAACTGAAAGGCTAAATCCTCCAATCACACAAATCACTGGAGATATTCTAGGCACTGTCAAAACATCTCAGTGATAAAAGTGTAGACAGGCGTAAGTCATGAAACAGACCGGAAAAAGCTTTAAAGTTCAAAGGTTTTATCAATCGAGGTGCAGAGTGAAGTTCATATTAAGAAATGGATAGGGTTTGACGCTTTGAGTACCCTTCCCAGATTCCCTTCCCTCAAAATTGGATGAAAGAGTGAGAAGGAAAAAGGTCAGAGAGGTGACCATGTGGCGTATGGCAACAATGAAGCAGTTGCAGGAATTTTTGGCAAAGAGTTGGTCACTGTGTGAATGTGACAATACTACGTGATCCACTCCAGCATAATACGGATTAAGTAGGAAATTTGCCATTCTGAGATATTAATATATTAGGACAGAGAATTTAATACGCTTCAAAACGAGGTATAATACATGATTATATCATGAAAATTGACTGAGTTACATCACTTTGTATGTCACTAATCAGGAAATGCTACTCTTGAGAAAATAGTAATCACAGTTACAGAACCAGTTTCTGAATATCCGCATTTGAAACTCCCTAACATCCATAAACTAAATGAATCTGGCACTCGACCAATCAGCACAATCTTCCTCTTCCTCATGTCTGTTTTGAGGCTTCTCATTGGTTTAGCGCTGTATGATTCGGGGAATCCTTCTGGGATTCCGTAAGTAGGAAGAGAATTCTGGTACCGAATATGGATAATAAGGAAATACCCTGAGCAATCACAAAAGCGGATGGAAAATCAGTAATGGACAGATTGTGTTTATGGATATTTGAACTTGGTCGTGTCAAAGATTATGCTTTGAAAAATGTAATTTTGGCGATATCACATTTTCATCCAGGGAAGCCATTTTCAACTTACTTTGGCTCTTACTCAAAACACTACCTTACGACTTCATCCATATTACGCTGGAGCGGGTCACATGTCACAAATGCTCTATAAGTGTGGCTTGTATGGGAAAAACTCTCAGTTAAGAGTTGAGCTTTGCTAAAATGCACTTTGAAGATTCATCTATACCAGGGGTGTCAAACTAATTTTCACTGAGGGCCACATCTCTAAGTTTCTAGTTCACCAAGGGCCCAATAATCACTAAACATCTATTCAAAAAGGGCAACCACGGCAAAATGATTAGTTTAGGCATATGCATCCACTTTTCCTTTATTCACTTTCCTTTTCTGACAACACTTAACAGCGACAAGCTAGCATTCAATCTCTCTTGAGTCGTGAATGGCTAGCAGTTTACTTGTTGCTGCAACCTAGCGGATGGAAACCATGGATTTCATGGTAACGGTTGATGCAAAGAATATCTGATAATCATATTCTTTGAAAGCTCTCCTGGGCCAAATAAAATATGTTGCCGGACCGGATTTGAAACACTGCATGTGTTTTGTTTATATATGTTACCATACTGCGGTGGAATGAAAAAGGTTCATTCGTGGATAAGGGCCTGCATATCATTTTGGTTTAGTTTACTTCAGCAATTTTTGGGTATTTTTTTACTGTCTATTTTTCACCCCTTTCCTTTTATTCACTTTACTATAAAAGATCTTCCTCTTTCATGCATTTTCCAAAAGATTTCCTCTCTTACCCAATCGTTTTGTCCTTTTTATTTTCTTACATGTATATAAAAATGTAAATTGATATTTTTGGTTAATCTATATATCTATCTATCTAGTCATCTATCAATATGTGTACTTCGGCTAACAATGTTTTATTAATCTGCCAAAAGAGTACAAAAGGATTATGATGGAAATTCTAATTAAATTAAATTCTGATTATTCTAATTGTTTTATTATTATTATTATTATAATTATTATTAATAATAATAATAATAATAAAATTGTAATTGGCTCTGTAAAATTCAGTATTGGAATAATTTTAAATGGTAAAAAGCAGGGGGAACTCAATACTGCACAAGCCTAATATTAAGTACTTGTCTGCATATTCAGAATTTGGAAATAATGGAGACATCAAAAAAAGTAAACCTGCTGAGACAATAGAAATGCTATTACGTAGTGAATTTCTATGGAAACCTTCACAGGAAAAAAAAAATCAGAAACCTAAGAAAAAGTATAATAATTGTGACCTCAGCTTACCATTAAACCTTTTACACACAGTTACACACAGTTGATTAATTAGGTTTGGGCCATCTGCAGGAATGTGACAAGGTAAATCCACCTATGCATTGGAAAAAGTTCCACCTCTGTCTTCTAACCAAGGTAAAAAAAAAATAAAAAAAAAAAATATGCAATATAACAAAAATTTATCTTCAACATTGTCCATCCATTGACAAACCAATTAATCCTACTTGTGTCGCAGGGAGGCTGGAGCCTATCTCAGCCGACTCTGGGCGAAGGCAGGGTACACCCTGAACAGCTCGCCAGACCATCGCAGGGCAACACACACACTGTTCACAATCACACACTCACACCTGGGGGCAATTTGGAACAGTCAATTAATCTAATGTGCATGTCTTTGGACTGTTGGAGGAAACCCTATAATCCTATATAAGCACAGGGAGAACATGCAAACTCCACATGGAAATATTCTCGTCAAGCCCAGGACTCAAAACAAGGACCTTCTTACTGTGCGGCGAATGCGTTAACGACTACCCCAGCGTGCCGGCCCTCTTCATTTTTATGCAATGTTAACTTGGATAGCAACTGATGAGACAATAACCAAGATAATAAATCAAATATCTGTGGAATACAGAAACATTCTACTGTTATGAACAAGACTGTTGATAAAGTGACCAAAGAACAATAACAATCATTATGTACATTTTGACAAATAATAAAAACACGGGAAGAAATATATATTATAGGACTTTCTTCTCAAATATAATGAAATAAGTTCATCCTGCTAATCACAATTTTAAACATCAGGTAGGTTTGAATAGTACAGACTGTACAACCTAGCAGTAAAGAGATCATCATTATGTACAAGGTTACATTGCGCATAGTAATATAATAGCTCAAACTACCCGAGAACACACTTCCATGACCATTAAGGAAAGAATTTTTACAAGGTGGTTACAGTGTACGATGAGAAAATAGTTTCTAAAACACTAAAAGCAATGTGTGTTAAATCTTATATGATTTTAAAGAGAGAGTTATACCTTACCTCTCTCTCGCTTGGGGAGGCATCCTGGGGGAGTCCAGACGATTTACCATGCTTCTCACCTGAGACCACCTACGTAGGCACAGTCATATAATCCGAAATTAGATTTCTGCACAATACTAACAACAATATGAGAAATGCCTCTGATACAGGAAAAAAATATTGGATTGGTATCGGATAGTACCCTTATCTATGCGCCAACCCATTACCACCTGATAAAAAGTGATTTTACGCAAATTAAGCCACTGTTTCCAATCCCAGAAATCAGCTCTTCTACACTGACAGCTTCTGTTTACATTATCATTATTATCTTACTATTATTATTATTATTATTATTATTATTATTATTGATAAAGTGCAATTTTTTTAATTGTGAAAATAAAATTTTGCATTGAAGAAAAGTTTTTATTTTTTATGTTGTCAAAGAAAATCTGAGACAGCAAAAAACATCGGTATCGGCAGCTCACACTTACAGAAAAATCTGAAATTAAAAAAAGGCCGGTTTGTAAATTATAGTTTAAAGTATCACTTTAAAAATCTTGAGAACTCACAGAGGTAGAAAAACCATACTTAACCTTTAATACAATGATTGTCACGTCAAAACAATAATTAATAATTTAAAAAAAAAACTCACAGTACAAGATACTCAGTACAAAGACTAAAACTATGCCATGCTTCGGAGTTTTGGGCAAGAAACTGAATTGTGTCCACTTGTTTTTTCCTGGTGTTGAAGTCGGACTGTTTCAAATGCTTCCACCAAACATGAATTTGCTTCTGCGCCGTTATTCTGCCCCACTACTGATCACAAACAGATCACCATTCTGTGTTTTCCTACAATTCGCACTGAGTAGCATGCGTGAAGTGCTGAATCCAGTTTGAGACCAGATGAACAAATCATGTAATCTGGCTGCGTAAGTCCGACTCTGATTAAGACGATATCATGATTTCAATCGGTCGAACATGCTTACATGTATTTTAACGGTAGAGTTTTAATCGGACTAACACGGTAATTCGATCTTTTTCTAATTTCATGTAAACATACTGATTAATAACCCTTTTGGAGAGCACTCACTGGCAGACTGACTTTCGACAATATTGTATGATGACCTTGACCGTTTTACTCTTTCTGAGTCCAAAGGTTGTTGGTTCGATATCATACCTTCCATAAACTATCTTAAAAACCTGGATCATGTCCATTCTAAGCCTACAATAATCCAATGTAGGAAGATTCAGTACACAAGGTCTCTCTGGATATGTTAAATCACTTATGTCCAGTACACAGCAATCAGCCCTAGATTACACATGGTTTTCTTTTTATTTTTTTATATTGACTTTTTCTAGGTATCACTCATGCTGGTGCACCCACTGACACTCGTTGACTTTAAATGAACAAAGCAGAGGGTCACATCTGACTTTGAACCACAGGTTTGACGAATCTGCGGCTGTGAAACCGAAGTACAGTGCGCGAGGAAGGTAAACATCTATAAACAAGCACCAGCAGAAACCAGTTAAACAGGAACACACGTTAAATTATTCTAACACGATAATGGACCGATATGTTTTTTGTTCCTAATACAACTGGGGACCCAAAAAGATCCCAGATATTTCCTTTACAGAGGGGTGTGCAATCCGGAAGTGGAGTTGTGTGTATGCAGAATTGTGATTGGCTGTTTAAGTCCTGTCCTGCGCTCTGATTGGTGAATAGTTCATGGAAATACGGAAAATGTTTCGGAATGTAAACGAGGAAAAAAAAAAAAAAAAAACACTGCTGTGACAATATACTTGGCAAGGACAGACCTTTTTAAAAGCTCGGATGCCCGTGATGGGGTCAACAAAACACCTAAACTAAGTTTTAAAGCACAACTCGTGTCTTTAAATGTAATCTGATGGGCTTGAAAAATCAAAACACTGTCGCTAGTACCATGACAACAGCGTATCCTCATAAAGAAACACGGTGTAGTGTAAACAGAACTCAGCAGTGAAAACTATTACAGAAACAGTGTGATTGTGACACAAATGGCAGGAATAACTTCCTTAATACAGTACAACAGTATACACTGAGTGTATTAGCTCAAATCAGTACTAACCTGGGCCTGTTGGGGTGACAGGACATTCCTTTGTGGTGACTGTTCTTCATTAATTTTCTGCTTCAGTTTCTTAAACATGGTCGCTAACAGCAGGTGTAACGTCCCAGAGCGTATTAGTGTTATAATTTAGTCTGGACCAGAATCCAGCTTACAGTACAGGTGGCTCTGCTGTGCCGATTCTCATTTCGCAGGTAAAATAAGCACTGCGCAGATGCCGACGTGGAGCAAAAGCAGGCAGCTACGGCGTCTCGCGAGGCTCAAACGAACAACATGGCGAAAAAGCGAAAGGTTAATGCGACAGAAGATGAAGTTGGTGTCGATGAGTGTCTGGTTTGATGCAAATCTGGCACGTTTACAGTTCTCTGCTTAACATATCATTGATATTCTAATGTGGTTTGATGTGAAATAATTAAAAAAAAAAAGGTTACAGTTCCGGTTTCATGTATTTTGACCCCTCCATCTTCCCAGGTCCGACAGGAGCTCATAACAGCCATGATATGTTTTCTCGCATGGATACAGGGATATTTTCTGAATTTAGAGTCAAAATTTCTCCAAAATATATGACATTTAAAGTCAGAATGTCTGAAATTAAAGCCAGAAATTCTGGGGGGGTTGGGGGGGGGCGTATCAAACATAATGTCTCAGTTTAAAGGTGCCCATTCATGAGCCAGTAGCCGATGTGTTTTATCTTCCATTATCATTTCATTTTGGCTGAATACAAAGGTTTCCTGGCAAAACCTCCCCAGCCCATGGTCGTACATAATCCATCCAGTCATGGTGCGGGAGGATGAAGCCTCTCTCAGCCGACTCTGGGCAAATGCAGGGTACACACTGAACAGCTCGCCAGACTATTGCAAGGCCAACACACGCACAACCTTTTATACTCACACTCATTCACACCTAGGGGCAATCAAGAATAACCAGTTAGCCTAATGTGCATGTCTTTGGACTGTGAAGAAACTAGAGTTAAAAAAAAAACAAAAAAAAAAACACTTTATTCAAACATGGAATGAGTTTCAAATTATGCCATTAAAGTCAGAAAAATAAACCATCAAAATCTTGTTCAAGTTCCTTTTCTTACCATGTATTATATACACTTAAAACACTGGAGAGTAAATGTGCTGTAACAAATCAAGCTGACATACACATGTGATCATGGAGCTCATCTGCTACACTCTCGCTCTCTATATATATAAAAAAAAAAAAAAAAAAAAAAAAAAAAAAAAAAAAACAACCCCCCACCCCTCTC
>JBCNYH010000027.1:9701911-9719045 GCA_039654325.1 Tandanus tandanus
CACGGATATAAAATGGGGACTCAAATAATGAAAGAGTGGTTCGGGGAGCATGAGGAATCATTTTCACATATGTATTGACACCCCAGAGTCCTGATCTTAACCCTATTGAAAGTTTTCAGGATGTGCTGGAGAAGACTTTATGAAGTGGTTAAGTTTTTACCTTATCAGTTCAAGACGTCGGTGAGAAATGAACCCAACACTGGATGGAAATATATTCATGTGTGTGACTTTTTTTTTTAGGCTGGGCAGTGTAAGTCGCATGACGACAGAACAGCAGTGTTTTAAGAGGTTTTTCTCCTCTGCTATTGGTCCTGTGTTTCAAAGTAGTTGACATCAGAGCCAGTGAGTAGCAAAAGATTGGCCAATGAGCGCTCAGGTCCCACCCATTGTTCCCTCCCACTTACAAAGACTTATGTAAAGGGACATTCTTAAGCAAACAAAAGTGCTGAAAAATTGCATTATGAAATAAAAATCCCATTTTAAAATAACATTGCATTATATAATAAAATCCATTTATGAAATATAATTACACTTTAAAAGAAAAAGCTATTCGGAAAAAGAGCAATGTTTGATAATAATGAATACATACTGTATTTCAGAATAATGGACGTTTTGTAATAATAATGAAAACAATTTTATAATAATGAATTAATATTTCAGGTTATTGAACTGATGTATTTCATATTAACTTGTTTTTCATATTAATTATGACTAAAACGGGTCTCCACTCTTTATGCTTTAATGATTATATTTTGAAAATCATAATCATTAAATATATAAAAATTTCATTAAATGAAATTTTGATCCATGTGTAGCCATCCTATAGAGCCTCATGTATTTTTATATATAGTAGTAAATGCAACTCTAAGAGTAAATACAAAATGTGGTGCCAGATAGATGGGGTTGATCATGCAAGAACAGCAATGCAGTCATGCAATATAGAGGCAGCTGCTATGTACAGCTGACTATTTAACTGTTGTGTGTCTCTCTACAACTGACACCAGCTGTAATGCTGTTTAAAAATCAGCCAATCTCAGTTTCTTGTCTGAAAGCTGACCCTGCCTTATGCAGAGCTTTTTGGAGCTCCACCTGTCAATCGGCAGCCGTCAAACTCCCCACACTCAAGACATCCCACACCCTACATTACCCATTGAAGATATTCATTTAAACCAGCTAAAATATTTTACACTTTTGCTAACGCAGCATGCAAGTGTAAAAATTTCTCTATCAGTCTTAGCGCTATGTGACTACACTAACACAAAAAGAGAAATAATTCACATCAGTTTGTGTCAAGTTGCTCATGAAAGCAAAAACAATAAAAAATACAAATATTTGAATTTTAAAAGCCATTGAATTCTTAAAAACAAAAGTTAAAGACAATTAAATTCATAATATTGACATACATTAGGTTGAAACCCACACATGTGTACTTATTTATCTTGGGGTTTTTTTTTTTGTTTTTTTTTACCATTCCTGCATTCCCATTTTTAAGGGATTTTCCACCGATTTCTTTCCCACCCATCAAGTATTGCTTCCCTATCACACAACCACCAATCCATGACATGTTATGCTGCTCTTGCGCATTCAGGAGTGGCTTCACACACTCAGACGCAAAGCGTTTTTTTTTTTGGCTGGCCCATGTACTGTTGCTGTTCCAATGTGTGCAAACATATGTGTGTATAGCAGGAGTGCCCAATCTACCTTCCCGAAGACGTTCACTGCAACCCTAATTATGCCCACCTGACCACCCAATCATCTAATCAATACTTAAGACTCGGAAATGAAGACTTAAAGCAATGACTGGATTAGTCCGATGGGCCCCATTAGGGTTGGAGTTAAAATCTTTAGGCAGGTAGATCACCAGGAACAGGATTGGGCACCCCTGGTGTATAGAATACCATCTGTCAAAAAAAAAACAACAACAACAACCGGAGACAGTTTTAACTATTTAGGCTTTTAATTAGCTCAACATTACCAAAACTAAATTCATATAATAACACAGCAAATTGCTAAACTATTAAAGTCAGTCACAGCAACGAGAACTACTTCAAGAGGCAACCATCTATACTTTCTCCCAGTGAGGCGGCATAAGAATAATAAACTCAGTTGAGTCTGTTCCTAAACACTAAAACCAACATTAACTGCCTCACACTCTTACTCACAGTAGACAACTCTCACCCAGTCCCAGTAAAACATGTACCCACACATTCACATAAACACACACAGTATAAATATTTTTTAAAAATTGACAATATAAAAGGCAGTGCTTGACGATGATAAATGCAAATCGCTGACCTTACAAACAACATTCATAAAATTGAACCATTTAACATTTGAAGGGCTGAGAGCCACAGTGGTCTAACCCACAAAAACTGTGACATAAGGTGATATTTTGACAGATGTGGATTAGGTCTACGCATGCCAGAATGGTCCCTTAATCTTCCTTATGGCCTTGAGTCATATTGAATCAGCATTATCCCTTACTTTTATTATAATTTTTTTTAAATTGTAAAAATTTTTGTCATTTTTCTCAAAAATAGCTTGCTGTTGGTTAGACCACTCTGGCTCTCAGCCGTTTATTTACATTTATGGCATTTGGCAGACACCCTTATCCAGAGTGACTTACCTTTATCATTTATACCACTGAGCAAATGAGCGTTAAGGCCATGCTGAAGAATGTGGCAGCTTGGTGGTACTGGGAACCTCTGACCTTCTGATCAGTAACCACTGAGCCACCACTACCCCAGATAATTTAACACTGCAAACTGCTACAGAAACAACAGCCATTAAAGATGAAATCATTCAATAATATGTTAGTGGAGTTCTGTTCATATTATATGGGCTTCCCCATCAGCTGACTCTGTGTCATTGATGTTCAATGCTGCTCCCACATGGTTTTGTTGTTGGATGCCTGTTTTTGTTCACTGTTGAACCGGTACTTTACTGCAGCCTCCAGTATCCCATCAGCATGTTGTCTGTTTATGTGGTCTGTCTTGAGAGATGCATACGAGGTTGAGGTTTGGAGGTTAACTCTTCAGTCTTTATATGGTCCACAAGGGAGAAAGCTATAAACTTATGCTGACACTGGCAAGAACTGAAGGATTTGTCTTTTTAGGCTGGTTAGTCCCAAGCATCTGTGAACAGAATATCTGATAGTGGGATGTAAATAAATTTTATGTAATAATATATTGTCTCATTTGCAACAATTTTGTACATTAGATGAAAAGCAAATCAGTGTGGGCTCTACTGAGATTTTGGAAGAGCCCTCAACATGAACACTGGACGGCAGTATTAGATGATGATCATGAGAGTAATGGGCTTGATCTAATTACTTTTACCAAAAGTTAGGGATAGCATCAATGAGATTTTCTTACAAGACAAAACCAGTCTAACTTTGAAGCCTTGGCTTTTTCGCGAAATTAGAGACTAACACAAGTACACTGACCAGCCAAAAAAAAAAAATCACAAATATTTTTATAGACAACCTTTACCCTTGATGAAAGAATGTAATCTCCATTGTTTCAACAAACTTAAACATCACAATATTTATTTCCATCCACATCTAGGTTCATTTTTCATCTAAATCTTGAAGTGATGAGAGGAAAATTGAACCACTCCATAAAGTCTTCTCCTGCACATCCCAAAGAGTTTGAATAGATTTAAGTTCAGGACTGTGATGCCAGTTTATGTATGGAAAAGATTCCTCATCCTCCCTAAACCACTCTTTCACTATCTTATCTCTCACTCTTAAACAGAGCGACTTACAATTATTATTTTTATACAACTGAGCAATTGAGGGTTAAGGGCCTTGCTCAAGGGCCCAACAGTGGTGATCGTGGGGATTGAACCGCTCACCTCCAGATCAGTAACCCATCACCTTAACCACTAAGTCACCACTGCCCTACCTGCCCTGCCCTACATATCCGTGCCATCGGGTAAGAAAAAGTCAATTGATGTGATAACCTGGTCATTCAGTACATTTAGGTTGTCAGCTGACTTCATTTTATTGCCACATAATGTTGCTGAACTTCATAGCAATGACACACAGTAATCAAGGCTAAAGTCAGTCCATCAAAACAGGACTGTTTTTGGCAGAGTACTGCACAAGTCAGATTAAAAGATCCCAAATGTGTGTAATATTCATTCTTTTTGAATAAATACTCTGTGTGGACTGAGGTCATCCGTGGTTTTTACATAGCTAAGGCTGAGATAAGTTAGTTTTATAATAACCAAGAACTGGGCAAGCAACCACCCATCTAACCTACACAAGGTTTACTTGTTGAAAAAAACCTATTAAATTAGCCAAATTCCACAAACAAATTCTCTGTTTACAAACACTCTTTTTCTCTTCACAGTTACCTCATTTGGAATAATTGCAACATATTGTACAAAAACAAATATATATATATATAGCTTAATTCTACTAGAGTCACGAAGAGGCTGAAGCTTATCTTAGCCGGCTCTAGGTGAAGGCGGGAAACACCCTGGACAGCTTGCAGATCCATCACTGAGCCAACACTCATACAACCATTCACATTCATACTCACACCTAGGGGCAATTTGGAACAGCCACTTAGCTTAGTACAAGCCTAATGTACAAGTCTTTGGAATAAAATGGGAGTACCCCGAGAAAACCCACACAAGCTTCAGGAAAGCATGCAAACTCCACACAGATATGCCCTCGCTAGCCCGGGATTCAAACCCAGGACCTTCCTGATGTAATGCAGGCGTGCTTACCACCACACCACCCTCTAAAAGACTCTTAACACTCCTAAATACAGTATATTACCTGTCTAAACTGGTGATTTTATTTATACATTTTTTTTAGTAGAAGTAGTATTTTGAAATCCCTGGCAGACATTTATCTGTTATTTAATTTTTTTTATTGTTCATCAATAATAAAGTTTACTTTAAAAAGTAATAATAAAAAAAAATAATAATAAATAAATAAGATACCTTAGAATGGTGATTGTTGTTGTTTTTTTCATGGGGATCCCGACTGTTTGAGACAGCTGTGTGTGTGGAGGCTCCTTTGTTGGTGTGGATGTTTTCAGGGTGACTTGGACCGCAAATTCTCTCATTTAGATGTAGAGGAACACGTGGAACAAGGTTTAATGCGCACTTCAACAGTTTTATGCCTGTAATAAAAGGCAGAATCTTCACAGTTATCCAAAAAAAAAAAGTCAAAGGAATAGGTTCCGGTCAGTTGTCCACTTTTTTGTGCATGTTAAGAATGCAGAGCACACAGCCGAGAATGGCTTCCTTGGACTCCTGTGAGCTGAGGCGCTCCCAGATGATGCGCAATGCGGTGGAGAGGTGAGCGGCTGCCCTGGATGCAATCCTGCCGAGGAACTGAGCTAACCTGCTACCAAGGAACCGGAGGAGCACCGAGCGGATCAGGAGCAAGACAGCGGGCATGCTGGGACTTCGAGAGAGAAAGAGAGAGAATAAGTAAGCTCGGGTGAGCAGATGAAAAAATCCCTCGTCTGTCTGGAGAGATCAGAGTGATGCTGGACCTAACCGAGCCAAAGTGGTTCAGAAATACTAAAGCATTGAGGGGACTCGAACAAAAACATATCCTCTAACCATACTGAAGCCTCACCAAACAATTTAAAGAAGTCACACACTCCTGACAGTAAAGCGAACTGGGAAACTGAAGCTGTTTAAGAGACTCTAGGCATTTGGTTGTGTGCACTGTTATTCAGTGAAACCTCCCAGCATTCTTGACCGTGAGCCCACAGCAGTTGTTTATGGGGGGAGAAGGAGGATACCATTTGTTCACTGAGCTGTTGGTGCAGTGGAGGAATGTGATTATTCAAAAGGGGCAAGCGCAATTTACTAGCATGTTACGAACCGCTTCATCCTACTAGGGTCATGAGGAGGCTAGAGCCTATCTCAGCCGACACTGGGCGAAGGCAAGGTGCACCCTGAACAGCTCGCCAGGCCATCACTAGGCCAACACACACACAACCATTCACACTCACATCCACATCTAGGGGCAATTTGGCACTGTAAAAATATTGAATGTCCATCCCAAATCAAACAATTGTTATTAATTTATATTCTGGGGATCCTAAACTCCCCAGCAACAGCCTCATGATTATAAAATTCTCTTCTGTCTCTAAAAAAATCTATGAAAAATTTATAAAAAAAAATACAAATAAAAAAGTAAATAAATAATTTTCTTAATAAATTATATAATGAGTAAATAAATAATGTTCATAATAAAAGCTTTTTTCTTGTTTATTATTTATTTTTCTTAAAATAGAATTAAATCATGAATCAATTATGAATTATTAATTATAAGTAAAATAATTGCAACTATTTGGGGGGGGAGGGAATCCAATTTATGTTCAAAAAATTTAAATATAAATTTACTAAAATTTTTAAAATGAATTTATTAATTCATTTTCTGAACCATTTAATTCTAATTAGGGTCACGGGGAGGCTGGCGCCCATCTCAGCCTAATCTGGGTGAGGGCGGGGTACACCCTGGACAGCTCGCCAGGCCGTTGCAGGGCAGAAACACTCACACTCACACCTAGGGGTGATTTGGAACAGCCAATTAGCCTACTGTGCATGTTTTTGGACTGTGGGAGGAAACCGGAGGAAACCCACGCAAGCACGTGGAGAACATGCAAACGTCACATAGAAACGGCCGAGCTGGGAATCGAACCCAGGACCTTCTAACTGTGAGGCGGACGTGCCGCCCTTAATTTATTTATAATTCAAAATCAATTTAATTAAATTATTTATAGTTAATAAAATAAATTTTATCCCATATTAGAAGCATTATTTGATGAACAGAAAAATGAGCATTTGTTTCCTTAATGTGTCTCCAGTACACAGTAGCGTAGTGGTTAGCACGTCTGCTTCACAGCAAGAAAGTCCTGCGTTTGGTAAGGGTGTTTCTGTGTGGAGTTTGCGTGTCCTCCTTGTGCTTGTATGGGCTTCCTCTGTGTACTCCAGTTTCCTCCCACAGTCCACATAATACATAATAAACTAGTAAATGCTTTACCATCCCAACTTTTGTGGAAGGAATTGCAGACCTGAAACTCAAGAATGGATGCTAATTAGTCTCACCAAGTTTTGGTAAAGTCTTCTGATACTTATGCTTATGCGGAGAGCATTCGAATTGAACAGGAGGCCAGAGCAACAGATGAAACAGATTAAATAGAACACACAGATATTTTCACAGACACCTGTGCCTTCCCTAAAAAAAAAAAAAAAAAAATCACCAGCTGCCACTGAACCATGCTTATGGCCCCATTTAAATGAATATTTAAACTATAATTTGGATTTTACAGTTTTATTAAAGCACACAAATGGCACAGATATTTAAGTTTCATACTAGAACTACTCAAATTGATACTTTTTTAATAGATTTAAAATAAATAAATAAATGTATACTGATTATACTTTAGGATAATGATATAAAGATTGTTAAATGAAACAGATCCACTCGGCGTCACATTATAGATCCTCCTGTGTTTGTTTAAACCACAGTAGTAAATGCAATTATCACAGTAAGCACATGTGGTGCCAGTGACGAACAGATAGGGGTTAATCATGCAACGACAAATATAGAGGCAGCTGCTATGTACAGATGTCAGTTTAACTGTTGTGTGTCTCTCTACAACTGACACCAGCTGTAATGCTGTTTTAAAATTAGCCAATCTCAATCTCTTGTCTGGAAGCCGACGCTGCAGTACGCAGAGCCTTGTGGAGCAGCCTGGCCTGCTCCACCTGTCATTTGTCAGCTATGAAGCTCCCCACTCTCAAAACACCCCACAACCTACATTATTCACTGAAGTTATTCATTTAAGCAGGCCGAATGTGTGTGTGTGTGTGTGTGTGTGTGTGTGTGTGTGTGTGTGTATGTATATATATGTATATATATATAGAGAGAGAGAGAGAGTGAGAGAGATAGATAGATAAAAATTATTGAAACACACACACATATATATATTTATATATTATAAATATATATGTATTTATTTATCTTGATTTGACAGCCCCATACGCAACAACCTGCAATGCTCTGTTTGTTCTGACACCTTTGTGTCATAACCAGCATTACCAGTTTCAGCCGTATGTGTTACATATACATCTACCCATAATTTTTTTTCTCTCTCTAATTTTTACAACAGAGCAGTTGATGGTTAAGGGCCTTGCTTGAGGAAGCAATACTGGTATCTTGGTGATAATGGGGTCTGAACCGCCGACCTTCTGATTACTAACTCTTTGAGCTGCAACTGTTACTTTTACTCTTCTGTGGGATCAGACCATATGTACTAGGGCTCTCATCTCACACACATCAGTGAACCTTGGACACCCATAGGGGTGGGGTTGGAGTGCTGGGGAGTTAGGATGATTCTAGGGGCTCAGCACTGACAGGGGCCCTTCGTGATTTATTTTATATTTAATAATTTTATATGCCTAGTCCAAAATCTAGCGACCTTTAGGCTACTTATTTACAAAGACATGAGTCACCAAAGCAGCCCCCCGACACACACACACACACACACACACACACACACACACAACAAATTAAAATCATTCCCCTTTTCCCCTTAGAGATTCTACAGCACGATGCACAACTCTGTTTTCCACTCAACCGTCATTTTCACAGACACCCTATCAACTGGTAGGGGTTTTGAGTTGAAACATTTGCCATGTTTTTAGTCGCAATTAATTCTGGATTTCAAAAAAGGGGAAAGCTGATAGGGAGAGGAAAGACTGACATGGGTCACTCGGGGATTTTTCTTTTTTCCAAAGAAATGTATAAATTTGACATTGGTGTTGGTGGTCCCTAAGGGCTTCATTTTTCTTTTGGTGACTGTTTTCTGTTTTCGGAGCCAAGCACCTACGGGGCAAAGCAGGTGAAAGGAACATATTGTTTTTGTGCAGATTATTATTACTTTGCTGTGGAAGCAGTATTTTTTGGGCTTTAGGACGCTCGAAAGCTTACCTTTAGGCCTTTAGGATGTACAAAACCTTTGCAGCCATGATTGAACTCCCAAAACCATAATGATGCTTTATTGTGATCACTGTGAGTCTACAATGAACGCCCTTGCTGTGACAGCATGGTAAATGTTTTGGTTTTCAGCTGTTCAAGTGTTAGGCTGCCTCTTACAGCAATCCACCAACACCCCAGATGTAGAGTGATTGTTCAGTGCTGGTTTTTTGTTGATGTTTCTTCTTATATCTCCTGTTTTAGGTTCATGGATCCAGACTGTGAATTGGTTACCACTAGAGGGAGCCAGGGCACTTGGAGGACAAAGAAGAAGACAGAAATAGTGGAGCAGATAAATGAAAGAATCCTTCAAATAGTGATACAAGCATGAAATTTGGTACATGTACCCTTCAAGTCCCACGCTTCTCAAAAATACCACTGGCCACGCAAAAATTCAAGATGGTGGCCCCAAAATCCAAGACGTCTCCCCGAAAACGGCAAAAATGTGGGTTTTCCTTTATAACTTGAAATGTATTGATTTTAAACCCCTTAAATGTGTGAAAGTTGAATATAAAGTTGGGTACTGCGGATATTTTGGTACCAAGTGCATGTCTGTATGTATTACGATTCTTGAGATACAGCATATAGGTACTTTTACAGACTTGGGAGAGCAAAAAATGGGTTTATGACCCATAACTTTGAAAATATAGATTTTTTGATATATAAATGTATAAAAGTTGAATATAAATATGGCTATTGCAGACATTTTGATACCAAAAGCATGTCTGTAGCTATTATAGTTCTTGAGATACAGTATGTAAATACCTCTGAAGGTCTACGTTCAGAGGTATGTAGATACTACGAGTTTATCAGCCTTGAGTTGGAAAATACAGATTTTCTGCTTCACAAATGTATTGAAGCTGGATATAAATGTGGGTATTGTGGGCGCTTTGGTCTGTATCTGTTATAGTTCTGGATATATGACATGCCAAATGAACTTGGTTTGAGTCAGAGAATTTCATATGCCCGTTCCTGTAACCAAAAAAGCTACCCAATTCCTGTATTAAAAGGTGGCGTTGGAGAAACCAAAAAATAAAAAAATGCCTTGCAAGTGTGATCCAGTCTCATACTGTAAATACTCAGTGTGAAAGAAGATCCTACGTATTGATGACACATACGAAACAGTTTTGGAACAGTTCAATCCCTCCAATAAGACCACAAGAGTGTAGAGTTACACCTCACATTTGCAACTGCACAGTGCTGTACAAATGAGACCCAGTCTGTAGCACTTGCACCTGCCACGGCAGCCAGATTTACAGCCACATTTGGTGAGCTGTTGGCAACTCTTGGCTATCGGAGAGTTGTCTGTCCAGAAGAAATGCCATTCCTCACCAACCTTCTGCCATCCCCACAGGGTCCTTTGCCTCAGGCTGAGACTGGGTCGCCTGGGCCCACACACAATCAGCCTGGTAGGCGGCATGCCTGGTGTGTTGGAGCAGAGCTGCTCTGGTTGGTGGGATTGACTCATAAGGCCTCTGCTTTCTGGCGAACATGTCAAGCCTGGTCTCATCCACATTAGCAGTAGTGCTGGATCTGTCATACATTAGGATGTATATGTGCACACCAAAAATTCATGTTTCATAGGTGCCAAGATATGATTACTTCAAGTTAATGGCAGCCACTATGGATGCCATCTTGGTTTTAGAATGTTATGTTATAACCATAATGAAAAAAATACTCAAAATAACATTTCATAACACAAAATTCACTTAACAGTGAATGGTACAAAATGTCTGCAATACCCAACTTTATATTTAACTTTGATACATTTATGGGGCTTAAAATCAATGCATTTCGAGTTATTAAGGAAAACCCCAATTTTTGGGCAGACATCTTGGATTTTGGGGTCGCCATCTTGGATTTTTCATGGCCAGCGGTATTTTTGAAAAGAGTGGGATTTGAAGTGCACATGTACCAAATTTCATGCTTGTATCACTATTTAAATGATTCTTGTGATATTTGCAATTATCTGCTGCACTCCACCTGGTGGGAGCGCCCTGTTATGCCACTACTTTCATGTGAGGGATAGGGGCATTTGGGACTTCTCAGCTTTTCCAGCACTAATCACCAATGGCTTTCCCCAAGTGGCTGCAAGATTGCTTCTTGGGATCACAGTTGTACACAGGGAGTAAAAAGAACGTTATAATAATGCACTACTTTCTGATTTAGTTGGATACAAAACGGTTCAACCCCTGCTGCATTTCCAATAACCAGTTGAGTGAGGAAGGCAGTGTAGGCTTTTCGTCGGCTTGACCTAAACCAGCTCGTAACAGTCACAAACTTGGGGTTGTAATTTCTGACCTGTACTGAGTACATTAATGATTCAGTGTTTTATATTATGAATTTCGGGGGGTTTAAATACATATTTCAATAATTTTCTTATGCATTTTATGGCACACTGCAGATCCTTGGCCATCTTTGCTCCTAAAAGACTAATCAATACATGGATACTGCTTTCGTACCAAATCATGACTGCAATCATCTGCTGACATCTCTTTCAATTCCTTCATTATATACTTCGTATAACTCATGCTAAGCCTTAAATTACCCCCATTATAACATACACCAGTCCCAAATCATATTTGGGATATAATAAGTCTCAAGCATAATTATTTAACGATAACAGAATACTTTAACATACTGACATACAAAAATGCAATTTTCAAAGCAATGAAAAACAGCTCAGACACATATTCATAAGAAACACAAACTTTATTGTTATGTTTAAATATATTAACATCAAGCAGACTGGAACTTGCTAAAAAATACACCAATTGTAGTTGGATTATACGATGCTGTAATCAAAGGTTTCTAAAATCAAACAATTACAGGGGCAAACACCTTCCCATACTCTATCATGCTCAACCAATGCACCATGCATATTGCAGACAAAAGAATAAACCTTCTATATTGTTCCTTCATCTTCCTCCAAAACTGCTGCCTTGTTTGAAAAAACATCAGCCAGCATGTGTTTGGGAATCTCTGATCCACGCACTTTGAGCGTATAGCATGCATCCTCCACCTTACCAAGGCTCTGACGGAGAGTATGTAATTTTTTAGAAACCTCATAAGGGCCAACATTCCCGATATAAGAAAAGCCATCATGGATCTGCCGCAGGAAGCTACTGAGCTCAAAGGGTGTGTCCACATCACCATTTCCCACACTGCTGATGCACATACGCATCAGCTCACCAGTCAGATCAGCCACACCCAGAAGGTAGTCAGTCGGTGTAACTTGAAAAGTCAACACGCAGGTTCCAGGCCACAAACCCCTGCCGCAAACCTGAAGCAAAGTTTAGGTCACATAATGAGCAACTGCACAGTGTAGAGTACTTAAATACACTAGCATCACACAGTGGCATGTCGTTAATCAAAAAAGAATAATTATGGAGTGAAATCAGACAATGTAAAACATTTGAAAGTATGCAATGTTACTAAACATTTTCAATGGTTAAAAAAAAAAAGGTATTTGAACGTATAAGTTTTTACATAAATTCTTTAAAATTAAAGCATTGAAAAATTAGGTTTAAAAATTAAACGAATGATTGTCAAAATATTTTTGTACTCTTATTTCAGTGATGAGAAATAAATATTTTAGAATATTATTAAATATTTTATTTTATGAGGTGAAGGCTGCTGTTTAAGGTCTATAAGTAATTTGCATTTTTAGACTTCTGCCAGTATTTGTTTCAGTAATTACTCGTGATTCCATAATTTTTTCCTCAACAGTGACAACAGAATTAATACTTTTTTTTCTCTCTCTTTTTCTGCTACATGCTACTGCAGTCTACATGTTGCTTTGGGATTGGCAAACTAGAAACTTGATTTACAACATTGAGTTTTTTAAGGCCTTGGACCATTTGGAAATGCAAAGGGGAACTTCACGATGCATTAAAATATTAAAGCAAAAACAAAATGCACACCTAATCATGGTTCAGGACTTCAGACGCCTTCTTTTCAATTAAAAAACAAAACAAAACAAAAAAAAAACACTTGGCTAATTTCATGGGGTGCCATATCCACCCTGTGTATGGAGTTTAAACCTTAAGGCTGGGGATGCAGCAGGTCCTGGCACAGATTAACCAGACACTGGTTATACTAGGAGTTTTACAGGACCTTCAGGCTGAGGCAGCGGGAAAGGCACGATGCTTCCTCAGGCTCAAAGCTCTTGCTCTGTCTCACAACATACTGTCATGAACTCGATACAGCTCTCCAGCACAAATAACGGCCACTGATTAACAAGTTTAGAAAGCAGGTTTTCTCACTCACAATATAACTAACACCTAAAAGTACTTACAACAAACCATGATCCAATTTGATGAATTACCAACCACCTCTATCTGTCCTACTCTTTTGTCTCTTTGTGGTGTATGTGATGTCACCTGCTCATTTCACTGACACAGTGGAGCAAATAAGACCATGAAACAGAAAATTAGAAAAATTAGCCAATATCCCAATTTTGTTGTTTTTATTTTCTAAATTTTTAATTGTAATTAAAAAATTGAGTTGCCAGCCATTACAAGGAACTACAAGTGTGGCGATTCCATAATTCTTGGCACGGGTTGTAGACGCATTAAAAGCACATTAGTACACCCAATTTTCTGTATGTTTATGGCACTTGGCATCTGTACTCTGCCTTGTCAGATCACTTCCATTTTGAATAATCAAATACCTTTGTTTCCATCTTCTCATCTTTCATGAACACAAGACAGGCATTTATCTCCTCCAGACTGATGAGGGTACGGTGACTGATGAAATGATGGAAGGACACTGCTTCTACATACTCCTGAATACCTAACAGAGAAAGGGACATTACAATTTTACTTAAAGTCGCATGACTGTACCATTAGAATGTGTCCTGATCTTTGTCCACAAACTAAGCCAGGGTTTCGGCCAACCAAATGAATTCAGCTCCTGACACAACATGATAATTATGTCACCATATTTCTTTGTAAAATACGTAATATGATGAAAGCTATGCAACATAACCTTTGCATTTAGCAAGGCAAAAAGAGACCTTTTTTCAAACTGAGTTTCATAAATAAATTTAATACACTCAACATGTAAGCTAAACAGACCAGTTTGCTGCAAGGCTTGTGTTGCGCATATGTCATTGTAGAAAGACACCGAATTTTTTTCCGTTAACAGTATCATTTATAAATGTGCTGGGTGAGGGAGAGGGACAGGAAAAGGAAAAGGGATTACATTAGGCTACATTACCTGTTCAGAAGAAAGAAGGCAACTTCATTACTTCTAAAACATTTTTCCCCTTATCACTATTTTCGACCTGAGAAAGGCTTGGTCACTGCAAATCCTTTGTACGTGTTATCTACATCCAGTATATTTGACTTACGACTATAAATTGTACCCAAAGCACGCAATCCCCGTATGCTGTTAGTTTGCCCGCAATGCCCAATGTATGTCATTGTTGTGTTGTTAATAGGCTTACCGCGACCATTTAACAGTGTGTCATGTCCAATTTACATCTCTATTAATCATTCTTCTTATCAGAATGTAATAGAACAATAAAACAACTTGCCATGATGCTCTGTTAACGTGAAATATACAACTTCACTCCGATTTGACACAATAGATCTGCTATGTAGAAAGGCTTCAATAAACCATTAATTGTCATAGTGATGGGTGGTAGGAGAAGAAACAGCAGGCAGTAAGAATAAGTAGTTTATAAAAAGGGGAAAACACAAACTGTGAATGTATGAAAACGGGCTCCGCTCAGGCTCTCAGTAATCAAATAAAAACACACTTAAACTAAGACAAACATACTTGCAGATAATGTCTGTGGAGCCGATGAGTATACAGAATCTAATAATAAAGCAAAGAAGGTTCAGTCCAGATAGGTTAATAGTAGGCCTACGGTGGATGAACAGGGATCTGCTGATCAGACCCACGAGTAGGCTGTTTAACTTAATGCAGAGCAGTTGAGCTATCTGAAACCCCAGATCAGAAATCCAGTAACTGGACCAAAATATGATTCCAAATGAAACGTTTGCTACCTCTTTAATAACACTCAGATGTATTTGCTCACAGTTATTTCGTAAACAGATGGCAATTAATCCCAGTGGAGCTGGGACCAGAGGTTTCTAAAAATGCAAGAGTTTCGAAAAATGCACGGAAAAAATTAATGTCAAGATCTCATGATAAACAGAGAGACTGAGCATCCAGAATTTTAACAGCAAAAGGTGCAAAAGCCAGCACCTTTGTGATGGTATGGGGATGTGCGAGTGACCACGGCATGGGTCAATTCTGTGTATGAAAGTTATAATAAATAAATAAACAAACTTTTCTGGAAATTAGATTATTAATATTTTTTTTACATTTGATCCGTTTAATTTTTTCGCAGCCCTCCATGATTGGGTCACAAAAACTAATAATAATAGCTATAATTACTTAACAACAGAAATGCAACGACGAATACGGCGCATATTTTATAAAACTGAATTTTAAAATGTAATTCTTAGATCACTGCTCATCACTTAATGTTTAATCAGCATGACTTTTACTTCACACTTTTATCAAATCTCTTTTTCATCAATTATTTTTGTTACTAAAACCAATTATAAAATTGTGTGTAACTTAGAGTATTGCTATTAAATGATCTGATGCTAAGCTTAAATAAATTAATTACTCTACCTACAGATGTTGGACACAATTGAACTTTTTTTATTCCATGATGTGAAAACTGACCTGGCATGAAGGCTTTGTGGAACTGATAGAGATCATCTTCTCCAAGCTCCTCAGCTATGTGACCAATCTTCTGCCTCACAGCATCCAGTCTTACATCTGCCTCATTCAAAACCTCTTCAACATTGGATACACTGTGGTTTAATTCCATAAAAAAATAAAAACATTTATTCAGTCAGTAAATTATTTACTTTGATTTATTACACTATTTTCACATTAGACATCTATCAGCCCCTTAAAGGTTACTGTTTCATGTGCTACAAAGATACAAGGACAAGAAGTAATTAAATACAACAAAGAATTTTAGTATAACAATTGATTTTTAAAAGCCACGTCACCTTTGTTTTGTGGACTAATGTACTAATATTTCACTAATAAATTGTAGGGGTTATACTATTGTATTATATAATAATTATATAATAATATAATGAATTATTATATAATAAATTGTACTGGTTATATTATATATACTGGTTATAATACTGTACAAAGGTTAGTGTTAACCTTGAAACTTTTCAATTATGAATTAATTAACACTCATATTAATGAAATACATTATTACAGTTTGTGCAACATCTTGGATTTAAATCCAGTTTGTCCCCATGTTCAATAGAAACCACAGAATGATTAGACGTCTAATGTGACAGACAACCAACCCCTTTACAACCGATCTGAAATGAACAATTAGTATTCAGGGTCAATCATATTCTTAAATTGCATCATCATTCTGATAACTATAACTTTTCAGGAGACATAACTAGATGTATATTCAGATATCTTATGTAGCCAGCTTTTACCTTGTCACCCTGTGCAGCAGGAATATAGTCCTCTTGCTCTCAATTGTGATGTCTCGACTCAGTTTCACCAGACGCTCATATTTGTCATGCTTGCTGTCAAGTTCTTGCTGAAACACTGAGTTTTAAAAGAGCAACAATCAATTTTATTATCCTGAAATCAATTAAAAATGATCAAAGATAATAATGTGCAGTGTTCATTGATTTTCATATCTTCAAAAGCTGTATCAACTAATGATCTGAGTTTGCCAAGCAGTTCAGACCCCAATGGCTTAAAAATTCCTTTCAGCTGACATTCACTTAGAGTATCAATATAAGATTTGCATGGCATATGGTCAAATAATGTATTGGTAAAAAGTACCACATTAAGCAGGCATCACATTGGGCGCCCCCTCCTAATTTTAGTCATGTTGGCGTCAAATCGTAATACAGCATAATCGTGACGAAATATTTGACTGTCAGAAATTTTGCTAAGATCATCACGCACCCACCAAGTTCCCTCAAGATCATCACGCACCCACCAAGTTCCCTCAAGATCATCACGCACCCACCAAGTTCCCTCAAGATCATCACGAACCCACCAAGTTCCCTCAAGATCATCACGAACCCACCAAGTTCCCTC
>JBCNYH010000027.1:9720802-9731118 GCA_039654325.1 Tandanus tandanus
GACAGTCGTACTAAGCATTTCACTACATATTGTACTGTGTATAATTTGTATGTGACAAATAAAATTTGAATTTGAAGATCATCACGAATCCACCAAGTTCCCTCAAGATCATCACGAATCCACCAAGTTCCCTCAACATCATCACGAATCCACCAAGTTCCCTCAACATCATCACGAATCCACCAAGTTCCCTCAACATCATCACGATTCAATTCCACGACCCCCCCACACTCATCACAATTCTCTCAATTCGTCGAAATCATGGACTTCGTGCTCCAGTGTAAACCCAGGGTTAAACGTTGCACATGTTTAGATCTTGTTGACCTCCATGTAGTGTTAAACCTTTGTACCTGTAAGTAAAACAGCTAAAACATTACAAGCTCTCAATTGGTACCTGTTTTGTTCGCCATATATTCAACAGTTTTATGGTGGATACAGGAGACACTTAGCTGAATGTCTGGTGAGGAGTTAAAGAATGGAGAGAATATAGTTTGGAGAATTTGTTTTAATTATTATGATTTTGGGGTTGGCGATGCATGTGGAAGGTTCAGTGAATGTGGCAAATATTTAAAGCCAATTTGCCAACATTCACAATTTGGAGAGATCCAGCTAATCAAGTCCAGATGTGCTAATAGCTGTACCTTTAAAAGCCTCAATCACAGGAGATGATCTATTAACAGATTCCTCTGGCTTCCTTTTTCGGGCACATCCGTCCCCTGATGAACACAAATCAAACTCACAGTTTATTCAAACAGACATGATAAAGTAAACATAGACCTACTCTTCAAATTAACCGAATAATACACAAATGCCACCCCTACCTTCTGTTTTATTCATGTCTCCTCAGAAGAAATGTTTATTTTCTCTGAATTACACCCCCAATAATTGTGTTACTGAAACCCTGGAAATGTTCTGAGTTACTCTATAAGGTGCCCTGTGAATAAAAGCGTTAAAGAAAACCCTTACTTGGAGAATTCAGAGCTGTGTATGTTGAGAACACGGTGATAAACAAACAAACAAACAGTTACCGTCGGTTCCAGGTGCAGTGCTACTATAAGCTCCGGCTACAGGTGTGGACACCCAAACATTGATACCTGCGTCCGAATATTTCGACTGTTTATCCTTTTTTTTACGGTTTAAACGTTTACTTCCCACGTAAAAATGATAATAACAACGATATATCATGTACTAGGCGTCGAGGTGACAACAGAGAAAACGCACGAGCGTTGTAAATGAAATGGCTGGTTAGCAACCGATTTCCCCTTTAAGAATTAAAGTTCCCTCTTGTACGGAAACCCACACTGGTCAAGTGACTTCCGCTACTTTTAAATGTTATAGTTTTTTTCGTTTCCTTTCCTTGTTTGTGTATTTTGTAGCAGCAGTAATAGTATTAGTAGTTAAACGTGTCTATTATCTAAGCACACAACCAAATACAACGGCTTTTCTTTGCTTGCCGACTGCTTTTAATAATCAATGTAATCATTTTGAGCCTCTTCGCTTTCCGTACATGCAGTCGCGCTCCTCACTTACGTCAGTTCCTGTGATACGTCCAGTAGTCATCTAAAAAAGTGAGAGACTGGCTCGCGCATCCTAGTGTTTGTACGCGGCAAAATTTGAAGCCGGAGCGGCGCCATCTTGGTGAGACCACTTTACACTTTCATACCAAAAAAAAATAAAATAAATAAAAATAAATAAAATTATTCGAATAGCATTATTACATGAGGGTGACAAAAATAATTATATTTAAAATTTATATTTTAATTTATTTCACGGCATTTGGCAGACACCCTTATCCAGAGTGACTTATATATATATAAATAAATTTACACACACATATATACAACCGAGCAATTGAGGGTTAAGGGCCTTGCTCAGCAGTGGCAGCTGGGTGATTCTGGGGCTTGAGCTGCCAACCTTCAGCTTAACAACCCAGAGCCATAACCACTGAGCCACCTCTGCCCTATTTCATTCAAAATATTTGCCTCAAGCAGCTTGTCCTAAACTTAGTCAGTAAAATTCCTGGGAAAGTTACATGAATGTAGAACATGCTAACCTTCAGCATTGACATTTTCCAGGTGTTTGTGCGGTGTTGGTGTTCAAAAGTGGCTGGGACATTCCACAGTTAGGAGACATTTTGAAGTGAAGGCAAAAATAAATATAAAGTTATCATTTTGTGGCATACCCAGCAAGTTTATATGCTTTATTTAACTGAAATGGCAAGATCTGCCACATCCGATTTTCTCAATTATTTACTCTAGGTTTACACTGGGGCACGGTGTCTGCGAACTCTGCGATTCAAAAAAAGTGTGGTGTTCCACCATTTATGACCACGCTTGGAGCATCATCTAAGAGGTGAAATTTGAAGGAATCATATTTTCAAGTTCATCAAGATCCCTTACGATGGCGCATTAAGCAACCGGAGTTTTACCGAAGCAACAGGAGGACAGAGGATGCTGTATCCACAGCGCTGCACTGTGTACTCTCACACCTGGACGACAAGAACACATATGCAAGAATGCTGTTTGTTGATTTCAGCTCAGCATTAAACACAGTCATTCCCTCCAAGTTAATCACAAAACTTGAGGATCTTGGAATCAATACCTCCCTCTGCTACTGGACCACAGACTTTCTAACCAACAGACCCCAGTATGTTAGGTCAGCTCACAACTGCTCCACCACCATCACACTCAACACTGGCACACCTCAGGGCTGTGTGCTGAGCCCGTTCCTCTACTCCCTCTTCACCCATGACTGCAGGCTCCATGGTGATCGGACTCATCACTGACAATGATGAGTCTGACTACAGGGCAGAGGTAAAGCACCTAGCTGCATGGTGCGCCACTCATGACCCCATCCATATCAATGACATGGCTGTTAAAAGGTGTCTCCAGCTTAAAATTCCTGGGGGCACACATCTCAGAGAACCTGTCCTGGTCAACCAACACCTCCAGCCTGGTCAAGAAGGCCCATCAGCACCTCTTCTTCTTGAGGACACCGAAGAAGAACCACCTGTCTGCTGACATCCTGGGTAACTTCTACCTCTCTGCAAGAGAGCATCCTGACCAACTGTGTCACTGTCTGGTACGGGAATTGCTCGGGCGTTGACTGCAAGGCACTGCAGCGGGTGGTGAAATCCGCCCAACGCATCACATGGACTCCACTTTCTGCTACTGAGGATGTTCACAAGAAGAGATGTCTTCGACGGGCATGCAGCATTCTTAGGGACTCCTCTCCTCCTGCTAACAGACTCTACCAGCTCCTCCCGTCCAGAGGGCGCTTCAGGAGCCTTCAGACAAAAACCAGCAGGTTTAGGAACAGCTTCTTCCCCACAGCTGTCACCCTACTGAACTCAGTTCCCTGTTGACCCTTCCCTTCCCATCCACACTACGCCATGACAGTACCATTCATATCATTCATTGACCGTGATGTTGATGACTGACAAAACAATAAAGCTTCCCATAGGATCTCAATACTGTAGAAAGCTATTTTTAGATCAATGCTGTTGCTCAGGGTGTTATGCTATTTTCGAATAAAAAGTAATCAACCTTTAAGAGTTTTACACATTTCATAGATTTCATTTACATGTTCATAGATGATCTGAACTAAACCAACTCACCTGGAATGCCTTTGTTTTATTTACTCTGGAGACCAGAGTATCTTCATACCAGTATTAAATAGTGATTCATAATACATTGCCTTGATGCCAGCACATAATCACCATTTGCATCAGTTGGTCAGGTCGAGGCTCAGCAACATAATGTGGCACTAAAATTAAATCAGCTGATGACCTGAATGACCAGGTTAGCTAAAGCATTCAACACAAAGTCTGGGCATGATTGAGCCGTTTGTTTAAATTCCACTTTCTCAATGAAATCTGGCCACTGTCCCGTTTCTATGCACAACATTGCAATTAAGGATGGATTTGTCTTTGTTACCCTACAGCAGGGGTGTAAAACTCATTTTAACTGAGGGCCACATCATTCAATTTCTCAGTCACCGAGGGCCAAATGATCACAGAACATCGATTAAAAAAGGTAACCATGAACTCTGCGTGGCAAAATGATTTGTTTGTTGATAGGTATTTGTCTACTTTTCATTTATTTACTTTCCTTTCATAAGCCATGAATGACTAGCTGTTTACTTGAAATAGGTTGCCACCAACTACTGGATGAACGATGATTTATGTTTTATGGTAATGGCTGATGCAAAAATGCACAACAATCATTTTTTTGATGGCTCTTGCAGGCCACGTAAAATATGCTGGCGGGCCGGATTTGGCCCATGGGCCTTGAGTTTGATATCTGTGTCCTACAGTGATATAAAAATTGTGCTCTCTGGGCCACCCAGTGCACTAGCTATAAACAGTAGACAAAGGAGCAAAACTGATTAAATTAAGTAGGCAGTTTAATTGGGTAAAATCATCCACCACAATTACAATATACCATGAAATCATTACAAGTGTTCAAAGAATTACAAGCCAAAACAATTTCTGAAGGGCAATAAAAAAATTCCAATGCAACCAAAATGAATATACAATGGTCAAAAGGAAAGATCTGTATGCAAAAAAAAAAAAATCTGGCATAGACATCCTTCTATATTATGGTTCTTGCTTTACTCTTTGTGGCTTGATGCTGTATCACCAGGACAATTGCTATTTATATCCTCCTCATCTGTGAAATGAGACCAGTTGGTTATATTATTGTGTGATGTGTTTCCAAAATGATATAAAGGACAAGGAACTACCTACCTCTAAATGCTGTCCCGCACCATATGCAATAGGAATGCACACTCCTAAGGTACGATGTGATGAACTGCAGCTTCTCTATTGACTGAATATGCAAGGACACAGCAAATAAATCTTTGGGCTAGAAATACTAATATCTGCCGTATTTACTGAAATAAATGCTTCATTTTCTTTACCGTCAATTCCATATCGTCTTCACTTTCTGCAGTGTCGGGCTCATCATGCTCAGGTTCTTGATTGGTAACTACTTCAGGCCAGTACCAACTGTCCCTTGGTACAGAAATCCCCTACAAGGAACAAAAAAAGGTTAGAGCAAAAGTGGATTTCAGTGTAACCAGACACAGGTAGGTGTGTGAAGTAGGGAAAAAAAACATTTATATATATATATATATAAAATTTAATTTTATTGTTGTTTTTTTTGAGGAGACCTTTTGTTTGTCCAGCTGTTCACAGGCCCATTGACTCTTCCTCAGGTCTCCTTCAGTTTCATGCATTTCTTTTTCAGTTCTTTTGCGCTCTCTGTAATTAAGATAGTGGATCACATTAAAATGGATTACATTATGCACAGCATGGTTCACTGGGCAAGAGAAGGCACCGACATGCTTTCCCAGCTTTTTGTTATGCTCGCCTAAAATCCAAATTAAGTAGGCTAAAAAGCTTCAAATAATCTAACTTAATTTAAAACCTAATTATGGGCACTAAGACAGACTATAGAAACGAACCCTGGGTTTACACTGGGGCACGATGTCCACGATCTCCACGATTTGAGAGAAAAAGATCTTGAGGGAACTTGGTGGATTCGTGATGATCACGCTAATGGTCAAGAATTTTGTCGCGATTATTACGATGTATCGCGATTCGACGCCAATTGTGATAGAACGTGATAGTCGTAGTAGAGCGCAGTAAAGCTTAACAGACTTTGGTAGACTTTAAAAGAGCGTAACAGATCTTGATGCACCACTGTTGGAGATACTTGGAAACATGATTCCTTCATGTTTTTTCTCCTGGATGCACCCCGCCTCGTTTTTCATACCCCAATCATGCTCCAAGCATGGTCATAAATCGTGGAGCTCCATGCTTTTTTGAATCGCAGGGATTCAAAAATCCCCAGTGTAAACCCAGGGTAAGCAAGTTTCTAGATAATCCCTGAGAAAGGTTCATTTATCTATTTATCCATTTATCTATCCTGAGAGGATAGACTATGGTGACATAGTCTATCCTCTTCTGACAATGCCATTGCCGATCAATCATTATGAGCCATTATTTATCAAACAAATGTAGAAATGAGGGCAAATCAGGGCAAAAAGCTAATCGTCCGACAAGGTTCACTTGTGATTCGTGAAGCATTTCATATCTCATAAATCACAGTGTAAATGTGGCAGCTGAAACCCATCATCATTTCCATACAACACCCTTAAATATTCGCCACATGTCCACACCATTCAAAATCGAGGGTCACAATAGGGCTGATAAGAAAAGCTTCCCTGCGGTTTCCGTTCCGCAGCTTGAAAAATAGCATCTTAGGAAGTCATAAACATGCAGCATGGAAAGAAATTGTATGTATTCATGAAACACCACTTTGCTGTGATACTCTGGCAGTACTGATATCTAATAATGACAATTCCGATTACTAGTTTAGAAATAATGTGCCATAAGTTACCATAACGGTGAAAACAATGGATGTTCTGAGAACGTCTATTTCCAAACCTGAAATCCTCGAGAGCCTTCTTCTCCATATGCTGCTTGACCTGCAGTCTTTTTCTGTCATGTTTTAAGACTTCTTCTGCCTTCCTTTTCTTTAGCTCTTCCATTCCAATGCCTCCTCTATCTTTCAGAGATACAAGTTCAGTTCTTAGAGCACAGCTCACCAATGAACAACAGTAAGCATTATGAACTAAACAGGAAAATGCACTAACCGGTTTTTATACTGAGGGGAAGAGGTTCAACTCGTCCAGTACCTGAGAGACGAGAATCATCCTTTAATACTGAAAAATGAATATAGCTGAAATTCATTCATTTGTTGAACCGCTTACTCCTGCTAGGGTCACGGGGAGGCTGGAGCCTATCTCAGGTGACTCTGGGAGAAGGCGGGGTACACCCTGAACAGCTCGTCAGACCATCGCTGTGGGAGGAAACGCCCTTGCCAAGCCCGGGATGGTCATTTATGTTAAAATAAGCGTCTGTATCATTTAAACGTATTACATATTCACAAATTATCCTGTAAGGATGACCAATACCAGTACTCTTTATTCAGGCTGATTTGATCAATATAGCACGGTTATGGTTCTTGGGAAATGAGGAAACGGGAGGTATTTTTACGACAATTTAAAACACCACATTATAATGGCTAAACGACTGGGTCTATTCATCTCTAAAATGCAGGTCTTGTGGGATGTTCCTGGTAAGGGATGCAGTAGAAAGTATCTAGCAAAGATGGTCCAAAGAGTGTCATCAGTGTCTACAGATCATTAAATTAGGCGATAATGTTTCCACATTACACAGAACAGCAAACACACACCTCAACTTGTACCAGAATTTGTTAAATGTACATTTTACTAAGGTGAGTTACGGAGGTAATTGATATGAATTGAATGGTGCATACACATTTTAATACACATTTAGCGGCAGCCGTGGCCTAATGGTTAAAGAAGCGGCT
This sequence comes from Tandanus tandanus, assembly GCA_039654325.1. Taxonomy (NCBI): domain Eukaryota; kingdom Metazoa; phylum Chordata; class Actinopteri; order Siluriformes; family Plotosidae; genus Tandanus; species Tandanus tandanus. The sequence goes on from JBCNYH010000027.1 coordinate 9,728,203, forward strand.
TTGGAACCAAAAGGTCGCTAGTTCGATTCCTGAACCAGTAGGAATGTGTGGCGGTGGGGGAGTGAGCTGCACCTTCCCTTCCTCCACCTTCATGGCTGCACATAACCCCCAACTGCTCTCTGGGCACCCCAATGTGTGTGTGCTCACTTTGGACAGGTTAAATGCAGAGGCAATAATTTCCCTTGCAGGAGTAATACAGTATAGCAAAAAAATAAGTGCAGACATGGCACCAGAATTTTTCCATGGTTAAGGGATGATTTGTACCTGGGGGAAAGGGGTTAGAAAATGGTCGAGGTTCATGAATTCAGGGACTTTTTTTCAATGAAAACTATTGGAGTTTTGTAGCACAACCCACTCAATACAACGGGTCAGAAATGTATAAGGTTTTTTAAAGTAACAATTACAGATCCAATGCAGTATAGAGTGATAAATGTAGGCTGGATGTGTCTGTAACCAAGTTTAATCAACAACAACCAGACTCACTTTAGGGGCACTCAGTATAAATTTTAAATACATTTGTGCCAATGTTTGTGTCAGAATTAAAGTGTATGAGAAAAAAACATTACCTTGTGCAACATAAAGTACTTAAAGTAATTGTTCTTGCATTGTTTTAAAATGTAATAGAATATATTCATACATAACACATATATATATATATATATATATATATATTAAAACATCTCTTTTTAGGAAGCTGATGACTGCGAAGATCAATGCATTGGATAAATAATGTATAAACATGTTTTTTGGAAAGTATTCTACTTGGAGATTGAGAATTCTTTGTTGTGCTTCTATGCTTGCTACTATATTTTTTCCAAAAAAATAGGTTTCCTGTATTCTATTAAGCAAGCAGGACTCTTGTTATACAACATACTTGGATTATACACTAAAAAATGACAATGTGTACACGCTATTTAAAGTAAACTTGAACAGTAGTGCAGTAGCAATACACTTGAAACTAATAGGTTTATTTATGTCACTTAAAGTTAGAACTCAATTGCTGTGTAGCTAATGGCAGTTATTATATATTATAAATAATATAAATCATTTATGATTATCTCTATATTATAATATTTATCTATATATTATCCTATTTGTCTATATATACTGTGTGTATATAACTATAAAAGAATATATATTCTTCTCTTTCTATTATTTACTGCCAGTCTGCATGTCTGCTTCTGTGGTAATTTTGTACATATCCTTATGCTGCAATCAGTAACTGTTCCTCTCTTTAATTCTGTTTCTGTATACATTTTCAAACTATATTTTTATATTCATTACACATTTAGATGTTTTCTATAATGTTTGTTATCTACTTTTTGCTGGCTCGGCTGCTGCAATTTAAGAATTTCCCTCACAGGATCGATCGATTGATTTCTTAAATAATTAATTAACAAACTCTTCTAATTACACCACTGTTTGCAAATTCTGCAACGCTACATATGAATAATGATCATCACTCGTGGCTGTACTTATTATGACTGTTGTAGTTGTGTCAGTACTGACCTCCTTTTCCCAGACCTTGTCCTGCCACGTAGCCCATTTTCTCTAGCAATGCAAACCCTTTATTCTCGTTGCTCAGAGAGCTCTGGAGAGCAGCATCTCGTCTGTCCTGCTCTTGTTCCTTGTAGCTTTTTTGCCGGTTAAGGACATTTTTCTCTTTCTGCAAAGTCTCCCGTCTTAGAGTCTCCTTCGCCCGTTTCACCATTGGCACACCAGGTCGAACATCCAATCTAAAACATTAGAACATTTGTTTAACTAATACTTTTGACAAACTGTCCTAAAACAGGACTAAGAATTAGGCATTACCAAAACATAAAATGACATTCATTATTCATTAATACATGTATCAGTATTCAGCTGAAATACTTTGCCATGCCTCTTGTAAAACCTGCCAAAGGTGTTCTTGGCTAGTGGATGTTTCTTTATGACCTTGCGAACCAGTTCATCCCAGAGCAGTACAATAGGATTTAGGTGAGGAGAATGGGCAGGCCATTCCATGACAGATAACACTCCAGCCGACTGTTTTCTCTCTAAATAACCCTTACAGAGCTTGGACGTTTGTTTCGGATCATTGTCTTGTTGCATAGTTCCAATTAACCGCTGTCCAGACAGAATTGCATGGCGTTGCAGTATGGAATGGTAGCCATGTTGGTTCAGTATTCCTTTCATTCGGAACAAGTCTCCAACTTTCCCAGCACCAAGACAACCCCAAACCATTATGATACCACCTCCATGTTTGACTGTGGGTGTGAGGCAGTCTGGTAACATCCTCTCTTATGCAAGTTCTTCGTTTAACTCAAAAATGTCAAATTTGGACTCGTCCATCCACAGAACATTTTCCCAGTCATTCACTGTCTAATGCTTGTGTGTTTTCGCCAACTTTATTTGCTTCGCTTTACTTGTAGCCTTCAGGAGTGGTTTCTTGCAGGAAATCCTGCCCATCAGCTCTGCATCTCTGAGGCTCCATGCGACAGTAGATATTGACACTGGTATATCATGTGTGTCATTGAGGTCTGCTGAAAGCTAAGGACTAGTTAATTGTCTATTGTGAAGACTGGACACCATGAGGTTCTTGTCTATTTGTGGAGTGGTACATTTTGATCTTCATTGTTTTCTGTCCTTGTTAGTCCCAGTACTGCTTTTTCTCAGCAGACAGTATTAAAGCCCTTTTAATGAAATCTTTAATTTCTTTGCTATAGCTTGCAAAGAATAGCCTTCATTTCTTAATGCAGCTACAGATTGGCATTTTCAATAGAGGTTTGCTTCTCTCTTGCCATTTGGTAAACTAGAAACACTAAACAAGATGTGTAAATGCCTTATATATTAACCTGTATCAATGCTGAACCATCAAACTGTTTTTCATGCATCATGGTCTATAAGACATTTAACCTACATACACACACAAATATA
>JBCNYH010000027.1:9731218-9751188 GCA_039654325.1 Tandanus tandanus
TATATATACACACACACACACACACACACACACACACACACACATACATACATACATACATACATACATACATCAGTCAGTATGTTCTCGAAGCCTGTTGAAAACAGAAACTTGTGAAGTGGATCATGACAGCTATAAATAGCTAAAAACTATCTTATTGCCTAAGGTGACAGTTTGATGAAAATTAAGCTTTTTGTACCAATATCTGTCTATCTGTAAATTTATTTGGTCAAAATCTTCATGCCGTTAAATGACTTAGTTTACTGAATAGAAACAATAAGGACATCCATGAGTCTCTCAGAAGACTAGGTGTTTCCAACATTTTCACAGGTACTGTATGTGTGTCATCATTTAAGATTCCAATAACAAGCTTTTTATTATTTTAATGATCTTTGATCCGTCCGATCCGATTGGCGTTTGGTTCAGTGAATAACATTCTACAGTTTCCACTGAAGAGCTTATCACCACCCCTCTAAAAACAATACTTTCCAAATTACAGCAAGAGAATCAGAAACTTATCTTTAAACAAAACAGCAAAACTCACAGTGGATTGAGAAACGCATCAGACATGTAATCATCTTCATCCTCCGACATTTTCACCCCGATTTCCTGTGTACTGTTTCATCCAGGGGGAAATACGTCCGGGTTATAATCGGGAGGCGTTTTTCAAAATAAAAGTCGTGCATTTAAAAAAAATGCTCAGTGATAAACAATTTTTAAAAATAAAAACAATTATTAAAGCAAAAGCTGCTTTCCAATCTTTCATGTAATTGAAACATCTCTGATTTTCATAAACGTTGTAGTTATTTAAAAATTAATAATCTATTCCAGTTAAAAGGGAATTTGTTATGGAAATCAGTGCTACTCATAATCGAGTTAATATGCTTACATTACACATTGTTAGACACTGGCATATTTTTATTTATTTATTTTAGAACTACCTGGATCACTTTCAAAGTGCAATAGAAATATTACGCTCCTCAAACCCTAAACCTTATGCCTTATATCATGGGAATCAGCCCAGTAGTTTTGAAGATATGGCTTTTTAAATGGTACCCCTTTTTTTTCCCTTTTTGAAGATATGGCCTTCTGAAGGGGACAATTTTCTGATAAGTACATAAAAAAAAGCTGTGTAATTTCTGAATCGCACGAAATAATTCCTTCAAACTTCACTCAACTGTGGCATAGATATTACTTTTTCACAATATCCTGTTGGTTTTACATGGTGACTTACCCTTTTGGTTGGTTTGCATCAAGCATGAGGACATATTCCGCGTGTATCTAGCGGATGTGCCAGTGGCTACCATTGTGTATGTTATTTCAAAATGTCCCAAATTGTAATGTAATGTAATAAAGCCATCCCCCATATGAACTGTTTCGGACAATCAACATTTTATTAGCTACCCTACGGACAATTTTGGGTCATAGAGAGTGCCTATGCAAAAGTTCAGAAAGCTATCATGCATATGAGTTGAGCAATGGGCTGGACAAACTTTTTATGTTCAAGGTCACTGTGCCAAGGTCAAATGTCACATATGCAAATGTGACAACCCACGCACAGATTTAGGTCATAGAGAGTGCCTATGCAAAAGTTCGGAAAGCTACCATGCATATGAGCTGAGCAATGGCCCGGACAAACTTTTTATGTTCAAGGTCACTGTGCCAAGGTCAAATGTCACATATGCAAATGTGACAACCCACGCACAGATTTAGGTCATAGAGAGTGCCTATGCAAAAGTTCGGAAAGCTACCATGCATATGAGCTGAGCAATGGCCCGGACAAACTTTCTATGTTCAAGGTCACTGTGCCAAGGTCAAAGGTCACATATGCAAATTAGCTTACCATATAGCGTACCTATGCAAAAGTTCGGAAAGCTATCATGCATACAAGCCGAGCAATGGCCCGGGCAATCTTTTTATGTTCAAGGTCACTGTGCCAAGGTCAAATGTCACATATGCAAATGTCACAACCCACGCACAGATTTAGGTCATAGAGAGTGCCTATGCAAAAGTTCGGAAAGCTACCATGCATATGAGCTGAGCAATGGCTCGGACAAACTTTCTATGTTCAAGGTCACTGTGCCAAGGTCAAAGGTCACATATGCAAATTAGCTAACCCACGCACACGTTTAGGTCATAGGGAGTGCCTATGCAAAATTTCAGAAAGCTGGCCTGTGCATGAGCCGAGCAATGCCTGGGACTAAGCTCTGTGAAGTTGCCCCAACGCCCCCACTTTCTCAAAATGTCAAAATAGCCTTGCCATTCATTTGTGCTAGGTTTGTGCCGTAAAAATGTACATTTGTGCTATTAAGGTAAGTAATTATAAAATGCATTTTCTGGTCTGTGACATCACTGAGCCCCCCACCACGTCCAAAATTCACCAAAGAGGTCTTCATCGTTTGTGCTCGTTTGTGCTGTTGAAAGAAATGATTTTGCTATTATGATTTCAAAGTTATCCACGTTTTATTCCTTACACTTGTCATATCACCAGCCATCAAAAATACGGGGCCTGTAAGGGGACATAGATGAAAAAATCTATAAAATATTTTGGTTTCTTGAGCGCACGACAAGCTATCTGGTGTGCACGAGAAAGTGTAAGCTATGTATATAAATGGAAACACGTGACTTAATTGAGCTGTATTTTAACCTTGGACTCGCCTATAAAGACACTGCAGCCTTGCTTGTCCGGCATCACCGTTATGTTATATTATGCGACTTTTGGAGTCTTGAGGTCTGTTTCGGCGCAGGGGATACACACCAGCCTTGATCAGTCACCTGATCACCTGATAACATAACTGCGGTCTTTATAGGCGAGTCCAAGGTTAAAATACAACTCAATTAAGTCACATATTTCCATTTATATACATTGCTTATACTTTCTCGTGCGCACCAGAAACCAGTATTTATTTTTTTTCTTGTGTGTCCCCTTACGGACTCCGTAAAATACAGAAACATAGACAAACTATTATGGTTATTGAGGTTATAAAGTAGAGGTTATCAATGTATCTGTATAGCGGAATGATAAAAAATTATCAAAGCTTTAAAATATTATATAATTTATAGAATGTGGTTATTCAAGTATTCATTAAGTTTACTACATGCAAGGAAATTTCCTTGCTACATGTAAATAAAACTAAGATGCTTCATTTCAGAAGATATTACTGTTTGTTCCTTTGTGAAAAAAAAGATGATTCTGTTTGATTGAAATTGTGTAGACTTATGAATGAAGTTTATTTGTGCACATATATAACTTGGTATGATTTTGCCTCCCAAAATGCACCAGAAGTCATATATTACCAGACATTAAAAAAAAAGGATACCCCCTCCCACACCCTCCCTGCGCTTCACACACCTCAGGCCCCAGCTGATGACGGCTTCGTTATGACCAGCATCAGATTGGAACTTGGGACCTATGTTAAAGTTATTTTAGTTTTTTTTCTTACTGTGGGGCAGTGGTGGCCTGGTGGTAGGGTGCTGGATTGCTGATCCCAAGGTCGGGGGTTCAAGCCCCACCCACTATCAGCAGGTTCTCACTGCTGTCCCCCAGTGCAGCTAACTGGGTTATAACTGTCTAAGGTGAGAGGCATGTAAAAGAACCATTACTGATTTTTGTCAAGAGTAGGCTGCATAGCCGTCAGCGTGTTTCTGTCCTGCGATGGCCTGCCCTCGCCCAGAGTCGGCTGAGATGGGCGCCAGCCTCCCCGTGACCCTAACTAGGATTATGCGGTTCAGAAAATGAATGAATGAATGAATTTCTTACTGTGACCCCCCAAATCATTTTTGTGGATTTCACTTTCATCAAAGCTAAAAAGTATAGATCCTGTGTTTAATATTGTAAAGACATGCGTGGTGGCTGGGAGGGGGGGTCCTGGTGGTCACAATATGTACAACAAAAGTAACTTTAAAAATCATTTCTTTCAACAGCACATATTCATCCATTCATTTTCTAAGCCACTTTAATCTTAATTAGGGTCGCGGGGAGGCTGGCGCCCATCTCGGTCGACTCTGGGCGGGGTACACCCTGGACCATCGCAGGGCCAACACACACAACCATTCACACTCACGTCCAAGGGCCGATTTGGAACAGCCAATCAGCCTACTGCGAATCGTTTTGGACTGCGGGAGGAAACCGGAGTACCCGGAGGAAACCCACGCAAGTACGGAGAGAACATGCAAACTCCACACGGAAAACACCTGAGCTGGGAATCGAACCCAGGCCTTCTTGCTGTGAGATTGTTGGGGGGAGGGGCTGAGTGACGTCACAGGTCAGAAAATACATTGTATAGTTACTTAAACACCTTAAGAGCACAAATGTACATTTTTACGGCACAAAGCAGCACAAACGAATAGCAGTACAATTTAGAAATTTGGAGAAAGTCTATGGGGGGCAACTTCACAGAGCATAATAGTTGAAATTGAATAATGATTCATAGTAACAACACTAATTAGTTTGCAACTTCTTGTCTCGCCAAGGTCTCACACCAGACAAGAAAAAACAAAAAACAAACAAAAAAAAAACTGAAAGCATTTAAATTGCTCGGCTAGCCATCCTCCTTCTCCGTCCCACTTCCCACTTCCCACTTACAACCTGACGAGCCGAACACAAACACGTGCGCGCTCATGTCGTCATATCCGGGATCTGTCCAGAACATTGCAGAAATTTCTTCGCTTGCTTGGTACGAATGTGCGGATGTCACTGCTACAATTTCATCAGTTGCGGTGTTGGGAGATTGAAGGGACACACCTCTCTCTACCCAGAACAGTGTAATCTTTAGGAAAATAAATAAACAAACAGCTGAGATTCCCCTGATCAACAACAGGTAAGCAAAAGATATGATTACAGCCTGGTGCAATATATAATATAATAATAATAATAAAAATATAGCTTTGATAAAACGTGCTTTATATCAAATATATACCAATAAAGCATGAAGTGCCTGCTGTCACATTTCTTGCACAGGTGACATGTGTTGCCATGGTAATAGAACAGACAAACAAAAATAATCGATCATAAATAATCGAATGATCTTCCCGGGTCGATAAAATGTTGCGATCTTTGAAACTGTTCTGTAATAGATTTTATTATGTGCTTTATTCTTTGTATGGTCCTCTATACTAGTGTTATTTCTATAACTGTAATTCTATCTGGGTGGGAAATCACTTTAGGATTATTACCCATCAATTCTTTTATTGTAATAAAGTAAAACGATATTTTTTTCTTTCATTCATTCATCCATTTGCTTATTCGCTTATTTCTACTGGAGGCTGGAGCCTATCTTAGCCGACCCCGGGCTAACACTCACACCCAGGGGCAATACTGAACAGCCAGCCCAATGTGCATGTCTTTGAACTGTAGGTGGAAACCGGCGTACCCTGAGGAAACCCATGCAAGCACAGGAAGAACATGAAAACTCCACACAGAAACGCCCGAACCTGGGAATCGAACCATGTGTCTTCTTGAGGCGGACGTGCTAACCACTATGCCACCGCGCCGCCCTATTGTTTAATTAGAGAACGGGAACTGAGGATTAGCAACAGTTACAGTAAACAGACTTTTTTTAAGAGAAAGGAGTTCAGGCAAGATCTAATGAGGGATTTTGCCGGTTACAAGGGTACCTTTTTTTTTTTTTTTTTTTTTTTTTTTGTTTTGTTTTGTTTTGTTTTGTAAAATGATCATATAAAATGAGTTCAGTAATATCATTGAAATTGTGTCAGTTCATGAACAGATCTTGTTTTTCATTTATCATTTCTGCCTCCAGGTGGCCCCAAATTACATATTACACGTGCAAATTTCGCAATCGAAGTTGCCTCCGGCTTCCATACCATCTCACTCCAGTATTGAACCAAGCTCATTTTTCTGTATTGTGATCACTGCATTCAATTAATTCCTTTGTTTGCCGAGCCCCTTAAGGTGGGGTACAACCTGAACAGCTCACTAATCCATCACAGGGCCCACACACACATACACACCCCCATTCACAGTCACATTCACATCTAGGGGCAATTCAGAACAGCCAGTTAGCTTAATGTGAACGTCTTTTGACTGTGGAAGGAAAGCAGAGTACCTGGAGGAAACCACGCCCCCACAGGGAGAACATGCAAAACTCCTCACAGAAACGCCCTTGCTGAAACCAGGACTCCACCCTAGGACCTTGTTGCTGTGAGGCGGACGTGCTAACCACTATGCCACCATTCCTATTATATTTGGAGGGGATATGATCATTGGTATGTCCATCCGTCTATCTGTCTGTTATCATTTCATTTCCGGGCCATCAATTTATTTCAATGTATTCCTGGGACAAAAAAAGCCCCTGAGGGCAGCACAGTGGTGTAGCTGTTAGCACGTGCGGCTCAAAGCAGGACGGCCCTGGGTTTGAGTCTGAGGCCGTTTCTGGGTGGAGTTTGCATGTTATCCAAATGCTTATGTAGGTTTCCCCTGTGTGTTCCGGTTTCCTCCTACAGTCAAAAGACATATATATTAGGCTAATTGTATATTTTTGATTGCCCCTAGGTGTGTGTGTGTGAATGGTTGTGTGTGTGTGTGTGTGTTGACCTTGCGATGGATTGGTGAGCAGGGTGTACCCTGCCTTCGTCCGAAGTTGGCTGAGATAGCCAGCCTCACTGAGACCCTAATTAATATATATATATTTGGGGGGAGGGTTGTTTGTTTTTTTGCCATATCTGTGATTTGTTTATTTAAAAAAAACAAGGTGAGCGTTCTGCGCGGTGATTCCATAATTTTTGCTGGGGCTTGTAATAACATGTATGGGTTTGTCTTGATGCAACATTAAAAAAAAACTGCTATGCCAACCAGAGTTGTTTTTCATGTACTTGGAATTCTGGCAACATTCGACAAAGTACATTTGAAACTTAGTCTTCACTTGCTGGTTAATTTCGCATATTACCTGTTATTAACCTATGCTTGTAATATTACAGCTTTCAAACTTATTGAAGCTGAAGGCATCACCATAGCCATGCTGTGTTGGGGAAATGCCTCCTATGGCCAGCTTGGATTGGGCGGAATCGATGAAGAGATCATTGTAGAGCCCCGCAGATGTGAGTTCTTCAATGGGAAGGTGGTGCAAGGTGTAGGCTGTGGGAGAAGACACACTGTTTTTTTGTTTGGGGATGGAACTGTGTATACATGTGGGTGCAATGACCTTGGACAACTGGGGCATGAAAAGGCACGCAGAAAACCAGGTAAACATTGAGTATTATACATGCATGTACATTTAAATGATAGTAGTGAGCAGTCTTAATTCCGTAACAAATGCAAACAGTACTTCAAAAAATGCACAAAAAATGTCTTGCTAAGGTACAAGCAAAATGTTTTTAAACTTTTATCAGTTATTCAGGGCTGCATGCACTTGGATGTCACTTCCTCCAATGACGTGTACTGCCTTTATTGATGAAAAGGCTAAATTAACTTTCTGAATTATACTATGTATAACATTTCTAATACCATCACAGTCCTTGGTTATCAGATAAATAAATAAGTGTTTATTTTCTTCAAATACTTGGCATATCCACTACTAAAACATCTTCACTTTTTCTCGGCTTGACGACATGGCAAGTCTAGGCCAATGTGCATAAGGAATTTTTGTTCTAAATAAAGAAAAATGAAGCTGCTAATCCTAATTATGGTCGCTGAGGCTGGTGCCCATCTCAGCCGACTCTTGGCGAGGGTGGGGTACACAATGTACAGCCCGCCAGGCCATTGCAGGGCCAACACACACAACCATTCACACTCACACCTAGGGGCGATTTGGAACTTAACCTACTGTGCATGTTTTTGGATTGTGGGAGGAAACCGGAGTACCCGGAAGAAACCTACGCAAGCACAGGGAGAACATGTAAACTCCATACGGAAACGCCCCAGCCCGGGAATCGAACCCAACCCTTCTTTCTGTGAGGCGGACGTGCTAACCACTGCGCCAACGTGCTGCCACGGGGAGGGTGACGGTGGTCTTGAATTTCTTTTATTTGTACACAGTCTGTCTTACTGTGGACTAGTGGAGTCCAAACCATTTAGAGGTGGATTAGGATACACCTCCAAATACTTGAACTGTGAAGAACAGACTTTGACAGATCCCTGTTCTTTAAATAAAACAAGGTGCTCCCCCACACTTAAGTTATCAAGTAGACTGAAAACGTCTGACTCTATTTGCACTTTCAAATTACCTGCTGGTCCTAAAAGTCACATACTTTTGCCCCTTAAGTACTAATGTGTAATGTTGGACAATTTTTTTAGATAAATGAATGATCAATTCTAATATATTTTTGCCTCACTTGCCACTGAAGCTGGAGCGACACACGAGACCGGCCCGAGCGAAACGCCCGAGCCCGGGAATTGAACCCAGGCCTTCTTACTGTGAGGCGGACATGCTAATATGTCACCTTGCGTCGTAGCTGTTGTCCATCCTCACACTTTTTACCCTAAACTACTCCTGAACCAGACGACTTATTTTGGACATATTTTTTTACAGACACTTATTTACATCATACTATTGTGCACCTCCTATTTGATTCTTGTAAGAAAATTAATATTTGGGGTTTCCCATAGCAAAACATGGACTTGTATGGACAAGAGGCTGGCCATCATTAATCCCCAACCCCTCCTACATCCGTGAATGAATTTTTACGAAACTTTCACAGAGTGAACATAATGACATAAATAGATTTTTTGGTGTATCCCATACCAAAATATGACCTTTTTCATTACTCCAGAAGGGGCTTGCCATCGTTAATCCAAAATACGTCCTGCATCTAGTGTTCAAATAATAATTTAATTATCTTTAACTTTTTTCATGTACCTTTAAATGGGAGAGGTCTTTTGGGTCAACCTGTACAATTGTATTTAATTGAAAACATATTTTTCTTCAGTATATTAAAATTTAGAATTATCTAATTAATATTTTCAAGCTTTAATCTGAGCGTATTTACATCCGATTTGTAAGAATTACAGCAATCTTTTTATTTATTAAACATTTGTTGGATACTAACAGTGTTAATTTTGTGCATATGCATTATATAGAGCAGGTAATCGCACTTGATGCTCAGAACATTGTAGCAGTATCTTGCGGTGAGGCTCACACTCTTGCTCTGAACGACAGTGGACAGTTGTTTGCGTGGGGAGAGGCTTCCGATGGACAGCTCGGCCTTGGCAACATAGAATGTATGCGTGTCCCCAGGTGAAGCACTTCTATTTACCTTCCAAGGAAACACCTAGCAATAGGTTAAATGTTTTGGGGAAACTACTTTGTAGTTGTAACTTTTCAGGTTACAAGCTACTTACAATTTAAAATAGCCAAGCTACAGCCAAACTACTGTTTTCATAAAGCTAGATACACTACAGAGTACTACGAAGTTGTCGCTAACTGCACTGAAGCCATTTTGTCGAACTAAAAAAACCCCAGCTTTGATATTTTTATTTTATTGTTCCTAGCTATTTACACAGCTTATACAGGTTGCCAGAACAAACAAAGTTAGATTATATTGCTACTCAGATGTAAAAAAAAAAAAAAAAAAAAAAAGCATATCCCTTTGGTGATCTTTAACTTTAGTTAAATCATAGTTGAGTATAGTTTAAGAAATATGCAGCTAAAAATTGTCTAAAAGGGTTAATATCTTTTGTGTGTTCAATAAATGTAATAAATTAAAACATGCCTACATGTTGGGCTGCCTCCTCTAAATTTATACATGATCAGTTGCAAGACGAGATGCAACTTCATCCGATTTTGGCTTTACTCTAAACTCTACCTAGGGAAGAACTGGTTCACATCACATGTCATTCTGACAGTGGTCTGCTGACCTTTTATATCCACTATGTAACTGCAGATTCACAATAATCAATAAAAGCAAGAGGTACAGGTGGGCCCATTCTACTAGTCTTGGTTCACTTTGTTTCTAAAATCCTCTAGCTATTATGTTAATGGGCATATGGTAAGCCATAACACATTTAATTACATACAGTAAACATTAAAAAAAAAACTTTGTTTAGTTTATTAAAATGAAATACCTAAAAAATAAAAAATAAAAAAAGCAAATATCCATTGTGATTCAAACCTTTCATACATCTTTGAAAGATATAGCCTTCTATTTCTATTATTGTCCAATACAAGTTCTGCGCATCACAGTGAATTTCAGAACTTTGATTGTGTATGGATACAATATGTGAAATGTTACACGACATTGCTGCTTTACGAAAAAAAAAAGTAGCTTGTATTTGTAAATGCTATATTATTTATAAAAATGACTTGACTACTGCTATGGTACTAAAATATGTTGCTGTGCTACTAGCATCACTACTTTTAGCGTTACATAAAGCAAAATACAAACATCCTTTATGGACCATCCTTGCTGATCTTTATTCTTTAGCAATTTTTCGGGGGAAACAATTCCAAATATGTGTATTAATACTAGGATGATGGTAATGTAATATGCATTTGATTTGCTCATTTAAAAGACATCTCTTCCACAGAACAATTAAGAGTTTGTCAGACGTCCACGTTATTCAGGTCTCCTGTGGTTATAGGCATTCCCTTGCACTTTCTCGGAGTAAGTATGATAATTGTTTTTTGGAGGTAGATGTAAAAAAAAAAAAAAAAAAAAAAAAAAGTGTGAAAGCTATAAAGTAATCATTAGTGTGTATGGAAGAAATTGTGAGACACATATCACAGACTTAGTTTTAAGCAATTTTTTCACAGCTGTAGCCAAGAAAAATGTAATTCATCAGAATACTTTCTATTCATGTATACTTGAAACATAATTTAAGTTTATGATATAGACTATAGAAAAATTTTTGTTTGATTTGTTTTGTGATTACTTACATTTTCTTGAAAAGAACCATTCTGTCATATATGAGACATAGGTTTAACATTTTGCGAGAAAATAAGTTATTCTTGAAGTCCCTGTGCAATTTCTTATGATGTACGATTCCATTTCATGAGCAGTGTCCCCCCCCCCCCATCTCCCAACAATTGAAGTCCCCTCAAAAATGTCATGATCGCTAGCGGAAGCTCTGTGTGTGTAATCGAATCTCAGTATAAATACAGCTGTTCTGTGAAGGCCTCAGAGCTTTGGTAGAGAACATTAATGAACAAACAGCATCATGAAGCCCAAGGAACACACCAGACAGGTCAAAGATACAGTTGTGAAGAAATTTAAAGCAAGGTTAGGTTGTAAAACAATATCCCAAGCTTTAACCATCTCACGGAGCACAGTACAACCCTTCATCCAAAAATGGAAAGACTATGGCATAACTGCAAACCTACCAAGACATGGCCGTCCCTTTAAACTGACAGGCTGGGAAAGGAGAGAATTGATCAGAGAAGGAGCCAAGAGGCCTGTTGTAACTCTGGAGGAGCTGCTCTGATCCACAGCTCAGGGGGAGAATCTAACAGGACAACTATTAGCTGTGCACTACACAAATTTGGCCTTTATGGATGAATGGCAAGAAGAAAGCTTGCTGGGGGGAAAAAGCCCTAAGAAGTCCTGTTTGCAGTTTGCCAACACTGCAAACACAGCAAATATGTGGAAGAAGGTGCTCTGGTCAGGTAAGACCAAAATTTAACTTTATGGCCTAAATGCAAAATGCCATATGAGGCAGAAAAATAGCACCATCCCCACCATGAAATATGGTGGTAGCAGCACCATGCTTTTCTTCAGAAGGGACAAAGAATCTGGTCAAAGTTGATGGGAAGATGGATGGAGCCAAATACGTGGCAATCTTGGAGGAAAGTCTCAAAGTTACTTGAGACTGGAACAGAGGTTCACCTTCCAGAAGGACAAAGACGCCTTGAAAATTGCTGTTCACTTTCCACCCAATCTGACTGAGCTTGAGCTATTTTGCAGAGGAATGGGCGAAAAACTTTAGTTGTGCAAAGCTGGTAGAGACATACCCCAAAAGACTTGCAGCTGTAATTGCAGAGAAGGGTGGTTCTACAACCACCTTTACATCGAGAAAATCTGGTTTTATCTGTAAAAAATTTTTTAAAACCTTGTATCATTTTCCTCCCACTTTACTTTTTTTGTAACGGTTGTAACGTGGAGCAATACTGTGAGATTTATACATATAGAAAATTGTGTGAAGTCAGATGTTTCAATTTCTAATAAAAATCTATATATTTTTAAAATCTACTCTGCAGTTGTAAAACATGCTACATAAATCATGTGTAATATTTTTTAAATTTTTTCTTTTTGGAACCAGGAGGACAGATTTATTCCTGGGGGCAAAACAGGTATGGGCAGTTAGGACTCGGGAAAGATGGGCCTTGCATCTTGACCCCACAGATCATTCGGTCTTTGCAGGGCATCCCATTTGCCCAGATCTCAGCAGGAGGCGCACACAGCTTTGCGCTCAGTATGTCAGGGGCTGTATTTGGTTGGGGGCGAAACAAGTTTGGCCAGCTTGGCCTAAATGATAACAAAGGTAAGTTAGTTAATTTAAAGAAATTGGCTTCTGGTCTCTTACAACACTGAAAATATTTCATTTGTTCTATTCAAGATCGATATTTTCCATCCTTGCTGAAGACACTCAGGTCACAAAATATTGTTTATATATGCTGTGGAGAGGATCACACTGCTGCATTAACAAAGGTAAAATTTATTTGTAATAAGTGAGATATTTGGAAGAATGCCTAAGAAAAGGTAACGTTTGAACATTTACAGCCATATAGAAAAAGGACAATCGATTTTTTTCATTGCTTTCTTTAAGGCCTTGTTCTTTCTTTTTCGGTTCTTTAAATTATATTGTGATTGACCTTTAAAACTACATGTACACTACAAATTCAGTGGACGTACTATCAGAGTATTCTAATACTGTGGAATAGTTTTTCTGTGGCTTTTATTTAACTCTTGAATACAAGTAATGAAGTTTTTAATAATTTATTGCTTGAGGCATAGCATATCTTGGATATTTAAAATTTTGCATTATTTTGACTGCTTTAGGAAGGAGGTGTGTTCACACTTGGAGCAGGTGGATATGGCCAGCTAGGACACAACACAATGAACCATGAAATTAACCCGCGGAAGGTTTTTGAATTCATGGGAAATGTTGTTACACAAGTAGCTTGTGGTAGGTAAGTATAAATCTTTCTTTTAAAACTCAGTCACAGTGCAGCCAAAAAAAAAATAAAAAATTAATAATCAGGTCCATAAATATTGAGACATTTTTGAAAGTTATTTTAGCTGTAATTCACAGTAGTATTTAGATTCGAATCAGGTGAACATTGTAGAAATTACAGCACTTTTTATATGTTGACCCACCCTCCATGTCTCGCAAAAATATTTACCAATTAATAATCCCCAACCCAGGAAACCACCAGTTTAGGTTGTATTACAGTGGAATCCTTTTTTTTTTTTTTTTTCGCTTTATATTTTCTTGACAGGCACATTTAAGACAAGGCTCAGCTGCTAAATAATCATGAATTATTCCAAACTGTGGCCATTATTGTAGAATAGCCTTACTCTGGAAAGAGTAAATACCTTTACTCTGGAAAGAATTTTCATCCACTACACTTGTGTCCTGGGACCTTTTCTTCTTTCCTTATGGCCTTTTTTTAATGTTCCTGCCTTTTTAGTGGAGCTCCACAGAGCTTTATACTTTTGCAAATGTTGTAAAGCCATGATCTCGATTTTATTGTCGAGTCTGTGTTCACGTGCCCATACAGGCAACCCAATGTGCGGTCAGTGCTGAGTGTACTTGCACTTCGCAGAATATGTTCTTGTTTAGTCGATGGTTTTTCTTCTTGAGGAGAAATAAGTTTTCGAAGACCATTGAAAAGACAGTAAGTAATATTATGTAATATTAAAGTAAGTTATATTATGGCTGTTTCTGTACTGAAAATAGATGCAACCATTTTTGGAGCTCCGCTTTAAGGGAGTGCCTAAATATTTATATTAAGGATTTATCAATTAGTTGTCTGCAGTCTATGTTTCATCAAAACTTTAAAAAATTTTTAATGTTTTGTCTTTTTCTCTACTGGCAGTGACCACTATTTGAACTTCAGATTCCAAATTCGCAAATTTCACACTTGAAATCAACTCGAGGCTTTTTATCTGAAATATCACACCCCTGACCATGGGACTAGCTGAGCAGCCAGTTGTCCAGTTACTTTTGGTCCCTTGAAAAATGGCAGGATCCCATAAAAAAAGAGCTGTCATTCCTGTGTTGTATACCTGATTTAGATGTAAATAGCAGTGTCACTGTTCAAATATGTTTATGGGATTTGAATGTTTTTACTTTCGTGCTATCATTTATATAGACCCATTGAATGGCGTCGTCAACTGGTCAAGCGAACCGGGTGTTTTTGGCTGGCAAAACAAAATAAAGTGACTGTTCATTCATTCATTTATTTTCTAAGCCGCTTAATCCTAATTAGGGTCGCAGGGAGGCTGGTGCCCATCTTAGCCGACTCTTGGCGAGGGCAGGGTACACTCTGGACAGCTCGCCAGGCCATGGCAGGGCCAACACTCAAACAACCATTCACTCTCACACTCACACCTAGGGGTGATCTGGAACAGCCAATTAGCCTACTGTGCATGTTTTTGGACTTTGGGAGGAAACCGAAGTACCCGGAGGAAACCCACGCTAGCACGGGGAGAACAAGCAAACTTCGCACAGAAACGCCTGAGCTGGGAATCAAACCCAGGCCTGCTTTCTGTGAGGCGGACGTGCTAACCATTGCTCCACCGTGCCACCCACTGTTGTGTTTGGTTCAGGCATTAATTTTCGAATGATATTTTAACATGATAAACAAAATGATGGTTGTGCTCTAGAGAGCACAAATACTGGTGTTTTTTTTTTTTTTTTTTCTGGTGTGTTTTTTTTTGTTTTGTTTTTTTAAAGATTTTTCTTTTTTCCCCCCGATTTCTAAAGTATAGCAACAGAAAATTAAACTGGTAAAGCGCTCTCAAACGGACAGCCTTAAATTAGCCGTTTTTGTCACTAATTGCTAACTTAACTTTGGTTGGAAATGATAAAAGAAAATATATATAATCTACAGCGTGTAAGCTGAATAATAATTTATTATTATTATTATTATATATGATAATTCATCGAACAGTCTGACTCTTGTGAAATTCCATGTTATAAAGCTGAACGTGGCCTGCGTGATGATAATTATGCTCATCCAAAGGTTTGTAGGCTTTCAGCGATTCGTTTGTGTAAAGTCAGGGGTAATTTATCAGATTGTTATAAATATCCAGACCACATCATCCACTTACTGTCTTCTCCAGATTTTATCAGTGATGGATCATGAATATTTTCTACGGCAGCAACCAGTTTATCATGAAATCTTTCCAACACGACTTTATCCAAGTTTGTAATTTTTGAGTTTGTTGTCTTTTTTTTTTTATGAGGAAAACGTGAATCAAAACAGAAAAACATTCAATGGGTCTATTGCTCAGTCTTGTTTGCCTTTCACTTGTAGTTCTACAACGAGTGTTAAGCTTTAGTTTTAAAGCAACTATTGTTGAGCTTTAGAGTCTGTGGCTTCACAGGGTCAGTAAAATATGCTGAAGCGATGATTAAATTATTCTACAACACGTCA
The DNA here is from genome assembly GCA_039654325.1 of Tandanus tandanus. Taxonomy (NCBI): domain Eukaryota; kingdom Metazoa; phylum Chordata; class Actinopteri; order Siluriformes; family Plotosidae; genus Tandanus; species Tandanus tandanus. Next base: position 9,746,770 of record JBCNYH010000027.1, read on the forward strand.
TGGTTGATAACTGATATTTATGTATATGGTACTTTGAAATGTAAAATTGTGAAAGCAGGAAAAAATGTTAAGATTAAAATGTTGAAAATGAACTGTTCAGCATTTATGGCAAACCTTATTAGGTTATACAGTTAAAAGGTTAAAACACATAGGTATTTATGGGGATTTATTTTGACAGATTGCTAGGCTGTTGCTAGGTGGTTGCTGTGGTATCAAACTGGGCTGCTTGGTTGTACGCAGGTTGTTGCTATAGTGCTGGTAGGTGGTTGCTATTGTATACCAGGTGGTTGCAGCAATCATACTCGGCAGTTGTGCCCAAGTGGATCCCAAGTGGATGCAAGGGTATTGTTACTTGGTTGCATTGGTTTTAAGGTTGTTGCTGTGGTATCCCAGGTGGTTGCTATGGTGTCATTAATTGGTTGCAAGGGTGTTAGGGGGTTTCTGTGGTATTCCAGATGGTTGCTAGGATGTTGGACTCGTATCTCAGGTGGATGCTAGATAGTTACTGTATTTTTAAATAGTATCTTAAGTGTTTGCTTGTGTGTTGCTAGATGGTTATTGTATTCTAGGTGTTTGGTATTGTGGGAATGGTTTATATGCAGCATACACATGTACTTTATACACATATATAGTCTCACATAATTTAATAATAAAAAAGGTCGTTTAATCCCAACCATAAACTTACTGACTGCAGTTAACATGTTAAGCTTTAATAGGCCTAAATGTTGTTTTACCCAAAGCCAATTTTATGTCACAATTAAAAAAGAATGATAATTAAATACTTTTATCAAAAAGCGCGAGTGATGGTAAGGTGCATCCCTGAATGCTTAATGTTAATGCTTCTCTTTTATGAATACTTTTATTCGGGCTCAAATTGGACCTGGCACTCTGCACATGCTCCTCAGTTCTGGGCCCCCCCAAAAAAAATAAAAAATACAAGAAACTTTGTTTTCAAGTAACCCCACACTTTTGAAAGGTAGGGTACATACTAATCAGAATTATGGATAATGCCTCTCATTCTCTACACACCACCCAGGAATCACATGATGAGAACACCTTCAGCCATTGACAGAGACAACCAGTGGGCACAAGAAAATTCCACAAGAGTTCTTTTGTGCCAGTGTGGGCATCAATCTGTATAACTCCATTCCCTTCTGCAGGAAGTATGGCTGAACTCCGAACAATTATAATATAACTAATATAATATAACTACCATGTGCAATATTACTTTTTCCAACATAATTGAATTTTATTTTTTATTTTATTTTTTATTTTTTTTGGTATCATGTGCAACAATTACTTGTTTCATTTCTCTACTGTTTCCATTATGACTTTCATGTGCGATATTACTTCACTACTCTTTATTCTGAAAATAAATTTTCTAACTTTTACTAAATTTATATTCAGTGTCAAACACGGGGGGACGGACCCACCCCCCCATCTCCAAAAAAAAAGCACAGCTGAAGGTGTGATTAACTTGTTATGCAAAATAAATTACGTTTACATGTCGTCAGTAAATAATATGTTTTAGGTGCATAAATACATGCAATCTATCATGTTGCACGAATTACTGCATATTGTCCGCCACCCCAACCAAAATTCCTGGATTCACTCCTGATATTAGTTTTATTGTTATAATTTTGGGCACTTGGGTTGTATTTTGTTGTTTTTTTTATCAATCTATGGCACAAGAAATTCTTTCGGGATGAATAAAGCACTGACTTGTTTCTGCATGGTTCTGGGTTTCTAGGTGATTTCTGTTGCATTCCACGAGCATTCCACTAGGCTGTGAGGGTGTTGTTATGTGGTTTCTTTGCTATGCCCAGTGGTTGCTGCAGTAATATTCCAACTAATGTGCTGCTATGATGTTTCAATTGATTCCTAAGGTTTTTCTCTGTGGGTGTCCCAAGTGGTTGCTAAGGTTATTAGCTGGTTGGTGGGTTATTCTTGTATGCCTGCTGGGTTTTCCAAATGTTCGCTAGAGTGTGACTTGATGGTTGCCTTGGTATTCCATGTGGTTGCTATGGTGTTGCTAAGTGATATGCTTAACAGGAGTTTTTCTAGACAGTTGGCATGTTAACTCATGTGGATGTAACTAGCTGGTTGTTAGAGTCTTAATTGATTGCTACAATGTTCCAAGTATTTCTGAGTTAACTTATAAAAGAAAGTTTGAATTTGTTTGAAAGAGGTATCTGAACATCCCATAATTTCAGCATAATGGTTGATGATAATAAGAAAATCAAAATTATGTAGAGCACAATACTGACTCTGTCAAACCAATATAATAATTAGCATCTGGCAATTTCATGAAAATGTTGATATACAGTAATGCTTTATTTTTTTTTATTACCATGCAAGGCAGCATACATTAGCATTCATACCATCCTCTGGCAAGATTGATTCTTTTGGTCTTGGAGGAAATGGACAACTTGGCACACGTTTCACCTGCAACAGGATAAGTCCTGCTCCTGTTAAAGGCCAATGGAGAGCTTACAGTGACTCCACACCAGTAGAATCTGGTCAGTATACATACAGATGTTGAATCAGAGGGGAGCTGCATAGGCACCCATTCTATTTCTAGGTTTCTTTTTTTGGGGGGCAAACAGAAAAGTTGCATAGGCATCCATTGACATCCACCTTGTTTCATCATCGTCCATGCAGTAACTCAAAAATGCCATCGGCGAACGTTATTTTTGGTGTGGATGTTGGGACCGGGTAACTAAGCAAGCCTATTGATTTTTATCGCTGTCTGATATCCAATATGGCCGCTGCAGCTGCCATCTTAAATTTATGTTCTGCTCATTAAATAAAAAATACCATCATGTAAATGCTGTGTTTCCACCATCAGCAGTTTTTAGATGTACAGGGACTGGACATAAGTAAATAGACACCCAAGATTTCAGAATGAATATTTGCTGGTCGTCTTGCTGCTCGGCTATAATAACTCATTTGATTTTTGAGCTGGTTTGGATGTCTTCTGCAATGTCTGCGGCCTTAGAACGGGGATTTTTTTTTTCCACCGTGCTCTTCACAGGGCGAAGGCATCTTTTTGGTGGTCCAGGTCGACCTGGTCGTGGATCTGTGGAGGTCTTACCTTCACTGCTGAATTTGTTTACCGTTGATGGAGGAATATTCAAATTGTCCGTTGTTTGTCGCTGGCTGATGCCACCCTCTGACTGACCCACAATTCGACCTCTCTGAAAATCATCAAATGGGCTATTATGGCCGAGCAGCAAGACGCAAGCCTCCTCTTCGACCAGCAAATATTCATTCTGAAATTTTGGATGTCTATTATCTTATGTTCGGTATCTGTAGAAATGCAATACAGAAACATGAAATTTTTTGACTTTTTGGAACTGCACTGTAAAAAAAGCTGGTTCAAAATGCTAATTTTTACTGACTGGTTTGATCAACAAAAATAAGCTGTACCTTTTGTTATGTATGTATGATGTATGCTTCATTCAATGTGTTGTTTTTTTAATGCATTATGTGTATAATATATGTATATTTATGTTAGTTTTTGAACAATTATTAGAAGTGTTTACATGAAAATATCTATTATACATTAAAATAATGGTTGTCTGTATTGCTGGTTTAAGAGGACCAGAAGTTGTACTGTGTGAAGAGGATTTATGCTGGTGGAGACCAGAGCTTTGCTCATTGTCCTGAGGTAGGTAAATTTTTAAGATACACAAGGAAGGGATTTCTATAGACATATATCAGTACATATATAATATCATGGGCAGGGATTTCAAATTAAGCCGGCGGGATTTCCGTCTACTAGAGGATTGTTTTTTAATAAATAATAATAATAATAATAATAATATTTGTAGACCTGGCTGTATATTTATCTGAAATCTGTAAGGCGTCCAAATTGTTTTGTTAATGTTTTTCTTATTGCATTTTTATTTATTTATTTATTTATTTTGTTAGGGGGGCTGTCCCCCAGATGATTTGCGAAAACAACACTGCAATCATCATGTCTTAAGCTTGAATAATGATCTCATACAGAAATGGCTGAGCCATGGTCCTGGAAGACTCTCACCCGAAATGTCAGGGTACAGTATACACAATATATAATTACAGTTTAAATTTATACCATCTTTATATCGTTACTGCTGTATTCATGTTACTTAATCATAAATTTGAGTGTTTGGTGTAGTTTTCAAATTGTTTTTCAATTTCTGGTATTTCTTACAGTGAGATTGATGATGTATTCTCTTCAGCGAGTTGTCTAAATGGGAGTTTTCTTTCTACAAGGTAACTGATGATTTTTATGTTTTTCAGAATTTATTACAATTATTATTTAATTATTATTATTATTATTATTTATTTATATTCTTGGGCCCCTCCTTGAATCGCCACCTTATCGTGGTGGAGGGGTTTGCGTGTCCTAATGATCCTGGGAGCTATGTTGTC
>JBCNYH010000027.1:9753411-9765434 GCA_039654325.1 Tandanus tandanus
CACTGCTTAGGCTGCTGCCCCCGCGACCCGACCCCGGAAGAAGCGGAAGATGATGAATGAATGAATGAATGAATGATATATTCTTGGGTGCAATAAAAGTCTCAGGATGAGAGACTTTTATTGCACCCAAGAACCATGTATGTGATACGCTACTACACGCAGATGCTTGTGTACATAATAGGTACCAGAGTGCTGGTTTAACCTAAACTCTCTGTCTGCACAGGCTACTTGATAACACCCTGGCTGCCACAGTAATGTTCAGTTATGTTTAGTTTATAAATGCTCAAAATATGTATACTGTGTTTTTGCATAACTTATAACAAACGTGGCATCACAATGAAATAGAGAATGGAGAATATAAATAGGAGAAGGATACTAATAATTGTTATTCTTTGCTGAACTATTCCACTGTTTATCCCCTGTTTTATAATTTTCAGTAAGAAGATAGTGGGCATGAGTGATATAGATGCATTTGAATAAGTAATTTCTATGGAAATGTATAATGTGTCTGTATTTAATTCATGTTCGAACAAGCCAGCCTTTGAACCTCTTTAAGACAGTCCCTTCAGATAAAGGTGATCTATACCAACAAATTATAAAATTGTGTGACACAACATTGAATACATTGATCTTTTTTTTTGTCTTTTTTTTTTTTTTCATTTAAAAAAAACTAATAAAAAAAAAACAGATCACGCAGATGGAAAAGTAAGTTCATAGTTACATTTATCACATTTTTAAGCCCTTGAAGGGAATTTAAACCCAAACATAAAAACTTGTGTACGTTGTGTACATCTTTGCTTATTAAAATGTGCTATTGTTATTACTAAGCATAGCACTTGTGTCTATAGTCATCTATACTGCTGTACGCTTAAATAGTTTTTTGAAATTTATTTTGAAATTATTTTCTGGAAAGGAACCTTAAGGATTAACAAGTGCACCTCCCTGTTGCCTTGTTGAGACAATTAACACTTCATGCTCATCTTAAAGGACATAATAAATGCAAACAAGCCACAAACAGAACTCCACAGTTCATTCATTCATTTTCTGAACCGCTTAATCCTAATTAGGGTCGCGGGGAGGCTGGCGCCCATCTCAGCCGACTCTGGGCAAGGGCAGAATACACCCTGGACAGCTCGCCAGGCCATCGCAGGGCAGAAACACGCTGACGGCTGTGCAGCCTGCTCTTGACGAAAATCAGCAATGGTTCTTTTACATGCCTCGCACCATAGACAGTGAGAGACATGGCCGGCCTTTGATAACCCAGTTAGCTGCACTGGGGCTCTGCAGTTCAATGCAAAGCAATTAAGCACGTCAACCAAGACTGGACTTTTAGATTGCTTTTATACGGGCAGTAATAGTTTCTGAGGCTAAGGTGTGCTTAATATAAAAAAAAAGTTATATTATATTGATTTTTTTATTGAATAAATGATTGAAAGTATTAATCTCCCTTGTGGTTCTGTTCAACTATCTCACCTTTATCTGCATTGTAACAGAGGATGAAAGCTTGGGTTGTTCACACATGATAAACTTAATTTCCATGATATACTTATTTTTTTTCATTACAGTAAAATATAAATATAACTTGTGTCCATTTATGATGCTCTGAACTGCCAAATGATTTTTTATTTTTTTTTGTATTGTTCAATTAATTGTGTTACAGTCATCCAGATCATTATTGCACTAGCAGTAAATACCCTGGGGTGGACATGAATATGGCTCGGCTTCTCTTCCACAGATTAATCCAGCCTGATTATTCATATATCTCGGAACAAGTGAGTCTTTAGAAAAGCAGTACCCATAATTGGTCTAAATGTTGATGTTCATGAGAATTTCTCATTCATTTTGTAAACGGACTATGCAGATGGACTTAATGGCTGCTTATTTCCATAAACTGCAGATCGCTGCCAGTTTGGAGAGGCATTTGATTCCCAACCTGTGCAGCTCTCCTCCAGACATTGAGGCACTGAGGCTCTATCTCATACTTCCAGAGTGTCCTCTGTTTAAAAACCCCAATACTTACATCACACTCACCATTCCCTTTGCCAAGGCAGTCGTTCACCTCAGCAGTGCTCCTCTTAAAGTGTTGGGTAAAAATCATGCAAACTTTTCATGTAGGAAAGGCAGCTGTTTTGGGTGATTCATACACAAATACTTTGATGTTGTTTAGAAAAAATTAGTTATAAACACAAACTAAAGGTGTCAGATTTTTTTCATTGTGTAGTTTGTCCACCAAGCTGGAACAAGGCGTTCTGCTATTTATTCATTTATATATTCATTTAGTTAGTTGTTACTCACAAATTAATGGTGTCTGTTTATTTATTTATTTATTTATTTATTGGTTTTAAGCCATCCCTGCATAAGTAAATAAATAAAGTGTCCTAAAGTATCCATTCATTAATTTTGCCGAACAAAATGCACAAAGGCAGGTTACACCCTCAATAGTTTGCCAGACCATTGCAGGGCCAACACACACAACCATTTGCACTCACACCTAAGGACAATTTGGAACAGTCAATTAACCAAATGTGCATATCTTTGGACTGTGGGAGGAAACTGACTTACCTGGAGGAACCCCATTCAAGCACAGGGAGGACATACAAACTCCAGACAGAAACACTCTGGACTTGAACCCAGGAACGCCTTGCTGTGAAGCAGACAATCTAACCACTACATCACCATGCCACCCATCCTAAGGTATTTCCTGGTTATGTTAACATTGGGTGGCATGGTGACGTAGTGGTTAGCATGTCCGCCTCAAAGCAAGAAGGTCCTGGGTTTGACTCCCGAGATTGAGTGTTCCTGTGTGGAGTTTGCATGTTCTCCCGTGCTTGTGTAGGTTTTTTTCCAGGTACTCCGGTTTTCTCCCAAAGTCCAAAGACATGCACATTAGGTTAATTAGCTGTTCGAAATTGCCCCTAGGTGTGTGTGTGTGTGTGTTGCACTGTGATGGTCTGGCAAGCTGTTCAGGGTGTTCCCTGCCTTCGCCCAGTGTTGGCTCAGATAGGCTCAGCCTACCCTAGTAGTAGGATTAAACGATTCAGCAAATGAGTGGGTAAGTAAATAAGTATTAGCATTGTGTATCTGATGTATCTGAGTGCTGAGGATTTCCATGTGAGTAGTTGTATATATGTATTTATGTCTGATCACAATAATATTGTGTATGTGTGTTATTGTGATTGATTGATATACAGAATGTATATATAAATTAATAAATTATAGAGAGAAAGGACTGATTTCTTTCCTTATGTATTCACATTTTTTCCCAAGGAAATTGGTGGTCTTGCCTTGATCCAACCGTGTTTGAAGGACCTGTGGAATTGTATAAAGAGGTGATTGTATATCTTCTCCGGATGCAAAAGATGGGAATTTTGATGTCTGAGCGTAGAACATTTATCTGCTTCCTCAGTACCTGTTTGAAATTCCTGGAGATTCTGCACTCTGTACGTATTTTGTGTGATACACCAATATTACAACAAAAAACATGACTCAAAAAAAAAAAGATGTTTTAATAGTTTTCAAAAAAATTTTGATGTATTCAGAGTTGCAAACTTAAGTCATGAGGAAAGATGTTCCCATTTGTAGATAGGTTAAGCGTGACCTTTCTGAACCACGTTTAATACAAACTATTTACACGTGTTTTCACCTACTGCTCACAATTGTTTTCACACCAATGTCATTTTAAACTGCACTAAACCACCTTCAAAACCACCCTGTGTGAAGTTTTGTCACACAGCCATCATATTTTGTTGTTTCGGTACAGTTTTGAACCCCACTGAACTGCCATCAGACCGCTCCTGTGTGAGGCCTGCTTTCTAATTAATTTACTGGGCGATTTGTCTCTGTAAAGAAATCCTCAGAAATGGAAAAACACCAAATTTTGTAGATAGTTTTGATTCTGAAGCGACATAACATTTAAACCTCTCGTGTAATCTCTGACTACAGTCAGAAACAGACTAGCAAAGGTTAACAATCCTATGGCAACTACATTCTCATTACTTTGTTTGTGGGTATAACATGAACTTTTGTGGTGCAAAAGTTATCATAATATTTTGTGCCCCTCCTTGCTCCACTTGACTATTTCCCCAGTCCAGGTGAACAGTTCCCCACCCAGACAAACCACAGCCGGGGAGGGGCTCTGCTTTCTTTTTCTGAGCCACCAAACAGTTTGCCAGATCTTCCTTGAGGCCTACCGAAAGTCCTTCATGGCCTCTTCAAACTGCCCAAAGGCCTTCTTCAGATTGACCGCTTCCTTTACCACTGGAGTTATCAGCATGTTCTTAGGAAATGCGAAATACTCTCCTGTAGGTGTGAGTTGAAGATCTCAAGGTTAAGGGCCTCTGTCAGACATTCCCAGTTCACCCTCTCTACGTATTTGGGTTTACCAGGTCTGTCTGGCAGTCTTTCTCACCACCAGATCCAACTCGCCATCAGGGTGGTGATCAGTTGACAGCTCCACCTCTCTCTTCAGACTTAAGACATGTGTCTTGCAGGTCTAATGATACTACTACAAAGTTGATCATCGACCTTTGGCCTAAAGTGACCTGGTACCAATACACTTATGAACCACATTATATTTGAACATGGTGTTTGTTATGGACAGTCCATAACTAGCAATGATTTCCAATAATAAAACACCACCCAGGCTCAAATCGGGGAGGCTGTTCCTCCCAAATACTGGCTTCCAGGTTGCTCCTACCTTACCCACATCGGCTTTGAAGTGTTCAAGGGGAACAATAGAGTCCCCATGTTGCACCTCTTCCAGGACTCCAAGCAAGCAGTGTAATCTGAATAACAGTCAGAACCTTCTCTTCTGCAACTTGCAGCCACAGAAAGGAGACCCTCTTGAGTATCCCCACACCCACCTGGTGCCTCTCCCCCAGGGCTACTGTACTGTCTTTTTACTGTAACATGGCCAAGATGACTCTACTAATTGTTTACTTAGAGGCAGACACCGCCACCATGCTTTTTGCCAGTCCTTGCTTTTTGCCAGTCCTTGCTTGGCCTTTGTCCATCATGTGTAATGTAAATCCATCCATTTTCACATGAGGCTCCGGTGTCCTGTCAGACAACCAAGTCTCCATAAAGCACAGTATGTTGCTTTGTTGATATAGGCGATCATAACTCAAACAAGCAGCCAACTTTGCCTTATTAACCAAGGAGCGAACGTTGCCCTTAATAATCGTGGGCAATACAAGCTTGTGTCCTCGTCATCTGTTTCTGGCTCAGATGCATTCTCTGTGATCCCTCTTTCTGGCCTTGAGCTTGATGCAGGAAGCCAAGCTGAAAAAGCTCCTGCTGACTATAGGTGATAAACAACAGGCCTTGTCCATTTCCAACTTCTAGGCCTAGTGTTTTCTTGCAACGGCAGGAAAATCAAAACAAGTGGACCAAATCCAGTTTCGTGCCCAAACTCCAAAATATAGCAGAGTTATATTTTTGTACTGACGTATCATCAGCAAATTTAATGATGAGTTTGGCAGTGCAGGCATGAGTGAGTGGCATCAACAGCAGCGGGCTAAGGGCACATCCTTGGGGGACACCTGTGCTTAGCCTGATGGTGCCTGATGTTCTGCTGCCAATGCGCACTGACTCTGGTCTCTCTTTATAGAAGTCCAGAACCCAATTGTGGAGAGAGGGTTTTTTTTCACCAGCTACCGGGCGATGATTGTGCTAAATGCTGATAAATGTGTCCTTATTGTCTAGGTGTGATAGAGCAGCACACAGTGTGTAAGAGATGGCATTGGCAGTGGAGTGGTTGGGATGATAGGCAAATTGCAAGGGGTCAAGTAGGGAGGGGAGCAATGATAGGATGTGACTCATGACTGGATGCTCAAAGCACTTCATCATGATGGGAGTCAGTGCCACTGGACAATAATCATTAAGACACCACATCACTGTAGACCTCTTTGGCACAGGAATAGGGTAAATATGTAGGTCATAATGTACAGTTAGACTCAAAGCAGAGCATTAACTAAGTGCTGCACACATTTGTGCAACCAGGTTATTGAGGGATTTTTCTTTTTTCCTCCCTAACCATTTCTACTTCTTTTCTCCTCTAAACATTTCTGTTTTTTATCATAAACAATTGTTATTTTTACAGTGGCATGTGGACTTTTTATATTTGCTATAGGATGTAATGGAAACATCAAAACCTATGTACCTTTCCGGATGTAAAGTTTGCATATAGTTTACATCATTCCAATATATTAAAATTGCAGGTGAATGAGCAAGCTGGACAAATAATTCAGTACGACAAGTTTTATATACATGAACTAGAAGACCTTGTTGACATAAGGAGTGATTATGTTACATGGATCCAGCATCAGATGTTCTCCATGGTAAGTTACTGTTTCTCATCTGCTCATATAACTCGGATAACAATTTATGCAAAAACATAGTAAAAATGTTCTCTCAAGTACTTCCATTCCCAGAACCACTTTATCAAAATCACTTGAATTGTGCCTACAATTATTGTGCAATTTTATCATGTCTTCTGGTATATAGGTAAGCTGAAACATTCATCAAGGCTAAAGTCGGTCCAACAATACATTAGAATGTGAGACTTGTTTTTGGCCAAGCCGTGTATAATGATTTTTTACAAGGGTCGTATATTTCTATTTTGCCATGTATATGAAGCTCACTGAACAAAGAAAACAGAACTAAAATATTTTTTTGGATCTTTTTGCCAGGGCATGGACTCTCAGTTCACCTTGTGCAAATACCCATTTGTATTTGATGCTCAGGCAAAGACCACACTGCTTCAAACTGATGCTGTTATTCAGATGCAGGTGAGTCCAGTAGGTATCCTCCTCAGGAGCCCCACTATTCCTGAACTTTCCTCAACTTTTCACTTCTATTGTTTGCAAACAGATGGCCGTGGACCAAGCGGAAAGACAGAACTTCAGCTCTTTACTCCTGCCTGGTGGCATGGTGGAGTCAGTAGATCCATGTCTCATCCTGATTGTGCGCAGAGAAAATATTGTTGAGGACACTGTGGAGGTTTTGCGGAAATCTAAAAATGTTGACTACAAGAAACCTTTAAAGGTCATGATCATCTTGTATCTGTGTTTTGTGGGGGGTTTTTTTTGTTTGTTTTGCCTTCAGATATGAAAGATTACAAACAAAGATATTTAATATGCTTGATTAAAATGAACAGTTAATTACCATTAATAAATTCCAAACTAATGTTGAAAGAAGTAAAAAAATATACATTATATATATATACATATATAGTAGTGTGCAGTGAAGATTATACACCACCACTTTTGTCTAAAAGAGCTCCTTATAAAAAGAAGTAAAAAATTACTTCTCTATAATTTTTTGGTGAAAATGTATTGAACAATGCTATTGTATGCAATGAGAACCAAAAAAAATAATTCCGATAAGTATATTGAGGTTAAAGTATGGCTAATAAACAAAAACACTGAAAAAAAATACCAATTTTTTGCTTTTTTAAATAAAGCTTTTTTTTTCAAATTAAGTTTTTTTGACTTTTGCACAGCATGAATGATCTTCAAACCATATGGAATGGTTTAGCAAGTGAAGAAATTAAGAAATACAGTAGTGTGCAGAGATGATTATACACTTAACAAAATTAAGATAAATCAGAAACAAAAAGTCAATATTTAGTGTGGCCACCCTTTACTTTGATTACTGCATTTAACCTTTCAGGCATAGTGTTCACATTTTTAATTTCTTCAAATAAAATTTGCGACACCTTTCAATTTTTCTGAAAAATTGGTATTTTCAGTGTTTTTGTTTATTAGCCATACTTTTACTTCAATATACTTGTCAGAATTATTTTTTTGGTTTTCAGTGCCTACAATAGCATTGTTCAATACATTTTCACCCAAAAATTATAGAGAAGTAATTTTTTTGATTCTTTTTTTTTTTTTATTAGGACCCCTTTTAGGCAAAAGTGGTGGTGTGTAATCTTCACTGCACACTACTGTATGTATGTGTGTGTATATACACACACACACACACATATTAATTATCAAAGCCCCATAATACAATGTTTGAACACAACACACACTTTCAGATACCCATCCTGAATCAGCCTCACCCAGTGACCTAACTTTAAGGAACCTGGTATGACGGAAAATCTGTTAGCAAATTATAGCAATTGCCAAATAATAATAATGTTTATCTTGCCATTGTTTAGATTAATGCATAGCATACAGTAATAGATTAAAATGACAAAAATGCATTTTTGGCTGTATACAGGTTATCTTTGTTGGAGAGGAGGCTGTGGATGCTGGAGGTGTGAGGAAGGAATTCTTCCTCCTCATCATGAAAGAACTAATAAACCCGAAATATGGCATGTTCAGGTATTACAAGGAGTCCAGGCTCATCTGGTTTTCAGACAAGGTACGTATGTTTTACAGTGTAAATAGGATTTGTCTCAAAAGTGCACACAATCTGTATATCGAGTCTGCGTTTTAAAAGTTATCCCATAAGAATCCAGAACCATTTCTCCTTAAAGGTAAATTTTCTGAAATATAAAACAAACTGGAACACAAAGACTGAATTTTTGTTCAGTTTTTTATTTATTTTTTAAATATCACCCACAAGTGTCTGAGATCTGTAATATTTCATATGTTACATTGGGCGTTTATGGTAAATTTCTTACTCATTTGAACAGAAACAGGATTGAATGGTTATTTGTTTTGGGCTTACTAACACAGATTTGCCCTTTTATTTGCATTTTCATAACATTAGTTAAAATTGTAAATGATGGTGGGGTTTAACAGCCAATTATTTTTCACAAAAATGTGTAAACTGAATAAAAATGTAAAATACTGCCTAATTTTAGAGGTCCTTAAACTACTGTAGTTGTAGAACGCATGTAAATACTGCCACAAAAATACTAAGAAAAAAGCTAAAGCGAAATAAAACATGGGCTGCACGGTGAAGTAGTGGTTAGCACATCCACCTCACAGCAAGAAGGTCCGGGGATTGAGTGTTTCTGTGTGGAGTTTGCATGTTCTCCCCGTGCTTGCGTGGGTTTCCTCGGGTAATCTGGTTTTCTCCCACCGTCCAGAAACATGCACATTAGAATAACTGGCTGTTCCAAATGAACCCTTGTTGAATGTTGAATGGTTATTTGTGTTGCCCTGCGATGGTCTGACAAGCTGTTTGGGGTGCAGCCCGCCTTGACCCTAGTAGTTGACCCTAGTCAACCAGCCTCCTCATGATCCTAGTAGGATTAAGTGGTTCGGCAAATGAGTGAGAGAGATATAAAACGTTTGCTTTATCAGCACCATGTTTGTGAGTTTGTTCAGCATCTTTGGCAGTGTAGACTAGGCCAAATGGTAGCATTTTGAAACAATCTCTTCCCTCAGATTAGCAACTACTCACATGACAGAGGCTGGTGGTTGCACAGACTTTGCAGAATTTGCATTGGGCAAGTATGAAGCCTGGTAAATATCAATCTGGAACTCCAACACAAACTCTTTTGTGTGTGGGTGGTGGGCAACCCCTTTGTGAATGCAGAAGAGCCAGCTTTGTGGCATCCTCTACCTGGAAGCTCTTTGTTTCAGTGGCTTTTGGACACTAAGTAGTTTACAGTCACTGTGGTAGATCAGCTAAGTATTAACAACATCTAAACTCATGGTTTGCCAGTAGAGGTAGATGTGGCACCTATATGTGTCCTCATGTGTGCATGCATCAAGGAGATCATGTAACCCACCCCATGGAATGTGCTGTTCTTCATGCTGTACGGCCTCTTATTGTCCTCCATAAATCCTTTGTCTGATTTGCTCCGGTGTCAAGCTTTGTCTTGAGGTTCAACTGTACAGTGGGATGAGATCAGAGTATCCTGCTTGTTATCATACCACTTGACCATGACCATGATACCCCTTTTTTCCACCACGGTACCATGAGATCCTCTGCCTCTAGCTGACAACCAGTCAATCGATTGCTGCCGAGTGTCCTTAAGCTTAAGGGCCAGTGGTGCTGAATAAAAATCATGTCCACAAATACTTTTGTTGTTTTGATTTGGTTTGATGGAGGTGTTTCACATAGTTTGACCTCAGTGTCACCTTCTATGCCAAGTGAGTTTTTTTCCCAGTGCCACCTTTAATAACCATAAAATTAAAGAAGATTCCAGATGAAGACCAGGGGCCACAAATTTTCAGTCCCCAAGGGTGAAGCTTACCATTTACATACTTCCTTATTTGGCTGTGTGCTTCTCTCAAGGACACCAAAAATTGTTCCTTAATACATTTTAATATTAATTTTTTTAAAAATTGACTTATTTATGTTTACATCATACATTTTATGTGAGCAAAACTACTCAAGCAATTTATTGCAGTTTCTCTTATTGTGCCAAAGATGTCACGTGACATTTTCCATGACTATTTTAGGGTTAAAAGCCCAATGTTTTGTATAGGTCACAACGATACTCCTGGACCTTTTTTAATATCAACTTGTTCAAGTTGAAATGTAGCCAGAACAGATTAAATGAAACATAAGATATGTTATGTAAAACATTAGTATTGTTGAGGTTGAAACTTACTTTTAGTAACAAAAAACAAGCTATTTAAAATTGTATCATTATTTTATAGTAAAGTTTTTTCTATTCATGTTTTGTAGACATTTGAAGATACCGACTTATTCCACCTTATTGGGGTCATTTGTGGTTTGGCCATTTATAATCTGACTATCGTGGAGTTAAACTTTCCTGTAGCCCTGTACAAGAAACTCTTGAAAAAGTCTCCGACTTTGGAGGACCTGAAGGAGCTCATGCCTGTTGTTGGCAGGTCAGGTATTAAAAGTTGTCTCAAGTCATAAAACCCTTTTGTTTGTACTGGATTTATTCTTAGGTTACTATAGTACTGGTTCAGAGTTCAATTTCAACCTGAAGTTTAATTTTCTCACACTTTTTATAATCTTTGTATGTTTATGACCATGTTATACAAATAGGAGTCTGCAAGAATTATTGGACTACATGGAAGAAGATGTTGAGGATACATTCTGTTTAAACTTCACAGTAAGAGCAGTACTATTTCACAATAAAATAGTTTCTATAAGTTGTAGTATACAATATGGTTATTAAAATTACATGTGGATAATGTGTATCTTTTTTCCCACTAAGACAACCAGTCTTGTAATTCATATTAGGGTTGAATTATGTTTAATAAAATATATGTATATAATTTTTTGTGTACAAATGTTATATGTACAACTGCATGTGTGAACATGTTTTATGATATCTCACTTAGATACCCTCTAATTATCAGTGGTTGGTGCATAAAATAGAAACCAGCAACCTATACAGTTTAGCCACTGATGTCAATCTGGCCCACCAGCATATTTTGTGGCTTGAAAGAGCTGTCAAAGAAAATGATTATTGTGCATTTTTTTGCATTAACCATTACCATGAAACATAATTCATTGATCACCCAGTAGGTGGCGGCACACCTAGTTTGTCACACCTAGTTTAAACAGCTAGTTTGCCATGCAGAGTTCATGGTTGCCATTTTTTAATAGATGTTCCATGATTATTTGGCACTTGGTGACCTAGAAATTGAATGATGTTGCCCTCAATTAAAATGAGCTTGACACCCCTGGTTTATGCTAATCAAATTGCAAAAACTGCCATTTGTAAACATGTAAAGTGCAATAGTAAAATATTAATGACAAATCCCATGTTTTATTCACAAGAGAACATAGAAAAGGTGAAATATTTAAAGTGAGATTTTACTTTTTCATAAAAAATATTGGCATGTCTCCTGCCATTTCAACATATGCATTTTATATACACTCATTACTAGAGTTACTGACCTGATAACAATTAACCAAATTAATTGCAAAATATTCCATCTTTTTTTTTTTTTATCTCCTTTTGTTTTCCCGTCCCAACTTTTTTGAGCCGTGATACTGGCATCAAATATTATAAATGAAGTAATATAATGTAACGATGGTACCAGGAACTGACAGACACAAATGCAGGACAGACACGACAAGATAGGGTTGCAAACAGGGATCCTTTATTTTCCAACAAAGGGAAACGTGGAACA
>JBCNYH010000027.1:9831109-9854499 GCA_039654325.1 Tandanus tandanus
CTTTCTGGTGAACGTTCTTTTTTTTTTTTTTTCTCTCCTGCTTTTTTCTTTGTTTTCCTTTTTTCCTCTTTCTTTCCCCCCCCACTGCAGTTCCCCTTTTCATAGGAACATAGTGAGAGTAGATCCATCTCAGTCTGCCAGTCTAAAGCCAACTAGTTTTCAGTACATCAGAGATGTCCAGGACCCTTCCGCTCCTGTGCTCCTAATGATTCTCCTGTTACTCAAGCAGTATCCCCAATAAAGGTGAACACCCCCCCTCACTTGCTAGGTAGAGCTTGTGCACTTGTGTGGTCTGGTGACATGGTCACAGTTTTCAGAGGGTAATCCAGATTTTCAAGGCAAGTAACAATGTTATTGACAGTAATTAACTCCTATTTCAGGAAACTTACTGACTTTCATAAAGCACAGACACCCAAGACTACTGCAAAAACATCTGAAAATGGGGTTCAGATCTTAGCTTTGACTGGGTCATAATTAATTTTCTACTTTTTGAGTCATTTCTTGGAGAATTTGTTAGTGTGCTTCGGATCATAATCCTGTTAAAAGTTCCACCTCTGATGCAACTACGACTTGATTACATTACATTCAACCTCAACCTATGGGAAGATAGCCTCACATCTTGACGCACTCTTTGATTTGATGCATAATTCACAGTTGAATCACATGCTGCCCAGCCTGTGAGGCAGTGAAGCAACCCCAACTCATTTCCACCACTTTCCATTACAGCTGCTATGATGTTCTTCTCCTTTTCATATGAGGGAAAAGTTTTTTCCTAGTACACCTCCCAGTGTTACCTGTCCTCCTTGCACCTGGTGGCACACGGGGCCTTCAGGTTTTTTTTATCCGTCACTTTTGGCTGCAACTACCTACACCTAATCCAAAGTGCTCCTGCCAGTATCTCTCCACTCTTCCTCCACTGTCCTCTCCTTGTAGTTTTAGACTTTCCACTTTGTCTCCTTCCCTCTGATGACATTCCCAATAATTTTTTCCCCCCTATTTATTTATTTATTTATACTTGCTCAGCAGCTTCGTCAATACTCTTTTGAGTGATTCCATTGTTCTGATGTAGTGTTGCCTTTGGACGTGCAGGATTCCTTGCAAGCATCTGCTGTAAAACATGTTGACTGCACTGTCATCTTTGGTCATATTGATTGTGTAACCACATTCATGTAGTAAGCAGGGCAGGACAAGAGTTTTATACAGTCTCAGTTTAGCTTTCCTTGAGATGTTACTGAAGCTCCAGTCTGATGTCCAGCTAAAGTCTGATGAATGCACTCTTCACTTTGTAAAGTCTGTTCTTAAGACCAAGGCTAAAGATTATTAAGGACTAAAAGGCTTGAAGTGAAGGAGATGCTCTCATACTAAAACCTTCTGATAAGAAGACATATTGTGTCAGATAAAACAGTGAATGCATGCTGTAATCAAAGCTAAAATTAGTTCAACCAATTTTTTGTGTGTATGTGAATTTCTACAAATGTTTGTTTGTTTTAATGACTTTCATTTCTCTTTCCCTTATGTAACTGCATAAATTCATCACCCAGGAGAACCTAGCTGCTGTTTACTCTCCCAGCAGTCCTTCTATCTACACCATCTATGAGCCAGTGATTCGCCTAAAAGGTCAGGCAAAGCCTCCTGTCGCATTTCAAAGGCCCTTCACCGCTAAAGAATTGCAGAGTTTTGTGCTGGAGCCGCTGTCACTCAGACAGTTGCAGGCTTTGCAGCCCCTTGGACTCCACAGCTGTCTGCATAAGATTGGTGGCACTGGTGCATTCATCTTTCTCTTTGCTCGGGTAACTACTTTATGCAAATCCGCATGACATTACGTATGATGAAAATACATTGCTTATGATCATTTGAAATTATATATGTATATATATATATTTATATACACATACACCCCTTTGGATTTTTACCTATTTTGTTACATTACAGCCTGTAATTTAAATGTTTTTTTAAATCTGAATTTTATGTGCTGGATCTGCACAGAATAGTCTAAGTTGGTAAAGTAAAGTGAGAAATATATAAACTAGAAGTTCTCATAAAAAAGTGGAGTGCTATGAGGGGCAGTTAATCCAAGTCTATATAGTCCGCTTGTATGCATTTTGTTTATCTCTTAAGGTCCGTTTATTCCTGCATGGAAGGTGGTGGCGATGATTGCGAGAAATCTAAAAACTGCCGCGCAAGTGCTACCACCTAAATCGAGTCGCCCATGGAATTCGGGGAGGGCCACTGAGCCCAACCAAAGTGGCCCTCTCAACCTTACTATAATCGTGCCATGCATGCGCTACCACATAACCCGGCACCTATAGTCAATTGAAATCAACATTTACAAAAGCTTCACCCCAGTGAACCATTTAACAAAAAGTTACAAAACTTGATAAACTTCTTTCATCACACAGAACAATTTTCCCTTTGAACCTTTTAAGTTTACTATATTGAATTTTATTTTAATTTGTATAATGATTTTAGCAAAAATTAGATGATCTGCTATATGGTTAGGCTGATCTGCAGGAAATTTGAAACACAATATTATACCTTTTCCCGAAGTAATGTGGAAAGCAGAAGTTACGAGTTTTAAAAAGAATTGCCACCACAAAAAAGAATTTGCCTCATTTTCGAAGTAATAAGCAGATGAGCCGATTTCAATCACCATTGAATCAGTCATTCTGACATTTTTCATTCACAATAACAAGGCCCCATTGACAGGATATTTTAAATTTGAATGCAGTCCATGAAAAAACACAGCCTATTTTTAACCCAATTTGTAATATTTTCAAAAAACTATAAGGCTATGCGTCAATGAATTTGCAATGGCATTTTTATTTTACATTTAATACTCATGTTTCTGAATCAGATCAACACGAAATCTGGTATGTAAAACTCTTCCACTGATCTCTGGCTAGGCGCCATTGTGGCATAGGGCTAAGCATGCTTGCCACAGGGCAAGAAGGTACTAAGTTTGAGTCCATGGATTGGCGAGGGCGTTTTTGTGTGGAGTTTTTCTTACATATGGGTTTCCTCCGGGTACTGTGGTATTCTCCCACAGTCCTCAGACATTAGGCTAATTGGCTGTTACAAAGTGTACTTAGGTGTGAGTATGAATGGGTGTGTGTTTGCCCTCAGCAAATCGCCTTCAGCCTTGATTACACCACGTAATCACCATGAAATTGTTTTGATAAATTAACACAGCATAAAATATATTTCCATCCAGATTTGGGTTAATTTTGACTAACATCAGTAAGGTAAATATCAGGACTCTTTGGTGCTAATTCATGAAAGTGATTCCTCAGGCTCCCTTTTCTTCTTTATTCTTTCATTATTTGAGCTTCAATTTTATATCCGTGCTATCAGGTAAGAAAGAACCCTTTGATGGGATAACCTGGTCATTCAGTACATTCAGGTGGTCAGCTGACTTCATAGTATTGCCACATTATTTTTTCTAAGCTTCGACCTGACCAATTAAAGCATCCATGCCATGGCAATTACATACTGTAATCAAGAATAAAGGTGTTCCAACAAACAATTAGAGTGCAAAACTGTTTTTAATCAGGCAGTGTAATTGTAATTTAATAATTATTTATTCAGTTATATCAAAAGAAATACCACAATATAAACAAAGGGCAGTATGTGTGCACATAGCCATAAATTGTAAATAAATGCTTCACCTGATGATGGAAGATCTAGTCTTCTTCTTCTTCCTCTTCTCCTCCTCCTCCTCCTCATTGGGCCTCATTCACCTTACTGTTGTTACAAAGAAATACATTTTCTCCCAAAATGGCACTTATACACTCTTCTGGCAGTCACCAATATTTTTTTATCTGGGATGTGTTCTTAGCTATGAACAGAATCTAAGAAAACGAAAGAGCACTCCTGCGCACAAATACGTTGTAACTTTTTATACACTATACGCATTAAAACATTGCATTTAAACTATAATAGTTCTGTTCCATCACAGAAACTGAAAAAATGGAACATAAAATATTGCAATCATGCCTTAAGTTGATTGCTAGCCTCTAAATAAATAGAGAAGATAAAAATGACAAAATATCTATTTATCTATCTGTCTAAATAATGTGCAGGTAAAGGTAATCTATTTAAGGCCTATATAAGGTTTTCCCTCAGACACATAGTCTGAGAAACATTACGTGTGAATGGATTGGAATATGGATTCACCTTCCTTTAGCCTAATTCTGTATATTATGATTGGTAGTGAATGGTGAAGTTATAGTCACGTTTTAGGAAGGTTGAGGTTGTCATTTTAATTGTCGTTTTTTCCTGTCCTGTTTCTCTCTCTTCTGTCACTCTCACTCAGGCAGTGGAGTTAAGTGATTGTGAGGGGACTCAGGCATTGGCACTGCAGGTTTTGCTGATGCTAGTCAAGCACAATCAGCATCGCATGCATGAGATGGAGTGTTGCCACGGGTACTCCATGATCCACCAAGTGCTCATGACAACCAAGTGCTTAGTGGGATATCATATTCTTAAGGTGTTAATGCATTAAACAGTTATAATTTCAGGAAATTTTATCCGAATTAATTTTGACTTTATAAGCATATGATTACAGCAACTGCTAATTCATAGTAAACAGAGCTGCCTGCTACTTCTTTATAAAATAGCAGGTTCTATGTGTGCATGTGTTGAATCTTTTCTGATTTCTGTTTTAGGTTTCTCTTGCCTTTCATACAGCCTATACCATCCACTAAAACTTTAAAACATACTAAAATTACCATTTAACGGTCAATTAGTTTATATTAGTCACGACTGGAGCTCCCCTACTCTCCTTTATAAAGCTCATTCTGTTCATAGGTATACCCAGATCTGTCTAGGATTGAACCTAAAAATGAAGTTTTTTCTCTTTTAATTTATGTGGGTGTGTGTTGTAAGTGATCTTATATGATTTCTACATGTAGACATTTGCTTAATGTCCATGTTCATGTAGACTCTGTTGGATGGCTGCTGTAGTAGCTCTATCCTGATAGTAAAGGAGGGTGGTCAGTGGCATCTGGACACAGAGTCCACAGCTGTGGTGCAGGACCTGAGATTGCTCTCTGAAATACTACTGGACTGGAAGATATGGGCAAAAGCTCAGGTAGCATGCTGAAACACATTTCATATGTATTTACATACAAAGGTAATGACATTTCCTACAGACGTATGTAATATTACATATTATTTGTCGTGTTTTTTGTTTTGCTTAGAGTGGAGTGTGGGAGGCTCTTTTGGCTGTATTAGAGATTCTTATCAGGGAGCACCATCCTCAGCAGGCATTCAATATTCAGCAGCTACTCAGAGCGCAAGTCGTACACCGCTTTCTGCTAACCTGCCAAGTGCTCCAGGCAAGACCCCATCCTCTCAGATGCAACCTCTATTTACATTTTCTGTAAGAAATTGAACTTTTTTCTTTATTTATTATTATTTTTTTAATTTTGACAGGAGAATCAGGATGAACACTTTGCCTCTGTTCCACGGGGAGTATGCCTGTCATTCATTAAAATAATTCAGGAAGTGCTTGGTTCGCCCCCTGACCTGGATCTACTGCATTTGCTCTACAACTTCCTGTTGGCTGTGCATCCACCTACTAACACCTACGTGTGCCACACTCCATCCAGCTTTTACTTCTTTCTACATATTGGTGAGAAGATTTATGTGAATAGATATAAAATAAGGATTTTAAGAAGAAAAATGCATTAAATGTATAAAACATTTATAAAACTGTAGGTTGCTAAATCAAATATCAAATCTCCCTAGTACACTATTTTTTTAAATTCAATTCAGTTCTATTTGTATAGCACTTTTTACAACTGACATTGTCACAAAGCATCTTTACATAGTAAAAACAAATTTGCTTAAAAAAAAATGTAAACATTTCTTCTACAAATCCGACAAATCCCCAATGAGCAAGCCTGCGGTGACGGTGGCAACAAAAACTCCATCAGTCAACACGAGGAAGAAGTCTTGAGAGGAACCAGACTCAAAAGAGAAACCCATCCTCATTTGGGTGAAACCATGTAGCAGAAACTTCACTATAGTTTAACATGAAGTCTAGCTGGTTATCTTATAGCTGTGATGGTAATTATAATCCTAAATCATTTTAGTAAAAGAGTTTAAATCACCAGCAGTGGAAAGTCATCTTTACAGTTTCTGAGTGAATATTTAGGTCCATATGGATCAGCATCAGCAGGAGCGAAGGGCTTCTAAGATGAGAATCTCAACTAGTAGTTACACATCAGGACGGATCACGGGATTTAGAAAGCTGAAGGATCAGGATCACTCAGAAGTAGCATGTGTTCCTCAACAAAACACAGAGAGAGAGAGAGAGAGAGAGAGAGAGAGAGAGAGAGAGAGAGTGGTTGTTAGGTATGCTCATAACAGTGTAATGGGTAAACTCAATATATGTGTGGTTTATATAATATACAACACATCAAACAAACCTGTGGACATTATTGTTACATCAGTAAACAGTCTTCATGCATGACAACAAAATTTACATGTAGTCCTTTGGCTGTTTCTGGGTTGAACGGATAAAATATTTTGTTGACATCTGTATATTTATGACATTTGACAGATGCTTTTATCCAGAGTGACTTACACAAATGCTTTAAAGTCTTAATCAGTGATTACTTTCTGATACTGGTTCACTAGGACACATGGTAAGAATAACATCAGTCTACAAACATTGCTGCTGGCATGTATTTAAAAAAATAATGAAGTATAAGAAGAAATCCAAGTCCTTCATAAAGTAGGTCGTCATCTAGGGGAAGTTAATTTCCCCACTTAGGTGCCAAAAAAGAGTTAGATGTGTTCTTTGTACCTGGACTAGTCAAGCAGTGCTGGAGGATTGGAGTAAGTGCAGGGTTTACCCCAGAGTGCTTGTTGTCTTAATGGGTCATATGTATTCCTTTTTTTTCAAAGCTAAAACTTCAATGATGATTTTCAGTTTCCTCTGTGTCAGTCAAGAAACTAAACACAGGGTCAGAATACATTTATGTACATGCGCACTGTCTGATGGTTATTACAGTGCATGGCTTTGACCAGCAACAGGCGTGGCCTCTAAAGAATCACCATATGTCACATAGTATTGTGGCCAGTATATAGTTTCACTGACATCCACAAAATTTTGTAGGTATGTGGGGCTCACTAAGACAAAGAGTTTTATAAAGTGCATTGTCTTGGCCATGCCCAACAGGAAGTGAGGTTGTTTGCATTGTGTACATTTTGACGTAATACGTTTTAACAGAATGACCCTATGGTATAGTATGGTATGGTAGCACCACCATCTGGCACAGAGTTGAAATGGCAACACAATAAATTTATATACGTTGTGGTAGCCGTGACCAACAGAAAGTGATTTATTTTGAACCTTCTGCATTTTGACATGTTTTTCAACATACTCCTTCTAGATTTATTTTTTATATTTATTGGATTAATTTTAGATTTGTTATACATGACATATCAACATGTTGATGATATTGTACTCAAAGTATTTTTGATATCTTTGCATAACATTAAAATGGCTCATAACTTCTTAATGCCCTCCATACACGTGTCCTCCAGAGCATCCAGCAGAATGCAGCCTAAGCTTGGTGTCTCAGTATGGTGCTTTAGTTTGTTCACATTCTAGCCCATGCCCTGATCCATGTCCTAGCCCAAGCTTTGACCCATGGCCTGGTCTATGGCTTGGAGGGGGACCCATATGTATATATGTCTGTGTATGTGTGAGTGTGTAAAATACATTCTTATGTTAGCTTATACATAAGCAAGTGAGAGGTGTTATCTCAATATTAACTGAAGAGATGGGCTGTTAAGTGTGGTGTGAGTAGTTCATTCCAGCAATGGGTGCCTAGAACACTGACTGGAAAAGACAAATCTCTAACAGAGAAATGGCTTGACATTATCTTGTCCACATATACTTTGTTTTATTCTCTTCCAAATTAAATATAAATATATAGTCCCTTACACCTCATTTTCACCATTTTATGTTATTGATATATAAACTTCCGTCTCAGATGGTAAGCTGTACCAGGAGAAAGTTCAGTCCATTATGTGTCTGCGTCAGTCCAGCAGTGAAGGAAAGTCCACCTGCAGCTCTGTTCTCTCACTCTCCCCAGCTCCATTCACTGAGATACAAACCGAAGGTAATACACTTTAAATACCACCTGAGCTGAGGTCTCATTATATATGTGTGTATCGTTTTGCTCAACATAAGCAAAAAGAGATGTTAACCAGTGTAGATGCCACCTGCTGTTATTTGATTATAATTTGATTAAAGGGTCAAGAAATAGACTGGTATCAGTTTAAATATTCTCCACGTGTTATCACGGGTTACCATTAGGAAAAAAAAAGACATTAGACTGCTGTTTGATTAAAACTTTCAGATGATGCAGCTCTACATGAGCATTATGGATTGGCATCTTGTCTGGTCGAGCATAACCACAACATTCTACTTCTGTCATGGAAAGGTTTCCAATTTGATAGTATGCAGTAAAAATGAATGTGTTTATGAGCAAGAAAAAACTTTTGGACTCCTGGCAGTGATGCCTTAGAATGTCAAGGTACCCTACATTAAATGCACTGGATCATTAACATCTATATATACAATCAGCCATAACATTCTTAGCATTATGACCACAGATGCTGAATTGAATAACATTGATTATCTGGTTAAAGTCATACCTACCAGGGAGTGGGATGCAGAACGTAAACAATCAGTTGTCAAAGTTGATTTTTTCTTTTTGGAAGGAGGAAAAATGATTGGGTGTACGGATCTGAGTGACTTTGACAAGGACCACATTGTGTTTCTAAATGACTGGGTGTGTTCATCTCCAAAACGGCAGGTGTTGTAGGGTGTTCCATATCTACCAAAGGTGGTCCAAGGAAGGATTGTTAGTGAACAGGCAAAGGTGTCACGGGTTCCCAAGGCTCAGTGATGTGTGCAAGGCTCAGAACATCTGGTCTGATCCCACAGAAGAGCTACTGAAGCACAAACTGCTGAAACTGTTAATCCTATAGGATAACTATGATAGAAAGAATTCAGAACACACTGTACGTTGCATCTCCTTGTGGTATGCAGCTGTCTAGCCAGTGAGGTGGTGTTAATATTATGGCTGATCAGTGTATATTTGTATTCTTAAATCCATGCATAATTAAGTTTATATAGTCGTAGAGTGCTAACAATTCTAGCAACAAATGAAGTTATAGAAACATGTTTTGGAAAAGATCAAGTTTGTCCGGTATATGACATACTCAAATCTCATACAACAGGCACCTGCCTTCCTCTCCAGGTCCTGAAGGGTACACATTCACTCACACCCTAACTATTATAATCATTACTCCTTCTTCTTATTCTTCTTAAACCTTTGCAGCCTGTATGGGACATCATGCTTCTCGCAAAGCTTCTCCCAGGCCACGTGAACTAAATGAGGCTTCCTCCTTGACTGCACAGCATGTACTTGACACCAGGGAGATGCTGAAAGGTGTAGAGGAGCAACTCCTAAACAGCTGTGAATCAGCCAAAACAATCTGTGATTCCCAGGACGGTGATGAGGAGGTTCCTCACAGATCCTCCGTCAGCATAGTAGAAGAACGGGAACCTCAGATAGAACAGGAGGGCAGTGTCAGCACTGATTCTGCTGGAGAAGAGGCTCTGCGAAGGCCTGACAGTCTAAAAGGCATCCAGTCCTTTCACAGGAGCCACAGTGACCTTGCTAGTCTGGGTTTGGCCTTTCCAGCACAAAACAGTTCTATGGTCTTTGCTCGCTTGCCGAGCATAACTGATCACACTGCCCATCATGATGACATGGAGAGTTACACCTACTCTCCTGGATATGATCGAACACACAGCAGGACTAGTGACAGGTATAAATTATTTTTCCTTTTTTTCCTAAGTTATTATTAGCCATAACCTTGGTTGTTGAAATGTAATCGATAATTAATCCATAATTATGAACAATTATTTCTGAACTTTTCATATAATTACAAGCAGACTTTTTATTAGTTATCTTTCTCTTTTCTCCATATTTTCTTTCTGACTGTGTGTTGTTGTTGTTTTTTTAGGTCCAGTACTGAAGACTGTGTGGTTCTGATCTGCTGTGGGCTTTATGATCTGCTCAGAAGTGTCTTGCTACTGCTGCCAGATCTTATGTTGGAGGAGGTGATGGATAAACTGGTCCACCCTGAAGCCCTTATTGTCTTAGTTAACCACCCATCTCCTTTTATTCAACAAGGAGTCATAAAGGTACTCAAAATGTGTAACTTTGTTTCATGGGGCTAGTGGACACAGATCAGGGAGTTACTTTTGATGTTCTTTAATTATTTATTCATAAAGTGCTTTGGCTTTAATTTTCAGTACATTGTAAAATTATGCTGACTTCACATATATGTAGTTATATTTAAAGATATTACTCTCCAAAGTTTTGATCTTTGAAGAGAATTTATTTACTAATAATAATTAGAGTTGTGCCAATACCAATACTGGAAATAGCAAAAAATGGCGGATTGGTATCGGCAAGTACCCCAGCCTATGCACTGATCCAAAAAGCATAATTCTTTGGTTTTTTACAAAATCCAGGAAATCAGTTCTTCTCCTGTGCTGCAAAAATTGCGCTAATCTTGCCAGCTGCTGTTTATAGCAGCAAAGAAGAATTTAAAATTAAAATTCTAAATTTACAAAAGAATGAACTTCCTATTGATAGTAAATGTGGACTGATTCTTTTTATCCTTGTAAAAGTTATCATGTAGTTGATATTAAAAACAGTGAAAAGAATAAAACTCGGTCGGGTTGGGGAGTGTCAAAGGGATCAACACTTTTCATGTACCCTGTGTTTTTAATTTTTTTTTAAATTTTTTTAGAGTTTCGAGAAAGTTTGACACAGGAGTTATAAGTAGGAAATTGCTGTTGGTACATCAAATCATTGTTCAATAAGAATTTTCTTGTACCAGTTGTTTCCAAGTAGTCTGATCATCCTAAGATACAAAACAATATAACATTTCTTTAGGTCATCTATGAAGTGTCTTTGCACCTATATGGTGCTTTTAAGCGTTTAGGGTAGGATAAGTCAGACAAAAACTGTACATCTTTGAGGAACTTTTAGTCGGAGAGGGGAGGCTTTAAATGCAGTCTTCCAAAGTGAGATTTTGGGGATGATATCAACCAAATATCTAAGGATTAAATTATTTGATGATATTTTTGCATGGCTGGAATAATCCTACATATTTTTATGTTGTATTTACTTGGCATGGGTTAGTTATAGCAACATAAATGTTCTGTATTTCCAATACACACAGCTGCTGGATGCATACTTTAGCCGAGCCCGAAAGGAACAAAAAGAGAAGTTCATAAGAAACCATGGCTTTTCTCTGCTGGCTAATCAGCTGTATCTGCACCAGGGCACTCAGGGTGTGTTGGAGTGTTTTTTAGGGATGCTGTTCGGCCGGACTGTAAGCTTAGAGGAGGAGTAAGTATTTCACGTGCAATTCTTTATTAACACTTTATTCTAATCTTAGTCCCTAAAACACAGTATGTACTGTATTTAAAGTTATCTCTCTCATTACACTCCTGAAACATACAAAAAGAGCTTTTTTTTAACTGATTTTTTCCTGACATAGCCTTGACCTAGAGGACATGGAAAGTGTCTCTCCATTCAGAAAGCGATCTGTGGTGCCCATACTGGGGCTTTTGGAGAACTCTTTGTATGAAAATTCGCTGGTCCACAATTCCTTGTGTGTGCTGCTGCAGCTGCTAAATGCTTGTCCAAAAGTCACTGATATACTCCTGGACCATGGTCTCCTCTATGTACTCATCAACACCCTGTCCACGCTCAATGGACTAGAGAATGGGTAATTATAATTATTAATTATTATTACATTTAAAAGTGCACATGGGATGCCCTTGCCATCTGATTTGGAGCACTTTTGCAAGAAGGGTGGAAAAAGATTGCCAAGTTAAGATATGCCTTACTGATAGACTCATACCCCAAAGACTGAATGGTGTCATAAAAATATATAATATATATAAAATGTGTGTGTATGAATGTATGTATTTGTATATACATGTGTACGTGTATGCATATATATATATAATTTTTTTTTTTTTTTAGTTGAATTCTGAAATAAGTTATTTTTAACATCACACATATGTAGCATCTTACCAGGGTTGTGTAGACTTTTTATATCCACTGTTAGTTTCCTTCTGGAGGGCATATCACTTTTTTTGTGAAGCTGAAACATGTGTGCCTTGTGATATGCAAGAGAAGTAGCCTGACTTGGGCACTCAGGTTAATATTTTTTTTTTCTTCTTTTTAAATTAAAATACTGCATGTAAGTGTCATGTTTGCATTCCCTTTTACAGGATTCCTCAAAATGAATACAGACTTATTGTATGTGACATACAGCAGTTGTTAGTGGCAGTGACCATCCATGCCTGCAGCTCATCTGGCTCCCAGTACTTTCGCATCATTGAAGATCTCATCACCTTGTTGGGTTTTATGAAGGGCAGCAAAATATATTGCACCCAGGGTAAATAACCCTAGTCATCAAGTACTTCAATGATTACAATAATATGAACAAATTAAAAAACTACTACTTTTCTGTCAATTAGAAATGGCTAGGGCATTGCAGTTCCGTGTCCTCCTTTCAGCCATTGACTTCATTAAAACAACAGCCAATCAGAAGCTGAGCACCTCTCTCCATGCTTCTGCCTCTCTAC
Source organism: Tandanus tandanus (assembly GCA_039654325.1). Lineage (NCBI taxonomy): Eukaryota > Metazoa > Chordata > Actinopteri > Siluriformes > Plotosidae > Tandanus > Tandanus tandanus. The sequence goes on from JBCNYH010000027.1 coordinate 9,843,813, forward strand.
AGCACACTGTCCATCAGAAGCGCAAAAGCATTGCAGGTGAGAACCACCCATACACTTTTGACTTGATCTGTAAATGCACAGTAGAATGGTTTGATATTAGGGTTATGCTCTTTGTGCTCGGTAAAATTTATGAAGTGTATGCTTCATGAAACTATTCTGAGTTTCCCAACCATTTGCTACTAATGGGAGAAACCCAGCATGCTTATGTAAATACAGTTTACCCAACTTAGCTCTATGGGGCTAAAAAAAAAGGTTGGAAAAGTGGACTGAGTGGTGTCCTCAAAGATAAAGATCGAAACCAATATCAGTATGATAACCATGAGTTACTTAAAATGTTTTAACCTTAACTGCTCCCAAGGTTCAGTGGGCCCGAAAGACTCCATAATTCCTCATATACCTCGGCAGCACTACTGCTCCTATGGCCAGATACCCTCTGTATTCAGCTTCCTATCCCTGGATAGCCCTCTTCCTTCCCCAACTGAATTTTCCTTCTGTTTAATTCCCTCTGGACCAGGTAGCCTTTTAATCTATTTATGTCCTAATAGACAATGCCATCTTGTCTCATATTACTGGTTCTCTATGCTGTGGACTGAAGGTCCTTTTTCATTGATGCAGTGGTTGTTACAGAGCCAGTTCCATGCTTTTCCACTGATAAAGAATTGTTTCAAGCCATGCACTCACACAGCAGTAAAATGATGCAACAAAGCATCCGGATGCAGTTTTCAATGAGAGCTAACAATTTCTTGTGAAAGTAGCTGAAGTGATCGTTAGTGATACAAAGTGAATGGGGTGATTGAATCAAAGTTTAATGAATTTTATGCAAATGAAAAGCAAAGCAAACCAAAAAATTAGCTATTAGACAAGATGCTGTGTTTGGGGTGGTACTGACAGATATTTTTGTGGGAAAATGTCATATTTGTAATTAAAACGATGGTTTTATATTATGCTCTGTAGTGAGATAATGTTAATATCGAAATAGTCTAATGAAATAATGGCAGTACACTAAAGACACGACAACTTGGAATTTAAGTGGCAGCAAGAAACCATTTTCAGGGTGAGTGCAGAGTTGGTTTATAAGTCTGGTTCCAACACTACTGGTCTTGAACCAGGAACTATTAAATGTGAGACTTGGTTCAGGGGTATTTATCCAAAGAACTTACAATTTAAGTAAGTCAAGGTAAATTGACATCTGCCATTAAAATAGATAGGAATAGTGCTTGATGCACAGTATTTAATATACAAATGTGTGAACCTGAGTCAGTGATCTAGAATTCTTGAAGAAGAGTCAAAGACAAACTTCTCATTACCTGATTGATGGTTTGGTTTCTAAATTAGTGGAAACATGAACTAGCCTTCAAATGACAACCTTTCAGTGGAAACCACTTGCCTAACTGCATGATTGCTTGTACTTTGCCCAGTAAATGAAGAGATTACTGGTGCCTCAGTGTGTGATCAGTTTTTTATTTTTATTATTTTTCTGACTGAATGCCACAGAAGAGGCATTAACCTCCTCTTGTCCTCCTATATGGCTGTCATGTTTTGGTTTTGAGAAAGACATGCACATAATATAATCCTGCATTCATGGCAACTTATTTAATAATTATAATATAATTTAATAATTATGAAATTGGTAATTTGTAAGTTGTAAAGTGTAATTTCCCATTTTGGCATTTTCAGTGGGGTTGGGGGCTCTTCCACAAAATTATGTCTTTTTTTTGTACTGTCAGAGCATTAAATGTTAATAAAAAGCTATTTGAGCCACATTTATATAGTGCAGGGCTATTTATTTACTGGTTCTTATTATGTACTGTTCTACTGGAGGGAATTTCAAATATTCATATGCAACATTTTGGTCTGAAATTGTAGTTTAAGCAACAATAACAGACCACATAGAGTGGTTTGGTGCCAAGGTATCCATCAGAAATTATTAGCATTAGTAAAAAAAACATTTGACTAATGTTAGTTGTAACTCTAATGTTGATTTCCTTCTCAAAACAGCAATATGTATGCTTAATATTATACTAACCCCATTTCCATGAATGCAATAAAAACCAAGGTCTGTGGTTTGTAAATTCACATTAACCTTTGTTAACTGAAAAGAATACAAAGAAAAGATCCTCAATATTTTTACTGACCAACTTAATTGTAATTTGTTATAGAATTTGATGCCTGCAACACATTCAACAAAGTTGGGACAAAGTTTAAATAAGATTGGAAAATTGACAGACTTTCAAGTAACAGTCCTAATGTATTTGGTAGCCTGTAAGGTATCATGATTGGGTATAAAATTTGGATCCACCTGTCTCCTTCTTTGCAAGCTAAGGTGGGTTGTGGCATACCCCTTTGTCCCAAACCCTTTTGTGCCAAACCCCTTTGTTTTTTTAGTAACCTAAATGAACATTTGTTAATGCAAGATGGTGGAGAATTTATGCCCTACATAATATTGTGAAAACATTTAGGAAATTCAGCCACATTTCATTACATAAAGTGCAAGGCCAAACACCACTGTTGGATTGTGCATGACCTTCAAGTTGTAAGAAACTGTCGAGTGACTGTGACAAATAAAGCCTCAATGTCTTTGGAGGACTTGTGGAAACCATTGTCATTTAACACTGTTCACTGCTGAATCCAGAACTACAACCTGAAACTGTATTAGGCAAGGAAGAAGCCATGCATCAATTCTATGAGCACCAATACACTATTTTGTGGCAGAGGGCCTTAATATAGGCTTTTTTGGGGAAAAATAAATAAATGGACATTGCGTCATCTGGAGCATGTATCCTAAGGCCTGTTTTTCGGAAGAATTGAATGAAGTATCTGAAATGCTTCATCATTTGATGTCAAAGTCTCTAAATGTGTTTTAAGTATTGAGAAAACAACATTACAGAGGCAACATTACAAAGTATTAATGTCCCATCATTTTTTGAAATTTGTTGCAAGAAATGGCGTCTAAATAAGCTGATGGCATTTATTGGTTGCTTGCATTGAATTAAAGATAACACTTCGTCTCAAATGCAGCATATGTAACTATACAAATGTTTGGATTTTCCAAATATTTGGTAGATTGTCTGAAAAATGACAATACTTTTTTTTTTTTCACTGCTGGAATTCATTAGATTTACCATGTGTATTGTGTTTGTGTATGGCCCAGGCCATCATAAATTGTCCTCAGTTCAATCAGATTCATTGCTGATGCGAATGCGATCTGTGGCCAATGATGAGCTTACCCAAATGATGCAACGGCGAATGAGCCAGGAAAACCCCATCAGAGCCAGCGAGACTGAGTTTATTCAGAGGCTGCAGAGACTTGTAGTGCTGGCTGTCAACAGAATCATATACTACGGTACCTCTTCAAATAGACATCTAATTTATTCTTACAATCTATTATGTATGTCCAGTTTCTGTAAGTTAATGTTCTTCAGTGGGTATTCTGAAACACGCAGAATGATTCGATTATAATAAGTTATGGCTAATTCACTATATGAAAATGATAGATTATGATTACTGAGCCAAGACAACAGGTGAAGAATTGTTAGAAATGTTTTATTATACAAACATAATTACATGCTTATTTAAATAATTTAAATATCTAACATAATATTTTGAATAAGTTAAATTATTTATCATTTTGAAATAATATATGTAACTTATCTGTTGATGCTTTAAGCCCCTTTCACACAGACATGTTCTAGCCACTACTCTTCCACACTGCACATCACTCTTTGCATTTCAAACTGTTGCTAGATATCACAGCAATCGTATCATTTAAAATGAATTAAGGACCTAATCATGGAGCATAGAAAATGAATAATCATAATTAATTGGCATATATTCAAGAAATAACTGTAAGCAAAAATAAGTTTTTTGTTGTTAAAGCAGCAGCAAATATTTTATTCTATATTCTCCTCAGCATCACAGACATTATCTGCAAATCTTCCTGTTTCAGTTTGTGTTTTTTTGTTTTGTTTAGCACAACCCATTTTCATTTATTCACAGTTTGTATTTTCCCTTTTTATAATAATTTCCATTCTCTTTGACTGCTGTGTCTTCTCCTAACACTCAGCACTATGACAAATAATACTTTATTAAAGCCTTTCTACGTGGTAGCTCTACATAGATAAATAAATATAAAAATAAATGTAATATTCTGTCTAATTAAATCATCAGTCATCTGATTAAACCACTGAATCTTGCATGTTTCCATAAAGGGACATTGTTTTAAGGTAAACATACATACATTTCAAAACTTATTCTGAAAACTTGTAGACTTTCTTTGCATTCTGATGAGAAGAATGTTTTAATGTCCAAAAATTACCTCTGGGCACCTGTAGTGTCTAGCAGGTGACAGGTTTGTCTCAATACATACATGGTACTCAAAATGTACAAAGGACATACACATTATAGTGAGTATGATACGATGCACTATCTAGTCATATGTCAGACAAACCGAAAGTATGATGAAAGTGCAACGAGTGTACTTCAGCAGTGACCATTTCTAATATCCGCAACGTGAAACGTGGCCAAACCTATGACCAAACATGAATGTGTGAAAGGGGCTTAAATGGCTGTACAAATGGAAACTGAACTGCTAAAAAGGTTAATGAGTTGAGTCCATATTCAACTACATGTTACTGAATATGTCACTGATTAATTTGCTTTTTGTGCATACCTTATTACTCCGCAGACAACAGTAAGGATTTCCTTGACCTGCTAAACATTCCAGAGTCACCTGATCACATAGTGAGCACAACCTTACATGCTGAGCAAATTTCAGGGGAGAATAGCAACACAAATCCTGCTCCTTTTCCACATGCTGATATGAGATGTTTCCAGAAAGACCTTCTCAAGCTTATGATGGAGGGCCTACATATTGGGCTGGTTAGTGGCACTGATACGTATCATACATATATTTAATACCCCGTACTATATAGTAACAGCACACTTTATTAAGAACAATTGTACACCTGGCAGCACTGGACTCAATGGTTAAGACAATGGGTTACTGATCCGAAGGTTGGGGGTTCAATCGCCAGTACTACCACTGTTGGGCCCTTGAGCAAGGCCCTTAATCCCCACTTGCTTAGTTGTATAAAATTATAATTGTAAGCTGCTCTGGATATAAGAGTCTGCCAAATTTAACTGTGGTAAATTTTTAATTGTAAGTGTATCATGTTTGTGTGTAGAAGGAGGTATGGTCTGTCCTAACCCTGAACACGTTGGAAATTGTTAATTGTCCTCTTATGTATTTTTTTTTTTGTCCTCCTTTTTTTCATTTCTATATATTTGTGTTGCAATTCACTGCAACAGTCAACCCAGTGTTTATTCAGTTGTTCATCCTTTCCTTGGTGGAATGGTTCCTCAGGCTGTTAGGCAAAGTACCATGCAGGACTGGGGCCAAACCCTGCCATGGTTATTTTAGTTTTATAACCATTTTCTATTAATTTTTTTGGTTGTATTATTGGTGATGTAGTGGTTAGCATGTTTGCCTCATGGCAAGAAGGTCCTGAATTCAAGTCCTGGCCTCGGGAATAGTTTTTCAATGTGGAGTTGCTTGCTGGGTTTCCTGTATGCTGTGGGTAACTTCTTTGTCAGAAATAGTTGACACAATAAAGTAAAAAGAAAAGATCTTTTTATACTGATCACCTTAATTGTATTTTGTAAATTAAAATTAAATTTAAATTTGATGGCTGCCGCACACTTAACAAAAGTTGGAACAAAGTTAAAATAAGATTTAAAAATTCATGTAGGTCTTTCAGAATCTGTAGTTCATAGTAAAAGATTTACGGAATTCTGGCACATCTCGGTGTGTAAATGGCAAGGGTGAAAACCACTGTTGGATGTGTGTGACCGCTGAGCCTTCAGGTTGCACTACTTGAGATACCATAATGCTACTGTGACAAATATAGCCCCAAAGGGCTTAGGAGTATTTTGGGAAACTCTTATCACTCAGCGTAGTTCATCACTGCATCCAGAAATGAAAACTGAAACTATTCTCTGGGCCCGAGCTCTTCTCATGTTTACTGAAAGACCTTGGCACCATGTTCTGTGGTCAGTCCACATTTTGTTTGTTTGCAGGGAAAAACTGAAATTGAGTCCCCCATGCCAAAGATAAAAAAAAACAGCCGTCCAGATTGTTATCAGCAAAGGTGTAAAAGTGAGCATCTGTGATGGAATACGGATACATTATTTGCCCATGGTATGGGTCAGGTTTATGTCTGTGAAAGTACCAGTAACATGGAGGCACATACTCAGATTTTAGGGAGACATATTTTGCCACAAGGCAACATCTCTTCCCAGGAAGTGCCATCATTTGCACAAGCTACAGCAACGTTGCTTAATAGTGTAATTGGCTGTGTTGTTGCCAATCCAGATCTGTCACACAAGAATAGACAAGATTCCAACTGGAAAACTACAACAGTTTGTATCCCAAGTTCCCGATTTGAAAACAAAAGTATAATTAGCAAGAAGGGTCATGCAGCGCAGTGGTAAATATGCCTCTGTCCCTGATTTGCAGGCATCAAATTCTAAATTTGTTTATATTTACAAAATACGTTTAAGATGGTGAGTAAAAATATATAAAAAATAATTTCTTTGTACTTTTGTCCAAGTGAAAGTCCAATGAAATAACAAATCAACGATTTCTGTTTTTATTGCATTATTGGAAAAAAATTTAAATTTTTATGGAATTGGGGTTAGTAGTTCAATGCAATCATTAACCTGATGCTTTTATGCTAAAGCCCTTTTATCAGATATGATTACACATACATTGGGCCAGAACAGTGTGTTCAACACAGTGGCTCTGATTGCATTTTTCTCCCTCAGGGTAGTACTGGACACAGCGGAACCCCACAACAACAATGGTGTCGCATCCTCTGGTCCTGTAGGGATACATTCCGGATTCAAATTGGTCGAATGCTGGTGCACACACTCAGTCCTGCACTTCCTCTGGAGGACAGAAAGAAAGCACTTGAGTTTGTCCATGAACCAAATCATCCTGACATCCTCAGAGAAATCCTCAGCCCTGGACTAGAGGTGACCTGTCACAGTCATAGCCCACATTTTTTTTTTTTTTTTGTTCAAGTGTTATAGGACATTAGTATTAGTAGTAGAGACAGTATTTAGGAGTAATAGTAGGATTACTACTCTTAGTACTGTTGCTAATAATAACAGTACTAATAGTATTAATACAATACAGTATATAACATCCTGCCATATTCTGAATGAAGGATTTATATTAAGGAATTATTCTGTAATTTCTAATGAGTATGTAAAAAAAATCAACATTTTCTTCCCCTTCTTTTTCCTTGGTTGCTCCCGTTAAGGGTCACCACAGTGGGTCATCCTTCTCCATTTCACTCTGTCCTCTGCAACCCTCTTTGTCACACCAATCACCTGCATGTCCTCCCTCACCACATCTATAAATCACCTCTTTGTCCTTCCTTTTCTCTTCCTACCAGGCTGTTCGATCCTCAACATTTTTCTACCAATATACCCTTCATCCCTCCTCTGCACCTGCCCAAACCTCCTCATTCTGGCCTTTCTCACTTTATCCCCAAACACTTCTACCTGTTCTGTCCCTCGAACATATTAATTTCTACTTCTGTCAATTCTTGTACCTCTTAGAGAAAATCTCAGCGTCTTCATCTCTGAAACTTCCAGCAAACTCCCCCTGACCCCAGCCAATTTTACACTGTATACTGTCTGCGATGTAAATTTGGAATACTCTCCCATTTTTTTCTGACTAAGGGATTGCAGTATTTATTCCAAATCTGTTTTTATTTATTGTTGTTAGTCCACATTATTATATGTACATTTGTATGTATAACTTTTTATTGAATTTTATTGTTTAACAGCATGGACCCAAGCTGGCACTCTACCTGTACGAGATGCTTCATGACCACAAAGAGAGCCTCACTAAGGAAGAACAAGCAGCTGCTAACACTTTCATGACATCCCTGAAGCTGTGTGGCTATCGCTTCATCCCTCCATCTGCACCACCCAAACCAGACTTACTCAACGCTATCAAAGAAGTAGGCCACTCCAGCAGATCCCAAAGTGTAGAGTTGTGCTTACATAAAATTATATTCATCATCTTTAACTTGAACCTTTTACAAAATGCAAAGGATAAAGCAAGCATGTACCCTTATAGCCTAAGTATGTGTCCCCTATTAAACTTCCAATGCATAATATGGTATAGGTCTAACCTTTGCTATTGTAACAGCCTCCAGTATTCTAGGGAAGATTCATAATACATTTTGCACTGTGTATGTGAGGATTTCTGGCCATTCAGTTACAAGAGTATAGGTAAGCTCATACCAAAATATGAGACAAGCACTTCAGATTGTTCAGAAGGTTTTTAAACCCTGATTTTATGCCCGTGATTTTTTGAGTTGGCGACTGTCAGTGATGATCTGTGATGATCATCAGTGGTTGGCAACCATTTTTGACTGTCTTCTTTGTAGTTGGCAACCATATCGCTAACTATCCCAACTATGGTTGAGACTTTGTTGGCTACAATCAGTGCCCGTAGTCGCGGTTCAAGCTGACGATATCCATGACCATATGATGCTCAGATGAAAAGCACTGATGGTCAGCAACTAGGTCTGAGACTGTCTAAAACTAAGTTCCCAACTATCTGCGACTATCTGTGATCGACCACAACGGTCTCAGACTGTTTGCTATATAATCGCGGATAGTTGGCGTCAGTCATCGATTAGTAGATTATCGTGTGTAATCGTCCAACATTTTTAAACAGGTCTCAAAAAGCAGGACAGTTGTCCACAAAGGGTGGATTCCTCGCTGACAGTCAGCGATATGGTCAACAATATCGGTCGCAGACCCCTCATGCTCGATCCCGACCTAAAAATCGATCGGATTGGGGCTTTAATGGGGATGAGATCACAGAACTATGCTGGCCGCTCGAGTTCTCCCACTCAAATTTTGGCAAAGCATCTTTTTATGGACCTTTCTTTGTGCACAGTACATTATCATGCTGAAATAGTGTTAGCTTTTAACTTTTGATTTTTCAGAACAGTGAATATTAGAAAGGAAAAGATGTGACTGCACTGCAGTTCTGACAGAAAATCTCACAGTTTAAGAATCTGGGTTAAAAAAAAAATAATCTTGGATTTAGATACCACTCCCATGCCCAGAGATTTGCCTCATCTGGCCTGTGAGAAAATGGAACACTGCACACAGGCATTCACTGGGGTAAAGCAACACAGGCTTGGTCAGTTCAAAGAAAGATGATGAAGCGCAATGTGTGGTCTTCAGTAGAGACATGACTAGTTAAAATGCTTTTGACTGTGCAGTCATAAAACAGAGTTTTTCTCATTGCTACAGTCCCTCAAAACACCATTTTGAGAACTTTAATCATTTCCAGGTACTGCAGGTAATTAACTTTAACATTAATCATTATACACAAAAAAGGGGGTATTGTCTCCAATAGGTAAGAACTATGGAAAAGGTTCTTCAGGGCTGAACGGGGATAATATTACCTGTTGTAGTAGAACAAAAGAAACCTTTATTTATCACATATACATTACAGCACAATAATTTTTTTTGTATATATCCCAGCTTGTTTGCAAGCTTGGGTTAGAGCACAGGGCTTACCATAATACAGTGCCTTTGGAGTAGATAAGATTCAGGGTCTTGCAAAAGGACCCAACAGTGGCAGCTTTGCGGTGCTGGGCTTGAACCTTCAGCTTCCTGATCAGTAATCCAGAAACTTAAGCTTAAGCCACCACTACCCCATCACTGTTCTTACTTCAGAGACTGCCAGGTTTTCCTTACATTTGTAAGGGGTGTTTACTAATTGCAGTTAAATCACTGCCCAGAAAGAAACATAAAGCAGCAATAATTTTTGTCTTTGTCATTTCAAAACTGATATTTTTTTGCCCTCAAAGGAACAACACAAATATGAGTCAGAGGCAAGAACAAACAAAGGCGCATGGGAGAAAAAATTGGCTGGTGCCCAAAAAATGTGAGTTAAATTATTTTTTTAAAGCCATGTGATTGTACCCTTCTTTATGCTAAGTCACACTATGTGTTATTACAATATTTCTTCTGCAGTCTAATGCAGAGACTGGATGGTAAGTCAAAGGATATCTCCAAGATTGCAGCAGACATCACTCAGACCATGTCTCTTAGACAAGGTATAGAAAGGAAGAAAGTCATTCAGCATATTAGAAGCCTTTACAAGTCTGACCTGAGTGCCAGCCGCCATTGGCAAGAGCTCGTGCAGCAACTCACCCATGATCGGTCAGTACCTTCTTCCCTCCCCTGCATTCACTTTGACTTTTGTTTGTTTTGTTAAGGTGGTTTTTCTTGGTATTTCTGAACTTCTCTGTCCACATCTGGAGAACTTAGCAGGATAACTCAAAAAACAAGTGACATATCATCATAAAACTTCCACAAAGTCTCAATATGCTCAAAAGACAAATCCCGGTTTCATCCTAAATCAGTACAATTTTATTTTTGGTCATTGTATTGAGCTGTATTGAGCTATATAATAAGTATTTGTATGGCATAGCAAGAAGTGGCCCAGCACATGCGCAGGAGCGGTCATACGTTCATATATGTGTGTGTGTATATGTATACGTGTGTGTGTATTTGTATATATATTTATATAAGCGTGTATGTACAGTGTGTATGTGTATGTATGTGTGTGTGTGTGTGTATATATATA
>JBCNYH010000027.1:9875282-9895662 GCA_039654325.1 Tandanus tandanus
AAACCTCCCCTTTGAAAAGCAAATTTGTCCGTCCCAACACTGCAACCAGACTGCCATTTTTTTTGCTATTGTGCTGGACAGGACAGGTTTAAAAAAAAAAAAAAAAAAAAAAAGATTCTGTCCATTCATGTCACTCACAGAGAAAATCACAGCGTCTTCATTTCTGCCACTTCCAGCTCCACCTCCTGTTTTTTTGTCAGTGCTACCATCTCCAAACTGTACAGCATAGCCTTTCCCCTAACTCTTACAAATACCCTGCTATCACAAATCACTCTAGCCACTCTTCTACACCTTTTACACACTCCATGCACTCTCTTCTTTACTTCTCTGCCACACTCTTCAATAACTTGGATAGTTTACCCCCAAGTAATAAAATTCATCTACCTTCATCACTGATAATCCTTGCAGCTGCATTCTTCCATCATTGTCATCCTCATTCACACACATGTACTCTGTCTTACTTACCTCCACCTTTCCAGATTCATGACCTGTTCTCCGCTCTCACTAAAGATCACAATGTAATCTGCAAACATCATAGTCCATGGAGATTGTTGTAAATTTGTTTTGCCTTGGAATTTTTTTCCCCCACCCTTCTCCTGCCTGATACCTTTCAACGTGATGATGCATCTAAGTTGATGTCAGGACAACTGAACTTTATTTAGGGTTATTTAGAGTCACTTTAACTGATAGCAGGTGTTTCCTGACTACAAATTAATAAGTTTGAATGTTAATAGTTAATTCTGAACATAGCCATATCCACAATTATAAGATGTGCATGCTTGTGCAAGCACTTTGCTACTTTTTGGTTTTCCCCATAAAGATTGGTATTTGATATTTTTTAGTTGAACTGTACAGATTATAGGTCATATTAAAGATAAAAAAGAATTCTGAAATGAGTTTCTTTCTTTTTTTTTTTTCATCATCATATTACCCTGGCATTTTAACAGGATGCATGGACTAAATCCACTGTAAATATCAGTGAATAAAAGACGTTCTGATCTCTGTTTCACTTTCAGCCAGCAGCCTGCACCAGTCTACAAGCACATGGCTGAGCATTATTGATAACTGAAAACAAATTCTTTGTATAGTAATGATTCTCTCAGCTCACTGCTCACTCTTTCTTAGGTGTGAGAAGTATGCACAGCACTGATATCCAGTGGTCTGCCATTCTCAGCTGGGGCTACAGTGACAATATCCTGCGACTTAAAAGCAAGCAAAGTGAGCCGCCCATCAATTACATCCAGTGCTCCCCGCTCCACCAGGTATGAGACTAATAGCATTGTTGCACAAAAAAAGAAACAAGCTTTCATAAAAAGGAGTGATTTTACTGATCCAACAGCACAATTAATCTTCTAATAGCAGAGCAACATAAACTCTTCATTGTGTCTTTTACTTAACATACACTATACAAATTTAGACTGTTAAGATGTTTTTAATTCTTTGCTGATAATTTGTAGGGCAATGTTTCACTGGTTTGAAAAATGCACTGTTTCAGATCCATAATCTTTGAATTCATCTTAAATCTGATAATGAAAAAAATTAATTGTATGTTAACATCTTTTTTTCTCTTGCTGGATCCCCTGCTTTATTGCACTTTATATTTAATTTCTTTAAAAAACACTTTTATACTCTCTCAGGTTACAAGTTGTGCCTGGGTGTCTGATGGCTGTCAGCTGTTTACAGGCAGTCAATGTGGAGTCATCACTGCCTACAGCAACCGCTTTGTGGTAGGGTACCACAGCAACACAACTCATCCTTCTGCCACCCTATCCATCCAGTCATTATATCTTACACATGCACCACATTTTACGGTTAGCCTCAAAACACATTTCGTGTAACGCAGCTGGAGTCCAAGTGTTGCACTGCCCTCACACCTCACATCTCTCTTTTTTTTATCCCTCTGCAGCAATAAAAATTAAAGATAATAGGAAAGGATTGTTGTTCTAAATTCCACACTTAGTTCCACAAATCAGATGATTAAACACATAAGAGACCTAGTAGGGAATCTTCTTCACTGTTTTATTCCATGTTCTTTCTGTTTCTTTTTCTAGGCCTCTGAGATGGAAGTTGAGTCTCAGGTTCACTTGTATGGACATACAGATGAAGTCACAGGTCTTTTTGTCTGCAAACCATACAGCATCCTGATCAGTGTCAGCCGAGACGGAACCTGTATCATCTGGGATCTCAACCGGTTTGTGTACACGAGTGTGTGTGTTTGTGTGTGTACCCTGTGTTCATGCATAGAACTTACTGATCACCAGTCTGTTGAGTTGACTTTTTAAGGCCAAAACTCTCATCATGATGGTGGCTATACATTACATTTCTGATACTACAAACTATAAACTATACATCACATAATCTTTCATCATTTAAAGATAATAGCAATCTGTATAGATAGAGAAAGCTGCAATCCTCCTACAGTCCTACTTAGAAACCAGATTTTAGGTACCTAAATGCTCTGAAGGTATGAGCTACTAATCCAGTAATGGAAAAACAAGCTGGTGTGTTAGATATTAAGTTTTTATGAATGAGTGTAGATACCTTGTGCTGAGTTTTGTTGGACATAATTTTTTTTTTGGTTTTGGTATTTTCTGTTTTATTGTGTTATTGTTGCTATGCAATGAAAACATTTGGTTGGACAGCACCCAATTTTAGGTGAGAGAATTTTGTAAAACTAATTCTAATCCTCAACTGTTCTTCAACCAGTCAACTTATTTAGAATCTTATTTACATCATACGTTTCTGCACCTCCTATTTTATTTTTGTAATAAATCTAAATAAAAATTTTCCGCCTTTCCCATATCAAAAGATGGACTTTGTCAATACTCAACAAGGGGGTTGCCATTGTTTATCTGCAACTTCACCTGCATCTCTGAATGGATTGTCATGAAACTTTTACAGAATCATCAAAACAATGCCATTGTGCACCTCCTATTTGTTTCTATTAAATCTTTTTTTATTTTTATATATTAAGATTTTTCAGTGCTATTGGAAATAATCCCTGAAAGAATCATACATTTTTATTATACTAAAATGACAGTACACATAATCTGATTGGTCAACATGTGGGCAATAAATTGCATATGGACCAGTGTGCATCCAATCAGCAAGTTAGCCATTAGCTAGCTGCACTGTGTGCTGTGATCTTCAGCAGCTTCCAGAGAAGCATTCAGTATTTTCTTGAAGGAAAAAAGTATATAGGATATACAGGATAAAGAGTTTACTTGGCAACGTACTCACTGCTTGTTGGAAAGCTCTTGTTTGTCACGTAAAGGGAAATAAGCTGTAAGATACCAAAGTCTTCACAGACACAATTGAAGATGCCTTGTAGAGAAATATGAGGGCTAAATCCAAGGCACATGTAGCAGTAAGCCACCACTATTAGAAGTAGATGCACAAGTATTTTCTGGTTACTGCTGTTCTGCCCCTGCAAGTATGGCTATGAGGGCCTGTGTGGGCTGTGGAGTCTCTATACCTTGAAAGCATGATAAATGTGAGCTGTGTCGGGGTCACAAACATGTGCTTCATTCTGAAAAAATTCCCCAGTCCTGTATGGATTGTTTCATCAAGCCAGCATGAACTAGAGAGGGCCACTGTTGCTTTTTTAGAATTAAGTGTGCAGGTTCCCCACTTCCTCATGCATAAAAGCAAAACTGAGAAAGTTGGATGCCACACATAATAGAGAGGAGCGTTCAGGTCCCTGACAGGTGGCCCTGTCTTCCCATAATATTAGGCCAGTTAAGGCTAATAGCAGCCCCCTTTTCAGTGGGAGGCAGGAGGATGTAGATATAGAAACCATCTCTTCCTTTGAGGAGAATGACCTGTTTTCTGGACTGCCAATGGTGGGTTCCCTGGAAAGAGAGCTAGCCATCATTTTGTAGAGGTTCTCAGGAAGGCAACCAGGTCTCTGGACATTGCCCTATGACACCCATGTCTCAATTTGTGGAGACTGTGCAGATTCAGCCCTTCCAAGTGCAGGTGCCCCTACTGCCTAACTTGAGGTTGCAAGGGTTCAGAGTCATCAACTATATGGATGATTGTCTGGTCTGTGCAGCCTCAAAAAAAACACTGCCGCAGCTATATAGCCCTGCTCTTGGATCACACTCAGGGCCTGGGTGTGCACCTAAATTACTAAAGGAAAAAACCAAGCTCCAGCCATCCCGGGTAACAACATTTCTGGGTGTGACTCTGGACCCCAGGAGGGCGCCATTGCGTTGACCCCCGATTGGTAAAAGCCTTCATAGATTGTCTCTCCCTTTTCAGGTCACACTCTTTGGTTGAGTGACTCCACCTCATGGGCCTCATAGCAGCCATGGTGCAGATAGTTCCTCTTACACTCCTGTATATGCACTGAGTCTGAGTCTGCGTCTGCAGGCGTATCATCGAGTCAAGGTTTTGGTTTGTCAAGGGCTGCACTGTGCCCACCATTGCTGGAGGGACCCAGCCAATGTGAAGCAGGGGAACACTGTCAGACCAGTGATTTTGCAGCAGTTGGTCTTCACAGATGTGTCCCCAGTTGGCTGGGGCACTGTCCACAGGGGCATAATCAAGGCAGACGGCACATTGATGGTAGCTGACCTCAACAGATATTACACTCAGGCTTCACCCTCCTCTGCAAACTGGCAACCAAATTATGGCAATCCACCTAGGGTGGGATGCCTTAATGCACCTATGGCCCCAGACTCTCCTCTATGCCTTTCCTGCTTTCACTTTTCTCCAGCCCCTTCTCCATTGGGCTCAGACAGAAAAAGTGCGCTGTTCTTGGTGGCTCCTTATTGCCCACACCTGCGATGGTTTTTTGGTGACCCTGTCACTCTTGGACAGAATGCCTTGTGAGTCCTACTTCGGCAAAACATGCTGCCTCAGGCTTCCCTTCCCTATGCTACTGGTACCCTCTGCAGCATGGTGGCAGTGATCAAGGCAGTTTGTGTGGGTCATATTACACTCATCAGAGATGAGTGCTCACTAATTTCCCAGTTTCTTCACTGCAAAAATTTGCTATCTAATCAAGATTTAAAATTTTATCTCCAGCCACAGTTAAAATATCCGCCAGTGCGGTAAGATAATTACACTTAGTAAGATTTGTGTAATTAATCTGACCAATCCAAGTGTAATTATCGTACTGCACTGGCAGATAATTTAACTAGATTTAAGAGGATACAAACTATAATTAAAAAAAAATATTCTTAAAAGAATATTAATTATTCTACACATTCTGTTTTTACTTAGTATATTCATATACAGTATAGTCAACTCACCCCTCCTTGAGACTTTGTTCTTGGTGAGCTTCATTATCCCCTCTTCAAGCCCATGGAGGATGCTGATCTGAAATGGCTTTTCCTCATAATCCCTTTTGATAGCTATAACATCTGCTAGGAGGATAAGTTGGCTCCATCCTCCACAGAGACTGATAAAGGATAGATTGGGTGTACTCCTTTGCCCTAACCCTGCCTCTTTACTGAAGGCTCCTTCCAAGCTCCACCCATTACACTGTGCCCTGTCTGCACCTCGGCAGAATACATGTGGCATACTCATGCCACTAGAAATACTGACCAACTGCAGTCTACCTTAAGCCTGGGTTATGGGCAGATCCTTGTCAAAGTACAGGCTGTCCCACTGAGTTGTGGACACCATTTAGTAGGCATACACCTTCTCAGGTGAACCCGTCCATCTGGGATTCGGGCCAACTCAACCCAACGCATTGCCACCTCATGGGCTTTATGGTGGAAAGCCTCTCTCATGGCCATTTCTGAAGCTGCAACGTGGTCATCTCAGTCCATGTTTTTCAGATTCTATTGACTTAATGTGGCAGGCAGCCCCTCCTTTGTCTTAGCGGTAGACAACTGGGCCAGCCCCTCTCTACACTATCTCCTTGATCAGCTTAGCAAGCAGCTAGTTCTTTCCCTGACTTGACATTGCATCTTTCAGTACCCCATGAGTGTCAGTATTGCATCTGATCATCTCTGGCCCCCTCAGGGTCAGTCTTCACAGCTTGCTGGGCTTTGACGTGGTTGGCATGTGAATATATACATTGTAACCAGTTTGTTTACTTGCACACTGGTCTAGTAGGATAGTGGGCTTCACTGTCACCTCCTGGAGTGTATTAAAGTGTTACCCTATACATATGGAATATTTAACAGGTGGAGAGATAGTCGTGATACGATAGAGAATGTATGGTTACTTTGTAACATTGGTTCTCTGAGTCTAACATTGCTTCCCACTGGCCAGCTTTGGTCAGGTCAAAGACACGCTGTGGGGCATGGCTGGGCAAGTAAAGGGTTATCCAAATGCTCTGAGTAGCAGGAGGATCTACCCCCGAATATATGGAATGTGTGTGGAGAGATTGTCTCTTCACTCAGAGAACCAAGGTTAAAAAGTAGCCATATATTTATATTCGGCTGCATACTCCTTGCAGCTGTTTTCCGATGTTGATTGTTTTGGGAGAGTATATTTGTCAGTCCCCTAACAAGGAGGTGAAAGAAATGCTTAATTGAGTTAAGCACTGGTGATTGATCTGGCTAATCCACATCTATGAAACAGAAAATGTTAGGCCGGTATGGGAAATGCAAATTAAAAAAAAGAAAGCAGTGACATATTCATCATATGCAGTCACTGACACAAAATATACAATGCCCTTCATGATTATTGGCACCCCTTGTTACGATTGATAAAAATGGTGAATTTATTTATTTATTTTTTTATTTTTACCCTTTTCACACTTCATTACAAGGGGTGAATAGCCTGCCTCCAACACAACTGTTCACTTTCTGCCTAACTCATCCCACTCTTTGGTAGGTGACAGTTTCAAGATAATTAACATTAATTATGAATAAAAAATTAATTGAAATATATATGCAGAAGGCAAGGTGCATATCGCTTAATAGTAACTAGATCTTTTTAAATTAAATTAG
Organism: Tandanus tandanus; assembly: GCA_039654325.1. Taxonomy (NCBI): domain Eukaryota; kingdom Metazoa; phylum Chordata; class Actinopteri; order Siluriformes; family Plotosidae; genus Tandanus; species Tandanus tandanus. The sequence continues at coordinate 9,882,194 of JBCNYH010000027.1, forward strand.
AATTTAGGTCTGAACTAAAGAGAAAACACACTAAAACATGTATTCCGTAAGGATGTCTATTTAAACTCATTCGGTAATGGAGTCTTTAAAACCCAATTAAAGTTTTAGTATATACTATATAGAAACATAATTAAAGCAAACAAAAACAGGATTTTAATTTTTTGTTTTTCCTTTTTTAAAGCATGACCGTGATCATGCTGCCTTCTCCAACACAATATGCTTCGTGACCTCATCTTTTGAACTAATTTATAGTTTGAAAAAAGTGCTTTTTTTACTTGAAAAACATGAGGGCCATATTGTGTAACTAGCTTTGTATTTTTATACACTGTATGTTGTTGAATTTCTAGTATTTCAGGACCAGTAACCATGTCAAACCATGAATTTTTGTCTGCTGTTTTGTATCTACTCAATAGCTTAATATCCATTATTCCAGGGTAGAGAACCAATCAGATTGTACCTTTTCAATGCAGTTATATTTATACATTTTATTCACTTCACCTGTCATAATGTTATGGTTGGTCTGTGTATAATTTCATTGTTTTTGAAGGCATCTTTGCTCGCCTTTTTTAAAAAATGTGTATTTATCATATGTCTGTTCTTAACCCCCTACGATTATTACTAACTGTCGAGTAATGGGCATTTTGTCTTGTTAGTCTGTGCTATGTGCAGAGTCTCACTGGCCATAAAAGCCCTGTGAATGCAGTTTCAGCAAGTGAGACCACAGGGGACATTGCTACTGTATGTGATTCAGGTGAGTTACTGCAATCTACAGCTTTATAAAATATCAGTTACAAACCAATCAGACAATAGGGACACAAAGGCTCATTGTTTTGCATATCAAATAATGCTTATAATATCATCTACAATTTATTTTATTAAGTTCAATGTGATACATGCTAAAATAATCAAATATACAAGAATGAAATCACCCTCCATTGTGGACTGTATCACAGGCATACTTTGAGGGATCAGGGAGATATTGTTTTTTCTTCATTTTAAAAATGGTTGTCAGGAAAAGTTATTCGCTCAAGTACAAGGCAAGTACAATAAGCACAAGTTATTATTGAATTAGCTTAAAAAGTTCGGCTAAGAATTGCAAAGTAGCAGAGATCAGCTTTTGAGTTTAAAGCATATGCATGAATTGTATTTTTTTAATTAGCTGCAATTATTTTACTCATCATTCATAATTCTTTTGTGATTTAATTTTTTTATCCATTTCAATAAGGTTCAATAATTTTTTCATAGAGTCATAAGAATGTTATAACCATGAGAGAAGATGATAAAAACATATTTTTATTTTATGAACAAGACAGAGGGCGGCACAGTGGCGTAGTCGTTAGTCTCATAGCAAGTAGCCTCATAGCAAGAAGGTCCTGAGTTTAAGTCCCGTGTTTGGCGAGGGCGTTTTTGTGTGGAGTTTGCTTGTTCTCCCTGTGCTTGCTTAGGTTTCCTCTGGGTACTCCACTTTCCTCCAACAGTCCAAAGATATTCACAATAGGCTAATTGGGTATTTTAAATTTCCCCTAGGTGTGACTGTGATAGGCTCCAGCCTCCCTGTGTCCCTGTGATTAAGCAGCTTTGCAAATAAATGAATAAAGAATTCAACGGGTTTTCTTTTTTTTTTCCTTTAAAAAAACCACGACTTTTTCGAAAACTGGAAGTGCCTCTAACACTAACCTCCTCTAGTTCCTCCAGCAAACACCTTTTTTTTTTTTTAGTCTAGACTAATTCCACAAAAAGCAACAAAATGTAGAATTAAATATTTGATCATAAACCTTTTTTTCCCATTTCTCTCTGTCTCTCTCTCACTCTCTCACTCACACACTCATACATACACACACACACCCTCATTAAAAAAGACCTTACATTTTATACTATATGAAATTATATTCAGAGAAATGTCCTTGATATAGCTGATTACTGAAGATTTAAAATGTTTGTAGTATTAACATTATATATGGTTTTGTATGCCTGTGTAGACAGTGAACACAATATTAATGATGTTTAATTATGGACACCTAATTTAAAAAGCAGACAACTTATTTACCGTTAAGAGGTTGTCCGGTGAACAACCAGCTGTTCCATTCTTATTTTGAACTCTGTATATAGCCACGAGCAGTCATAATTGGGTCTCATGTTGAATCTTTTAAGTTACAAATAATGGAGCTATTAGAGGTGCTTCAACAGCATAAGTGGCCAAGTAGAACCACAAGTGGTTCTTAAGATGTTTTAATGTTTTGTTAAAGCACCTCCTCTTTACAGAACATCTAAAAATGTGACAGGCTTCCAAGGAATGTGATCCTTATTAAGTCCATTAGTTTTTATAAATTTTAAACATTTAAATCACAAGATATTGTCAATTCGGGTCAATCCTTGTGAGTGGTGATTAAAGGTTTGGGTGGGACACATATCTTCAGATTTCAAACTGGGCGGTGCATTTTAACATGGAGGAATGGCTGCTGTATTTTTAATAGGACTATTAGAGGGCTTTTATGATTTTCTTTTTTTGATATGTGATTCTATAAGTTTGTTTTCTAATTATTGAAATACATTTGTCAAATGGTGAGTCAAATAGGAATTCTATTCTCTGTTCCCTATACACTTCACAGATAATCAAGCTAGAAGGTTTTACTCCTTATCATTCTGTATTAGTGTTTTATCTTCATTTTATATTATTTTCTGATGTCTAGTGGGTGGAGGAAGTGACTTGCGACTGTGGACGGTAAATGGGGATCTGATTGGTCATGTTCACTGCCGAGAGAACATCTGCTCTGTTGCGTTCTCCAATCAGCCAGAGGGAGTGTCGGTTAATGTGATTGCAGGAGGGCTACATAACGGCGTTGTAAGGTAAGACACTATGAAAAGCACAAATTACTTCAAGTTTTACTGCAAAGTAAATGTTTATATATTATTGCTCTGATTATTCCCAATACATCATTCAGTTAAAATACATTCCAGGCAGTGATGGCTCAGCCATTGCAAAGCTGCCACTCTTGGGCTTTTGAGCAAGCTATCTGCCCTCTCTGCTCCACAGATGTAATTTCAGTGCTCTGACCCAAACTTTCTAATAAGAAGGATTTAAAAATAAATGTAAAATAATTCACGTTACTGATAACCACGCCAAACCATGAATTTTTGTCTGCTGTTTTGTTCTGATACATCCTGACTTATTCCTTAATACATGGTTTGATGCTACTTATAAACTATTATTTGTATCAGTTCACATTAGGATGCCATATTTTTTTCATATGTCCCTGTTCTCACTTCTCTGCTTTCATAAACTCTGTCCCTTTTTCTGCACACTAAGGCTGTGGAGCACATGGGACCTGAAGCCAGTGAGAGAAATAACCTTTCACAAGTCTAACAAGCCTATAGTAAGGTAAGTATGCTGTGCAAGTACACCATATTGCAACATACTGCTGGTATTCATATAACCATATTAAGGTATTGATATATGTTTTTTTTTCATTCTGTATTTTACATAAACAGAGAGGTTAAAAAGTGTTCAAAGATTACAGACCTCAAACTTTAAAAAAAAAATCTCGCCATGCTTGTGTGGGTTTCCTCTGGGTACTCTAGTTTTCTCCCACAGTCTAAAAACATTCACATTAGGCTACCTGGGTATTTTAGATTGTCCCTAGGTGTGAGTGTGATTAGTTGTGTGTGAGTACTAACCCTCCAATGGACTTGCCAGCTGTTCAGGGTGTAGTTACCCGCTTTCACCTAGAGTCGGCTGGGGTGGGACCCTAATAAAGGATTAAGTCTCTCTCTCTCTCTCTCTCTCTCTCACTCACACACACACACACACACACTTTACATCTGCTAGGCTCTTGCTGTTCATGTAAACATTTTGCATTTGCACTAGAAAGTAGGCTGTTGTTAACAGGGCACACATGGGAGACTGTATACACTGAATGTGAAGATTAAAAGACCAGATTGCATTGTAATTCATAGAAATTTCCTTGTGTTCGGGTTTAGACACCCCCATTCCCTGCTCAGAAATGACCTTACTCCAGGATCCTGTGGGAGCAAGCAACAAAGCACACACGTCATGGTCAATAAGCTCTACTTTAATTAATTATTGATTCTTGAATGATTCTCCAGACTTTTTATATACTGGGGTAAGGCAACACAGGGTAGGTCTGTTCACCTTTTGTTCAGTTAAAAGAAAAAAAGCGAAAATAAAAGAGAAATAAAAGAAAACAAATAGTGTGTGCCCAATTTTACCTAACAGAGACAAAGCACAGCTATGACTACATTAGAGTAGTCAGTCGCTTTGTATTTTAATCTAGGCCTTCATTATTAGGTCTGTTATTGCCACTTTACTTAAAAGTTGTTTTGAAGTCTTGCAGTCTATTCCGACGCAAGGGATACAGCAATTGTCACGTATTTACAACCATAGGCTGCGTAATGGAGAGTGTTCAGAGTGTGCAGTTCAGTGTTGCCGCTGTGGTTCATACAGAACCTATATACATCTATCAGAAGAACCTATAAGTCTTCACTTAATAAAGAATAATGGTGACCTACAAGCAAAGTTCTTATAACCTAATGAACTCTGGTGGTCTCCCATGCAACTATGAATCCATTCTGGTGTGCATGGTGACACTACTTGTGTGCACAACAATCCTTCTCACACCAGAAGCGAAACTGGAAATTAAGAGGTATCAAAGGAATATTGCCAAGCTGCTTCCAGCTGCCAGGAAGGATATGCATTCATTCATTCATTCATTCAACGAACCACTTAATCCTATTAGGGTCGCGGGAAGGCAGGAGCCTGACATAGCTGACTCTGGGCAAAGACGGGGTACACTCTGAACAGCTCACCAGTCCATCGCAGGGCTAACACACACACACACACACACGAAACCACTCACATTCACATCTAGCGGCAATTTGGAACAGCCAGGTAGCCAAACGTGCATGTCTTTGGACTTTTGGAAGTTTGTGGGAGGAAACCATAGTACCCACAGGAAACCCACTCAAGCACGGGGAGAAGATGCAAACTGTACACAAAAACCCCCTCAGTGAGGCCGGGACTCGAACCTCGGGCCATCTTGCTGTGAGGTGAAAGTGCTAACCACTATGCCACCTTTTCGCCCCGCCAGGCGTGATATGGTAATTAAAATTCATACTCAAACTTATCATCATTCTACAGCTGTGGTAAACAGAGCAGCATCTCCATATGCAATAAACATTAAACTGTATGAATGGAGTATAACAGCAAAATACATCGTTATAGTCACCAAGCTTTTGACCTGCATTTGCATGGTTTTATGCAGTGTGGTGGTGCCACACAGTTAATCTGATTAGATATTTGTATAAATTAATATGTGTACATGTTTGCTCTTCAAAGTGGAGAGGGACTGTACATGTATATACACATAGAGTTCTGGTCAGACTTTACCATGTGCTCATCATGGACAAAATTATAATAGCACTATTAAGCTTTCAGATGTTTCTTTGAATCATCCTTGTTCTTCAGTTCACTGCAGTTCCACTGGAAGTAAAACGCAGAGCATGGTTCTACCCAGCTTAACAGTTTGCTCAGTGTTCTTGGGGTTGAATGCCTCATGTTCACTGCTTTAAACATACCTCTGATCACTGTGGCCAAACAGGGGGCTTGAAGGTCTCAATTTTGCAGCAGAGGCTACACCCCGCAACCAACCACACACATACACACACACACACACACACACACACAAAAAAAAATAATAATAATAATTCTTGCAGTTTACTTTACAAGTCGCAGGTCAAGTTAAAGTTCTGAAATTATTTATCTTTGTTGCATTTTTTTTTTTTTTTTTTTTTTTACATTACAAAAACTTGACATTTTGAAAGGGGTGTGATACATTTTATATCCAATATATATTTTGAAACCTGTGCTTTGTCAGATGGAGAATTATTGTGCTAGGTAAATTCTGACCATAAATGATGCATATGGTCAGCAAGTATGATCAGATAACTGTGTTATCAGATAACTCTGACCTGTTTACTTTCAGTCTTACGTTCTCATGTGATGGACACCACCTGTACACAACAAACAGTGAGGGCATGGTGATTGCTTGGTGTCGACGGGATCATCAGCGCATGAAGCTGCCCATGTTCTACTCATTCTTGAGCACCTATGCTGCAGGCTGAAAGAATGGAAACTATGTTCCTTAAGTGATCTACCTTCAAAGCCTCTGGAGACCCCACTGCCTTAGAATGAGAAGAGGCTCGCATGCGCAAGACTTAAAGACCAATCCCTGAAGGCATGGGAATCCCCCCCTTTGGATTGGGCATGTGTGCTAAAAGTGAATGCACTGCAAGAGGAGTGTTATGTAACTATTGATGAAGATATGAGAATATGTGTTTGTTAAATAATGATGGTCTTGGACCACTGACTCCTTCCTCGTGATTTTTAGTATGATTCTGTTTTCTTCTTTTTCTTTTTCTTTTTTTTTTGGTTAATTATACATGTTTAGTTTGTTTTGTTTTTGTTTGTCACAGTTTTATTTGTAGTGTTTTTTGTTTCACTCCATACTTTGTGTATTTGTTGATGTTTTATTTTGTAATTTGACACTCCTTACAGTCCTGGCAGAATTCCTTCTGAATAGCAAACATCTTAGGACCATTTATTTATTAAGCAAAATATATATATATATATATATATATATATTCGATCTAATAAATTTCATTTTCCTAAAGCTTATGTACTTATACCAGTCACACCAGCAGCCTTGAACTGTGTCTTTGTCAACATCACTGGGTAAATTTACAGTTAACACCCAGAATTAATTATTTTGCTTTTGTGTAGCAAAATTAAAAGCAGAAGTTGGGTGCATGTGAGGGGGAAAATAGAGGGAACAGAAAAGCTCTACAGAAACAGAAACAATACCAGAGATGATAATATAGAAATACACTTCCTCTCTTGAAAACTGGACTTGGTGTGGTTTTCTGTCATAGGTAGCCTTATCATAACATAGCCGGGTATAGTAGTGAAATAAAAAGGAAATAAGGAAATAAAGAAGTCTGCCACTTTCAATTATTGCAGGAAAAGGCCATTTGCGGGATTGTATAGCAGCCAGACTGTTAAAGCTGGTGTGTTATGACGGTGTGAAAATAATATAGCAAATAACACCGAACTTAACTCTTGAAAGCATTTTGGAGCGATTTCTTCCAAAAATGAACGTAGTTTTTACTCTGAGAAAGGGAAAGCTGGCTGTCCATCCCTCTTTTTGTTCCCTCATCATGCTATCCTTGGATTGTATTTCTATGCCATTCCTTTACACTTTATCTTAGAATAAAGGGGATAATTATTGTTATTTATGAGGTTGCTTGTTGTTTGCTTGTTGATACATGAATATAAATATGAATGTATGTAAATAACAACCTTTAATAGCGTACAATGTGTCTGGTGGTCTGGAGGGCCATTAAGAGTTCATTTCAAAAATGCACTTGGATTTGTATTACAGGCCTACTCATCTTAATCTAGGCTTTACCAGGACTGAGAGATTTATTTAATCTATTACCCTCGCTGTAACTGCAGCCTTCGGAAAGATCATGGCTGTGATCTTGTCTTGTTACCGGGGCCCGGTTTGTGTGTGTGTGTGTGTGTGTGTGTGTGTGTGTGTGTGTGTGTGTGTGTGTGTGTGTGTGTGTGTGTGTGTGTGAGTATGAGTGTGAGTGTGTGTGTGTTAGAATTAATCTGTTATTTTAGTACTCCACAAGCAGATTAGTCTACTTTTAATCTTAATGAACTTACAGTGACTGCCTAATATTTTTATTTTTTACTTCCTAAAATTAGAATAACTCACTGACCTTTAAAGATCTTCCTTTATATTATTCAATCCACCCTTTTAAGCAATTCCCTCTGAAAATTTAGAGGTGGCGAGATCAATTCTTTTGTTTCAGTTATACAATGAAGAGTTTTAGATTTGTGATCAAAAGCCGACCGTGAGATGATACATTTCAGATTTAATTTCCTGTTCAGTGGTGCTTTAAAGTTTGTGAAAGTTTGTTTATTTTTTATGTATATATTTCTGCATAAACATTAGATTTACACCCACGTCCCTAAAGTAGATACAAAGAACCCAATTAAAGAAATGAGCCAAAAATAATATACTTGCTTATTTATTTATTGAAGTTGATTACACTATGGAGGCCCTGAACATGAACCATTCGGACTCCATGCCCCAACCTCACCCAGGACATGAGAGAAACTCTCCCGAAGGTGTGAGTTGACGATCTCTTGGACGGGGTCTCCACATGACGCTCCCAGTTCACCCTAACTACACGTTTACCGGGTCTGTTCAGCAATCTTCCTTGCCGTTGCATCCAGTTGACCACCAGGTAGTGATCATCTGACAAATCTGTCCCTTTCTTTACTGGAGAGTCCAAGACATACAGCCACAGGTCTGATAAAACGATTACAAAGCTGATCATTGACCTTTGTTCTAAGTTGGCCTGGTACCAAGTACATGTATAAACCACCTTATGCTCAAACATGGTGTTCATTATGGAAAGTCTCAGATTGGGGAGGCTGCTCCTCCCAATCACTCGCCTCCAGATCATTGTCATTACCCACATGGGCACTGAAGTTTCCGAGGAGAACAATGAGTTTCCCCAGGTGATACCCCTTCGAGGACTCCACCTAGAGACTAGTAGAAGGTCAGGTAATCCGAACTGCTGTTTGATGCATAAGTACGAACCACAGTCAGAACCTCCCCTCCTGCAACTTGCAGTCACAGAGTGGTGACCCTCTCACTCACCAAGGAGAACTCCAACACAGAGACACACAGCTGGGGACATGTGAATATCCCCTCACCTGCCCTGCGCTTACATTCCTGGGCAGCTCTTGAGTACACGTCCAGTCCCTCTCCAGGAGTTTGGTTTCAGAGCATACGTTGTCAGTGGAAAAGACAACTCTATCTAGATAGTACTGCTCCACCTTACACCCCAGCTCAGGCTCCTACTCCGACAGCGAGGTGCCGTTTCGTGTTCCTAGAGCCACTTTGTGATGTCGATCATTGCATGCCCAGGCCCTCGTCTGCCACTGGTGGTGAAGGAAGCCGTCAAGCCAAGGAAGGAATCCTTTTGGGTTTGGTTGCCCCAGAAGTCTCCTGAGGCAGCCGATATGGAACAATGCCTGTTTCAAATTGCCCCTAGGTGTGAGAGTGAAGGGTTGTGTGTGTGTTGGCCCTGCGATGGTCTGGCAGTGGTGTTCAGGGTGTAGCCCACCTTCACCCAGTGTTGGCTGAGATTTGCTACAGAATGAGTAATTCTTTTGTATACCCACTGTATATCTTCACAAAAATCATCTGAGCTGAATATAATGGAAGGGAAAAGATGGGGCAGAGGACTAAAGAATGGGAAAACAAGTAATTAAAACAGCAGTGGAGAAAATATAAAAGTGGGAAAATGTAATACCATAACAGACAGAAGGGAGCAGAGGGTAAAACATAAGGTGAGATATTTAATAATACGTGATGGCTGCCAGAGACAGAAAACCACATAAACAGTAGATAATATTTTAGCTGCATGATCAGCATGATATAGATAATAAAGGGCCCATGGCTTGTTTTATTAGTGGAAAATCAATAAAGACGGAAACCAGCGACTTTTCAGGAGGAAGGCAAAGAAAAGAGTTTGAATTTATAGAGATAGATACAGAACTGTATACAAAGAAGGAGACCAGGGGAAATTTTTTTTTTTTTTCAGATTTCTGTTCAGAATTGAATGCTACTTTTGTTGTTGTTACTTGACTGCAATAAAAGATTCTTTTTACCTGCTACCAAGAAGACTTTGGAAGAGCCTTTATTTTAATTTGATTTAATTGGTTTTGATTTGTTAATTATTAATTAAAGTATTGATAGTGACGGTCAGTATCCCCATTCTGTTTTCCATAAAAACCTCCCTCAGCTCCTACCCCTAAGTTGATGCCAGCCCCTTTTTTTTTATTTTTATATATATATATATATATATATATGCAGTGGATGGAATTAGGCTCAAAGCTGGGGGTTTAATTGCACTTTAATTTTTGGACCAGTAGACTGATAATAACTAATAATAATATGTGTACTTAACATTTTTACACCACATGAACAAAATGATCAGACACTTTCAGACCCCAGCTTGACACTGAAGAAGTGTGTAGCCAATACAGTATCTGATTATACAGTGCAGAAATTCGCTGTCTAGTCAAAAGTTCCTGTCAAACAGTATCCTGCCAAAAATTATTTATTTTATCTTGTTTTGGGAATAATATATTTTGCAAGCGCAGAATGAGTAAGATTATTAATATTGTTTTGAGAAATATATATATTTTTTATTTTATGAAATCTTATCAAGTGTAATTATCTTACTGCACTGGCAGATAATTTAACTTGATTATAGTCTATATCTTCTCAAATCAAGTGTTAATTTGGTATATTTAAATGGTATAATAATACTTTTGCAGTGTACACCTGGTTCTGGTACAATATTAGTATCTGGTTTTGGGTGGTACCAGTTGTGTGTTCTTGGGTCAGAAGACTGAGGTTAAATACATGTGGTACTCTGCTGTTTAAACACAGATGTAAACATGCTCAGTAGTGAGCATTCCAGGTACGTTCATTCATGGTGATTATACCACTGTTCCAAATCCTATAAGCCATTAAAAAAAATCAAGCCCTGTAAACATAGCCTATGTCCATCCCAAATCAATCAAATGTTATTGATCTATCGTCTGTGATTTCCAGAGTGTCCTAAACAACAATCACGTGATTATAAAACATTCTTATGACATTATTTAAAAAAATCTATAAAAAGCCTGATGGTGAAAAGGTTGCAGTGCCAGGTGGCATGCATGTAGGCGTCTGGGGTGTTTTGGGTGCAGCCGGAACAAAGTTAGCGTTTTTCATGATGAAATAAATATTTTTGCAAATTTGAACCCAGAAGTCAGCATCTGGAGATGTTTATAGATCTCGTTCATATTTAATGCTCAGAACAGGCCGTGATGGACCAGATTGAGATTTTAGAAAGTAGCTTTTTGCCAGAGGGGATATTAATTAGTGCCGAATGTGTGTGTTTTTGTAAAGGTTTCAAGTCAGATGAATGAATGAAGCCAGTTTATTATTATAGAAGATATGCTTGAAGTGTGTGATTACTTTTTCAGCCCAGATGGTGTACTGGTTAGCACGTGAGGTTAGCACGTGTGCCTCACAGCAAGAAGATCCCGGGCTCGGTCGTTTCCGTGTGGAGTTCGCCTGTTCTCCCCGTGTTTGCGTGGGTTTCCTCTGGGTAGTCCGGTTTCCTCCCGCAGTCCAAAAACATGCACTTTAGGACAATCGGCTGCTCCAAATGGCCCCTAGGCGTGCATGTGAGTGTGAATGGTTGTGTGTGCGTGTGTTGGCCTTGCGATGTTCTGGTGAGGATGTACACCGCCTTCGCCCAGTGTCAGCTGTCATGGGCTTTGCCTCCAAGCCACTCTAATAGGATCCTTTTTTTTCGGAAAATGACTGAGTGGGTGCTTCATTCCGTTTGACCCGTGTGGCTTTCCATACTCGCTGCTCCTCCTCGCCTACATTTCAGTATCTAATACTGAACCAGAAACTGAACTTGGACCTGCAGTGGGAGCTTTTACCCTTTTCTACTTGGTTAGCAAGATAAACCAGTGCTAGTTGATATTTTATACTAGTTACTAAAGATGTTATTCTTGTGTTACAGAACATATTGGAGTCAGATGCATAGCATTTATCTCTAATGTACAGTGTGTTGTTTTTGTTGTAAAAGGATCACTGGCTGTTTCAACACTCATGGAGAAGATAGTCAACTGTAACATGAAACATCTGGAAGATTATTACGGCTTGCTTGGGTGTGATGAACTCTCAACGGTAAGACTTGGGGTTTGTCTCGTCAGCCAACACGAAGTTTCCTGGATTGATTGACTCCATTTCATTAGCACTGGTGATATTGTGTATATTTACCTTAGTGTAAGTGCGGTGCAATAGCACCATCTGGTTTTCCGTGGTAATGGCTGCGCGTGATTGGATCAGGAGCCAGAGGTTACAGATGTTCAGACAATTTTTGTATTTATAAGATCACTTTTCCTTTAATTATTCATGGCAATATAATAACTATCACGGTTATAAAATGTTCTTCTGACTTTATGAAATCTATGGAATGAATGATTACCAATAATGAACATTATAACAGATGTTCTTTAAAAAATAAAAAAAAATCTAATTTTTGATTTATTATTATTATTATTTATTATAATTTTTTTTTTGGTGTGGATTTCAATTCAACTTTATTGAAACTGATAAAGCATAAATTATGAATGAACAGTCATGAGAAAAATAATTGCAGCTAGTTTAAAATCTAATTTATGCAAAAAAATTTATAAAATGTATTTCTTACATATCATTTTCCCCAATTATTTGTAATTAATAAAATAAAATTTTTAACTAATCTTATAAGCATTATTTGATGTACAAAATAATGAGCATTTGTACCCATAATGAGCCTCCATACAGTTTTACCTTATTTGCCCCAGACGTAGGTTAACAGACACACAACGGCTTGATAGTGACTTCTGATTTCAATCCCTGATTAAACTGGTAAACATAGACAAATGCATAACATAATATAAATCATATAATTTAATCATAGTTGATTTACTCTAATCTGATTGACTAAGCCACTATACCTAATACTGCCATTACTCTGCCTGGAACTTGTAAGGTGTGAGACATAAAGGGTTAAACAGACAGCCCAGTAAACAATTTAACATTTAAGGAACATTCTGCGAACATTTGCTGAAGGTTGCAGAAATGTTCACTGGAAAGACTTGATTAATATTCCTGTATCGTACACCTGGAAAGCTTTCTTAGCAATCCCAGAATGGTTGTTTTTGGTAAGGCCCTTTCACCAATTCATGTTTGGTCTTAGGTGTGGCTGTGTTTCTTTCACCGCGCATTCTGAGAACGCGAGGGTTACCGAGGTTAGAAATGATTGCCGCTGAAGCAGATTCATTGTACGCACGCAAAGCACGCATTCCCTGTTCGCTACGCCCTGTGTACATCATTCTTGCATTGTTTATACGCTTAGTTTACACTGTCTCGTCCAATTTATGACCAATATTTGTCTGTATTATGTTTTCCATAACCATTAACATAAACAATATGCTTTCATGAGAATATGGCATATTCAGTTTAACTGACTGATAGTCGTATCACCTGATTAAATAATATTATTTATTTATTCATTTACCTGTTAAAGATGTAGCACTACCATGTAGAAAGGCTTCAATAAAATGCAATTCGTCCTAGTGCTGTGTTTGGAAAAAGCACAAATGCAGCAAGCAGGCAGTGAGAATGAGTTTATTCTAAACAGCGAAAACACAAACACTGAATGAATGGAAAAGGGCTCACGGACCTCTGTTCAGATTCAAGCTAAACAAACAAAACACACTTAAACTAAGCAGTAGCTTACCACTGCCTATATGATTA
>JBCNYH010000027.1:9895762-9915181 GCA_039654325.1 Tandanus tandanus
TATATATATATATATATACACAGGGTAATTCTCATTAGTATAGTATATATATATATATATATATGTATATATTATTACTAAGATGCATTTTAAGTGAGATAAGCTAATGACCAGAAATTGATTCTGACTGTGGAAATGTGACTATATTTTCAGTATTTTACAAGAATTTTTGTACTGGATCAAGAGTGCGACCAACATTTATGAGTGGCTCCAATTCTGATTTATCATTATAGCCTTATATAGTTGACACACAGTAGGTGCTTGGCTTCTAATATTAACTGCACAAGCAGCTTTTTAGTTGAAATTATATAAATATAGATTCAGATATGGGTATTTGAAACACTCAGCAGACATCCTTAGTGTTAGTGCAGCATACCTCAAGTTTATAAAACTCAGTATTGGCCTGTGTAGCCTACTGACAGCCATGTAAATGTTAATTTTGCCAAAAACAGATTATCTATACTAGATATTTATGAGATAATTTATGCTTTTATTAAAGGATATTGTTTGATGTATATGATGAAAGCCAGTAGTTCAACCGGGTGACAAAACTCACTCAAAAAGTGCCAAAGACTGCTGAGGAGTTCCAAAGCTGATACTATTTATAGCACAGTTTGTTCACAAATCCACAGCAAAATCCACAGCAAAGTGCCCATTCACAATAACTCATTCCAGTGCATGCATGCATGACCAGCTTTATAACTGACTTTATAACTTTATCTGTTCTTTTCATATCTATTAGACGGAACAAATTATGGCAGAGTATAAAGTCAGAGCCCTGTCTTGCCACCCTGACAAAAATCCGAAAAATCCTGAAGCAGGTAAGCGCAGACAAATAAAATTGTCCTACTAGCCAAGACATTATAAGGTAAAAAAGAAAAACAGACTAGGATGAAATGTTCATTTGGATTTTTTTTAAAAGTAAAAATTGCATTACTCATATTTTCTGTGCAGTACACAACTTTCAAATGTTACAGAAGGCCAAAGATGTTCTCACAGATGACAGAAAAAGAAAAAAATATGACTATTGGATGAGAAGTGGCATCACTGTACCATTCAGCGAATGGCAGGCCTTGAGTGACACAGTCAAAACTGTAAGTGCCATTTTTAAATGTGAGTTTTTTGATTAATGTAAATTTATGTAAATTTCCATTTTCATGTTCATTTTTAAAAATAAAATACACACAAAAAATAAATAAAGCGATGATGAATAGTTTACATGAATAGGAGAATAAATACATGACTATTGTGTTTCCTTTCATTCTCTTAGTCAATGCATTGGGCCCTTAAAAGCCAAAAGGAGCCAATGCTAGAAGCAGCAAAAGACACACCTGAATACCAAGCTGGTCAGTCAGAAACCCAAGTGCCAAAGGGGGCGATATCATCGGATGAAGAACATTCTATAAGTAATTTTTAACTCTACAATGACCAGCTTTTATTGCCTGTTCATTAAAAATAAATAAATAATACACTTAGTGTATTATAATAATAATAATAATAATAATAATAATACACTTAGTAATCCCCGTTAGACCCCCACCGTGCTAAGAACCCTGGGTAAGGTCTTAACCACAAGTGTGCCTCTGTCCACCTCACAGTATAAATGGGTGCCAGTAAAAAAATACTGGGAAGGTAACCTGCCATGGATTCGCGTCCCATCCAGGAGGAGTTGAACTTGTAGTTGCTTCACGCTACAGAAACCGGGGATAAGCACCGGCCTGATGAGCCACTAGGCTCGGGTTTAAAAGCCCAACAGACTTACACTTATTATACACTATTGTTCTAATGTTTTCAGTTTAGAAAAATAAGGTAACACTTAATGTTTACTCTTTTATGTTTCTAATAATGTTGATCTGTGTTTCCCTCAGGTGGTTATTGGCAGCACAATTTTCGGTGTTCGGGTGATACTCCTTCAGGCCTCTTGAAAAGGTTTAGAAATTATCAAATATGAATAAATATAAACAAGAGATATACAGCACTGTATTGGTATAAACACTGTGTGCTTTTGAGATTTATATGTATGTATATATAAAATATGTAAATAGTAGTTTCATGTTGTGGAATAAAGCATGGCTATTGTCCTCACTCTATTTTCGTAGTCCATAGTATTTACAGCCAGAGGATTTGGGGTCAATATTGTTAGCCAAATGTCGTCCCACAATTGGATACCTTCGTGTAAGAAATAATTGCAGATAATTAAAAATGTCTTATTAATTCAAATAATTGACATAAGTGAGACCCTTATAAACTCATTAACGATCCAAGTTCAAACCTGGATCCCAGCCATGTTCCATCACGGGGTGCTTGTACCATTCTTTTTTGTATGGTTTTTTTATTTTTTATCATCTTTCTTATCATCATGAAACAAATGCAATTTTATATATTACAACTATCCAAGTGCAAATTTGTCATTTTATTTTAAGGTATTAATAATAATATTAATTTATAATATCCAAGATCTGTGGCGTAAATATAAAAAGCCAGTGGAGAGGAAAAGGTTGCAGGAAATTGTTGTCATGGACGTTTATGTTTGTAGGCATAACAAAAATTAATAATAGGGAATGCAAAACAAAACTGGACAAAAATTACACAGTTATGTTGGTTGGTGGGAAATGCATTCTGGGATACTGGGGTGAGCATGAGTACATTCGGGTATTCAGACTGTACTTGGCTGAATGCGAACTTTGAATTGGAACAGTACTCGGGCTTTGAATAATGACGTTTCACAAGTCTGCAAGAAACATAGATTGTAAAAAGAAAAAAAAAAGAGATACAGACAATTACACAAATAAAAACAGTCCGAATGTCTATTTCCGGGTTCATCCTGAGCATAGAAATCATATGGCATAGATAAGCTGCTCCTTATTGGCCACGCTAGTAAAGGCGGATCGTTGTGCCGCCATCTTGCTAGTTGCTACTCAGATATGGCCTACAGCAGCATAAATACTGATATAATACAGAGACTGACATTTTGACAGTTCAGGGCCACAGCAATAAATTGCAAGAACTACAAGAACAAAGGGCAATTCCCATTTCAGAGGTATGTGATAATTTTTTATATGAATTTGGTCTTACGTTTGAAATATGATGCTGTCCGGTAAATCCTCCCCACTAAGGCATTCACAACTCGCAGATCGTTTTATCAAAATTTCTAAATAGGTTGCTAAATTGGGCACTAACATTTGTACATTGATTGATTGTTATTTTGTAAAAAACAAAACAAAACAAAAAACAAACAAGAAAAAAAAAAAACAAACTCAATGTGCAGATAATCAAAACGTCACCTTCCTCTGTTTCCACTGTGATCACTCATGTATGTTAAATCTTCCATGTGTAAAGATTCTGTTAATTACTTCTGCACACTTCGTACACAGTTATGGTGTCCTGAAATAAATAAGTGGGAGGCGTCAAAAAAAAAAAAAAAATCAATTGCTTTCCATCATGATGGATGATCTTGATCATGTACGTTAAAGGCTTAGAGTGTATTATCGAGGGAAAACATAAAGTTGTTTATTACAAGGTATTTTCACATATATGCTTAAAAAATTATTAATGGAGCAAAACTGTCAAATAAAAAAGTACAAAAAAACCCTAAAGATCCTATTTTTAAATTTAGTTCATGATTTAGAGTATTATTATTATTATTATTATTATTATTATCATCATCATTATTATTATCATTATTGCTATTATTATTATTATTATTAATATTGTCATTATTGTTATTATGATAATTATCATCATTATTATTATTATATCATTATTGTTATTATTATTATTATTATTTGCTAATAAGTGTTATGTGTACACACATCTGAAGGGAGAGGCACAGGCATCTTTGTATCATTTAAAAACATTAATTTATTTATTTACCGAATGGCTTAATCCTACTGGGCTCTCAGTTGACACCGGGCGAAGGCGGGGTGAACAGCTGAACAGCTCGCCAGTCTGTTGCAGGGCCAATACATGCACAACCATTCACCCTCACCCTTACTAGGGGTAATTTGGGACACTCAATTAGCTGAATGTGCATGTCTTTGGACTGTGGGAGGAAACCAGAGTACCTGGAGGAAACCTGGGGAGAACATGCACTCCACACAGAAATGGCCTTGCTGAGCCCGGGACTCAAACCTGGGCGCTTCTTGCTGCGAGGCTGACGTGCTAACCACTATACCACCGTCCTTTAATAACAGATTTATTTATTTTTTTAAAGGATGTGATGTATCTGCAGAGATGTATTTGCTTGCTGCTGGCACTGATAATTTATCAGTTCACTGAAAAACAGTTGTATATTCATAGAAATGAACTTTATTACATGCAATTATAATTTTAATGCAGATAATTATGCATTATATAGCAAAAATGTTGAAAACCGGGTCCTTATTGACCCGTAACTGGTTCTGTATTGACTGTATGATTATTTGGGGTGCAGACTATGCTTGGGATAAAGGGATAGGATTGGGGTAGTCACAGTAAAACTGACGCTGGTTCAGAAATATTATGACTCAACAGTTGTCTCACCAAACCATAGCCAAGTTGGCGATTCATAATATTTCTGTTCCAGCGAGTGTTACTCAGATGGTGGGTGGGCGAGGGGGCGAGTCGTCCGGGTAGATAAACTCCCTATGGTTTTACGTTTTTATGACATTCATGAGGTCTGACCCAAAAGGCAGTAACAATGGACGGCACGTAGGGAGGCACTTTGTGAGAAAACACATACACCTGTGTGACGTCAGTGAGAACGACCCATTGCGTGAAGGTGGTGGCACGTGACCACTAGCATCTTTTAATATGGCGGCCAGGCGAATCCGGCGGTTGTATTCTCTCTGTGTGTTATTTGATTTCTATGTCGTTGGGAGGTGTGTTGAAGGAAGAAACCCGTAGAGCAGTTGCTAGTTTGGCGGAACGCGGCCTAAAAACGCATTTAAAAGATGGCTGACCCGGAGCAGAAACCGGTTAAAATGAACGCCGACGGTGATAAAACAAGCGAGCCGCTTCCTAAGAAACCGCGGAACAGTCTTGCTCAAAACTGCGGACCGGATATTAATGACGGAGAGCAAATAACAAGCGCAGACGAGTCGGGTGGGAGTCGTGCGGTGGAGGTTTCACCTCAGCCCGAAAACACGGAGGCGAAGATGTGCGACGTTCAGGCCGCGGAGGGGACATCAAACCTAATAAACAAGCACCCTGAGGACTCGGAGCCCATACAGGACCAGTCCGACCCAGAGAACACTGTGCTGCCTGGGCCTGGGAGTGAGTAGCTCATAAACTTTATCATGTTTTCGGCGGAGTCAACATTCTGACGTATTTAGCTTTAATGCTAACATTAGCATGAGAGGAGAGGAGCTTGTTTACTGTATAAAACTTTATTAACAACACAGACAGGTGACAAACTTCCCTTTTAATTTGTGGATGAATCAACAACAGCGACACATTAAAAACGTTTCTGTTTGTATTGTAATGATGTGATATTTCCAGGCAGGAACAGTTGATCTGACATAAAGGCTGAACCCACCGTTCAGTTTGTTTACAAGAGTCCTGTCTGCAGTTCCGGGCTGCACATGGCTGCTTTTTCATCAGTGAATAAAAACAATCAGATAAAGATCAACCTCCCTTTTTATTACTGTTTTAAAAAGTGCTTGAGAAATCAACAGAACATGAGTGTCTTTACATGTGTGTGTGTGTGTGTGTGTGCAGCTGTGCTGGAAAGTTTACATATTCAGAGAACATGAATGATAACAAAACCTTTTCTTTCACTCATGGTTAGTGTTTGGAAGAAGCCATTTATTATCAACAATCATGTTTACTCTTTATAAATCATCATAATGTCAACAGAAACTGGAGGTTTTGGCCTGATATCATACACAGAAGGACACACACACCTTTTAAATGGCTACTAAAGGTAATCATCCTCACCTGTGACCTGTTTGCTTGTGCTCACTGTGTGTGTGTGTGTGTGTGTGTGTGTGTGTGTGTGTGTGAGTGAGTCAATGAGTTTCGGGCTCCTAACAGACCCCAGCATGTCAACGTTTCAGCCAGTGCAGTGACGAAGCCACGGGGAAAGCAAAAGAACGACGAAAGGATCTGTGAGAGAAGGGAGCTGAACTTTATAAAACAGGAAAAGGATATAACCGAGTATCCAAGGAATCGAGAATCAGCAGTGCAAAATAAGGGGAATCTGTTGAAACCAAGCCATGGTCAGGTAGACGAACTAAGATTTCGATCACAATCGACAGGCAAATTGTTTGGGATGCAAAGAAAAACCCACAAATAATTTGAGCTGACCTGCAGGTCTCTCTGAAACAAAAGTGGCGTGACTGCTTCAAGGTGCACAATAAGCACGTGGATAAATTGTTCAGAGTTATCATACAGCTATTGTTTCTGGTTTTCCTTACAGGGCTCAGCGCACAGAGTCCAGAAAGCTTACATTTCTGGAAATCGGACCACTGATTCAGGTTTTAGAGCTCGACAAAAGTTGATATTCTTAGAGCAAGTTGTTAATGTATTTGTATTCGAACAATCAGGGAAAAAAACTGCATGAACGTACCCCATACTAGAGCACTGAAACATGTTTAAAGATTTTATTTCTAATCATAATTGCATTTCACATAATCACGTCCCTTTCACATAATCACATTAAAATGCATTCATTTTTGAACCGTTATTATAGTTGACGTTTTCATGTTTTTCACATCCGACGGAGGTGACCACTAGATGTCAAGCACGGCCAAATTTCCCAATTAATTTTGGAAATAAGGCAGGAAAGACACAAAATAATTGATATAGAGAGGTTTGAAAGTGATGTGGGGGTCTAGGTTTCGCCAAAAATCCAGCTTTCTTCAGAGACGTCGGATTTTAATCAGACAACTACAGCAAGCTGCAGGAATTAATTCTGGTCAAAATGACGGCAGTTTTGGTATCTCATGACCCGCGCAATACTCTCAAAACTGCATTTTACTTCCAGATTTCTCAAGATACTGTTTTACCCACTGCACAGGTCGTGTTTTAGATTTATCCAAGTGCCTACAATTAAAGAAAAATTGGCTGCATGGTTGAACTACCAGAAGAAAGCCGTTACTATGCCAGTGCCACAAAGCAGCCTGTTTACAATACGCCAAGCAGCACAGAGACAAGCCTCGATACTTCTGCAACTAAGTTTTTTGGAGTGATCTTGCCATGAATGGGCAGGAAATAAAGTGGCTCATCCACAAAAGACTTCAAACTTTCATTGATGTTAAAGGGGGAAATACACAGTATTAAGAGCTATGTAAACTTTTGATCAGGGAGATTTGGTTAGTTGTCGTTATGATTTAAAAAGATAATAATAAGAATAAATGGCTTCACCCAACCACTAACCACGAGAAAAGTTTTTGTGTGTATATATATATACACACACACCCAGACAAAATTAATAGCTAAAAGTTTTCCTCAAAATTTTCCCAGCTGCTTTTTTACCAGAGCATGGAATTTTCAACACAGGGTTTCGAATCGTCCTAGTTTTATTTGAGATGCTTACATTATATTACAGGGGAAAAAAATGAAACCTCGAAGCCTTTTGGTACTGAAAGTATATTTTTAGGTTGTGAATTAAGTATTTAATTAACTTGTACATGTGTTATCTTAAAGTTATTTGTTAGCTCTAGAACAGCAGAGAGTTTTTTTCTCCTCGGCTCACATTCTCAACACTTAATACGTGCTTGGGTCATTCTCATAGAAATGCATGTTTTATGTCCCACTCTTTAAGTTTACAAAATATGACCTAATAATGAAAGCACTGGCATAAAATCACTCATTTTCGCTCAAACGTCAATGATAGCGTTGTCAATGTATTCATTGATTAAATCTTCTGACTTTCCCACATTTTCACTCTGTCATGCACTGAGAGTACTTATAACAATGGTTGATGTCCAGAAACTACGCTTACAGGCGTAATGATTGTTAAGCAAGAAATTCAGTTATGGTCTGCCAGACTCAAACGTCCATGCTGGATTTCACACTCTGACGTTCTACACTGTCCTCTAGTGCCAATTGCATGTGTGACAGAGTTGACATACTTCTTGGGGACATAACTTCATATGCTCGAAATGCCAAAACTGATTCATATTCTGTGATTGTATATATACAGCTTAAATTGTCAGCACATGAAGGTACTTTTATATCAGAACAGATCTGGGCAAATCCAATTTAACATTTTTTTTTTTTTTTTTAATAATTGGGTATAAAAGAGTGGGACATAAAATATTAATTTCTATGAGAATGACCCGTATATGTACCAACCTCATCTTCTGCTGTATTGCTTGAACATGTAAATAAAATTAAAATAATGTCATTTTTTTGCCAAGGGGACTGTGTAGTATACACTAATACAATTATGTACTCCGGTCCGAGGAATCCTCGCCTTCAGTGTATAACAGTTACTTATCCCGAAATAGCAGCCCAATTCGATCACGCCGTTCCTGTGTTCTACGCCCAAAATCTCTGTTATGTAATTATAACGTCCTTGATTCAGTTCCTGTTTCTCTGTGGAGTTTGCGTTTGTGTTGGTTTCCTCCGGGTTCTCCGGTTTCTTTCCACAGTCCAGAGATATGCACATTAGACTAATTGTATATTGTTGATTGCCCCGAGGTGTGAGTGTGAACGGTTGTGTGCCCTGCGATGGTATGGCAAGCTCTTCAGGGTTCACCCCACCTTCACCCAGGGTTGTCTGGGATGGGCTGCAGCCTCCCAACATAATCAAACATATAAATTATCTTATTAAATAAACACTATAACACAAGTATCGCAAGGTAAAATGGATTCTACAGGTGAAAGTACCTTAGGATGAACTAAAGTTTGGTAGTGACAGTTATAAACTTATTCATGAGCCTTAATTCTTCACATCACAGTGTTTTTCCCACTTTCTTTTAGCAGGGTTAATGGACGATGCTGTTCACTGCAATGGATTTTTTTCACCTGAATTAGGTGATGACGAGGACTGCTCCTCTCATGCAAGTTCGAGTGACTGGACCCCCCAGCCGCGTATTGGTATGTCTATGTGAAGACAGAAGCAATGGCATTTTCAAAGAGTACTTTTATTTCAGAGGATATCTGTTTTGTAATTTCATGTTTGTTTATTTTAGGAAACTTGTCATTTTTCAACTTTCATTTTTGTTTTTATTTCTATCTGTTAAATTCAATGGGACATGGCTATCTCAGAGATTCAGTCCATAGAAACACTGGAGAGCACTAAACCCATTTAACGGTGGCATCACCGGTCAGCTGATCTAGAAAACTGGATTCTTGGGCTGACAAAGCAAAGTCTTTTGTATTCAAACTGTGCTGATAAACTGCTCCTGATCTTCAGTTTGATCTGATAAAGGTAGAATGGTATCTCGGACCCCACCGATATGTGTGTATATACATATATATTCAATGCAGTGTTGCCAAAAAGTGTTGCCAAAACATGAGCTACACACATTGGTTCCATCCATCTGTCTGACTTCTTAGTGCGATAGCTTTGGAAGAAAATTACATAAGATCACTAAATTTGGTGTAAGGGTTCCCCTCAGGTGGGTCTCGGCTGGGATTGGGTATGGGTGCTATTGACAGCAGTCAAGTAAGTGTTTTTTGTTAGTTTTTTAAAATATTGGACGTCTCGAGGCATGTTAGTGCGATATCTTTGAAAGAGAAAGGGAATGCTTGAGCATTTTAGCTGTCACCACTGTAAGTTTACAAGTGCTTGCTGAATGCAAATCTATGTGTTCATGATGCAATCTGAAGCGGTATAGTCACACAAGAGTTGCACAGTATGGCTGTGCCATGGTCTGTTGGTTTGCTACTGGAACAGGGCTGGAAATTTTTAATTGCATTTGATATTGTCTCATATATTTGATTTGTGTCATCATATTTATTTTTGCTTATTTGCTCTTTAGTTAATATTGTCTTAAGAGGCATTCCATACCGTTGTTTATACCTAACAGCAGTCAGATTATAATGCGTTTATAATTTGCTGCACTGATAGGCTTCTGGAAACTGACGTAACTGACGTCATGTATGCATGTTTTTTTTAGGTTCCTACCGCTTTATTCAGCAACAAATAATGAGAGAGACCGATCCACGGACTATTCTAAATGACCTGCTTCCAGAAGCTGCCATTCCACCTGATCTTGACGATATGACACTGTGGCAGATCATCATCAACATCTCGGAGCCTCCAAAGAGAAAAAAACGCAAAGATGTCAACACCATAGAGGATGTCATCAGATTGATTAGTGATTGCAAAAAGATACTTGTCCTGACTGGTGCTGGGGTATGTTTGCAGTTGGCTTTATTAAGACTTTATTCATGTTTTGTCCTGGCTGTAATGATGGTAAATCTCCACAGGACAGATGCCCCAGGGTGGTTTGGAGGGGAAAAAAAGGATGTTTGTCCTCTTGATTTCTATCCACCAGTATTGCAACATTGTGACAGATGGATACGGAGTCTGGTCACCCGTTATGTGGGACATCCCACAGTTACTGGGATTAGTTTATACCCAGTGCTCATTATGTTTGGTTATAGCATAATCTTAATCAGTTTTGGCTTGATGATCTTGATTTTTAGGCATTAGCTTTTTGTTTTAATCCTATTATTTGTCATTGCCTTACAGCGGAGTAAATAATAAAAAATGCAGGGTTAAATGATTTCAGCCTTGGAAACGCAGATATGTACCTTTGTGTAAGAGGCAAAGCTCTCTGATTTACAACCCCAAATCAGGAAACATTTTAATCAGTACTGAAAACAATGCTGGTAAATAATCTTAGACTTATATTGCATTCAAATATTTACAGCACATTTTATGTTCTACTTGATGAGGTTTTTTTTGTTTTTCATTCTAACAACAAATTAGGGGGGGAAAAAGGTTGGGACAGTCAACTTTGTAATGGTGCCATCTCACACCACTTACAATGTTTGGGGAGTGAAGACACGAAGCATTTTTTCCCCCCTCATTCTTTCTGCAAGTTAGTCTTAAGGAATGCAACAGTATGGGGTTGTCCTTATTGGAGCTCCTGAGCAGAGTCCCTTAGGCATGAAACATGGCTCATTTGGTTGTTCCCTGTCCATGCCCCTCATATTAAGTCTATTAAGGTAAATCTATTAAATCTAAAATGAAACTGAAACTATATATATAAAAAAATAAATAAAAATAGAGGCTCATTTTCCACTGTTCAGACTTGCACAGAATAAAAAAAAAAATATTTATTTCCTCCAAAGGAGGAAAGGAAAGGAGCCATTATAGAGCTATCTATCGGGGGCTGCACCTTTGCGCAGTGCCTAAATCTATATATTAATTTTATTTTTCTGCAGTAATACTATCACATTTACAGCGTTTGGCAGATGCTCTTATCCAGAGCGACTTACAATTATCATTTTTATGCAACTGAGGGTTAAGGGCCTTGCTCAAGGGCCCAACCATGGTGATAGTGGGGATTGAACCGCTGACCTTCGGATCAGTAACCCATCGCCTTAACCACTAAGCCCCCACTGCCCACTACTCTATCACCACAGAAGAGTAATTTAGCTTTAACAAAGGCACTAATATAGCTCCATACCATGAGCCTGCCTTTTGGACGTGTTGCTAATAACAGGTTGTGTTCGTATCTTCAAAAAGTCCTGGAATACTGATTCATCGGACCATAATACACATTTCCACTGTGTCCATCTCAGATGCCTTGGAGGTCAACAGTGCTTTAGACACACTTAACATAAGGCTTCCTGTTTCCACAATAATTTTTTAACAGACATTGTTGGATGCAAGTCTGTATTGTAGTACATCACAGCTGTAGATCAATGACTGTTCTTGATGCAGTCAGAGATTGAAAAATCATGTGTGTTCAACAAGGCTTTCTCCCTTGCCCCTTGTGCACTCAGGTTCTTCCAGATTCCTTGAAATATTTAATTTGATGTCGAGTATTGGGTTATGTATATCCAAATTCCTTCCTATATTTTTTAAAATTAAAGTTGTTTATAAAAATAAATTTTTCTCATGCAGGGTGGCACAGTGGTGTA
Organism: Tandanus tandanus; assembly: GCA_039654325.1. Classification (NCBI taxonomy): domain Eukaryota; kingdom Metazoa; phylum Chordata; class Actinopteri; order Siluriformes; family Plotosidae; genus Tandanus; species Tandanus tandanus. The sequence goes on from JBCNYH010000027.1 coordinate 9,907,790, forward strand.
AGCTCCCAGGTTTGAGTCCCTGGCTCAGGGACCGGTGGCGTAGTGGTTAGGGTGCTGGGCTCATGATCATGATCAAGACCCCTGGGCAAGGTCGTAACCTCAAGTGTGCCTCTGACCACCCAGCAGTATAAATGAGTACCAGTAAAAAATACTGGAAAGGTAACCTGCGATGGACTAGCGCGTTCACTATACGGAAACCGGGGATAAACACCAGCCTGATGAGCCGCTACGCTCGGATGTATAAGCCCAACAGACTTACCTCTTAGCAAGAAGGTTCTGGGCTTGAGTCCTTGGCTGGGCAAAGGCAAGCATTGTTTCCCCATTCTTGCTGGGGTATCTTTTTACAGTCCAAAGACATGCACATTAGGCTAATTGGCTGTTCCAAATTGCCCCTAGGTGTGAGTAAATGGTTGTATGTGTTGGTGCTGCCTTATCCCAGAGTTGGCTGAGATATGCTCCAGCATTCTGTGACGCTAGTAGGATAAAGCAGTTTGGAAAATGAATGAATTCCCTCATGCATTTGTTGGCAAAATTGACATCCAATTTTTTTTAAATCACTATCAGATATTCGTGTTTTAATATCAAAAGCCCCCTACCACCACCACCACCACCAAAAAAAAAAAAAAACCTCGGGATGTTTGCTCATTTTCTGTTTTATAAGTGTGTAACATGTGAGTGTCCAGAATCACCACTGGTAATGTTTGTTATGGTCTGTCTATCCAAAATATTTGCTGCCACAATTGTTTGTTTCAGCCTTGCTTAGATGAGAATCAATGCAAAAGCTCCATGGATGTGATGTCCCAGGGTGGAAAGAAAAAAGAAATCAATCCATCTAATCCAATTAGTGCTGGATAATTTGGTTAAAAACATGATGCGGGGGAAAAAAACGGAAATCATCCAAAATTTATCAACTTAGGATCGATTATTTAATAGTAATTTAATAATTGTATTTAAAAATTACAGTTTTACAATTTTTTAAAATATTGCTAATACATGTACTAGTGTATGTGTTGAACTGTTTTTTTTTTTGTTGTTGTTGTTTTTTTCCCCAGGTTTCTGTTTCCTGTGGAATACCTGATTTTAGGTCTAGAGATGGGATTTATGCTCGACTTGCTGTAGATTTTCCAGACCTTCCAGATCCTCAAGCAATGTTTGATATTGAGTATTTCCAAAAGGATCCGAGGCCATTTTTTAAATTTGCGAAGGTGTGTTGACTGTCCTTTTTTAGGTGTTTTTTTTTTTTTGCTATTACTTTTTAAAACAATGCATGCTTTTCCTTTTATTTTAGGAAATCTACCCTGGACAGTTTCGGCCATCACTTTGTCACAGATTTATTGCTATGCTGGATAAACAGGATAAACTTCTGAGGAACTACACTCAGAACATTGACACTCTGGAGCAGGTTGCAGGAGTTGAAAGGGTGATGCAGTGTCATGGTATGTTCAGTAATTTTTCAAAGGTTTCTTAAGTGCACACAAATGTGTTGTGATTGACATGCATAACTATTCAATCCCCAAAGTCAGTACATTGTAGAGCCACCTTTTGCAGCAGTTACAGTTGCAGGTCCCATAGGTATGTTTCTGTGAGTTTGGCGCATCTAGTCACTGGGATTTTTTCCTTTTTTCCTCCTTTAAGAATTTCTCTTCCTCAAGAAGAGATGATTCTGCTGCCACCGCCATGCTTTAATGTGGGGATGGTGTTCTTCTGGTGTTAAGAGATCTTGGGTTTGGGCCAGACGTAATGTTTTCTTTGATGGACAAAAAGTAAAATTTTAGCCTCAGCTGACCAGAGGACCTTCTTACATATCTTTGGGGAGTTTCCCACATGCCTGTTGATAAACTCTGAATGTGCTTTCTGTAAGCAACAGCTTTTTTTCTGGCCAACCCCTGCTTTAAATTGTCGAATTTTACAGAAGTTTTTAACACGGCATGCAGTAACCCATAGTACAGTTGTCTTTGACGTTTTTATGTCACGTGGGATGTCTGTCAGTCTGTCTACAGTTCTGTGCACTAACTCAAAAACACCATCACCGTTCATCTCCATTTTTGGTCACATTTTGTTCAGTATGGCCGTCGCAGCCACCATCTCGAATATTCTATTCCACGCACTAGCTCAAGAACGTTTATGTAATATCACCAGCCTATCGATTTCAGTTGCGGCCCAATATGACCACCTTGAATTTCCATTCCATGCACCAGCTCAAGAACTTCCATCATACCTTTTATAATGTGATGGATAGGGTGCGGGCTTTACCCACTTTGCAGGGCTGTTTTTAGCCATAAGTATAGAGGACAATAGCGATGCTGTGGCAAAATTTATTGCGGACGAATCAGGAAGTTATGTTATTGAATTGCACTCACTCTGCAGCATAGTGTATTCCAGTGAGTTTATAGTGAATGTTTTTGGTGGTTTTTCAATCAATATCTGGAGTTGTCCTGGTTTTTTCTTTTCCAACCCCTCAGCTCAGTGGTGTGACCATCAACTGATCAATCACTTGTCATCGACATTTTTGGTGTGGGTGTTGTGTAACTACACAAGCCTATCGGTCTTGGTCGCATATCTGATCCACAGCTGCCATCTTGAATTTGCATTCTGTGCATTTTAATTGCAAACCATCACTGATCGTCATGTTGGTGTCCTTCTTGGGACTGGGCATACCTTTTATAATGTGGTGCATGGGCTGATTACCCCCATGATTTTTATTTTGAAAAGTGTGCCAAAAGCCATGACCGGATTTTAAAAGAAAGCATTGTGTGAAATAGGGTTTTTGACACAAATATTGGAATTTTCAGTAAATTGGTGTGCTTGTGAAAACTATAATGGAACATAAAATAGCTTGCATCATGTTTCTTTTAAAATTTAATGAAATGACATTCTACCAGAACTACCAGTGTTGTGAAAGCTTTTTAACAACCAGGTTTTCCACTAACTTAGAATTCCTTTAAGATGAATGAAATTACAATGAAATTTAAATGAAATTGCTACAATTTATTGTACAATTATTTTATTAATGATGAATTCAATTGCTAATTTCTACGATGTTTTGTGTGTGTGTTTGTTTTTTTTTTTTGGTTTTTTTTTTTTTTTTTTTTTTTTTTATTATTTTTTTTAAACAGGTTCCTTTGCAACTGCCTCCTGCCTTGTGTGTAAACACAAGGTTGTTTGTGATACCATAAGAGAAGATATATTCAGACAGGTATAACTATATTTATTATAGATAACAAAATGTCATCTTTATTATCAATAAGAAAAAAAATCCAATGTGAAGTTTATTTACCAATTAATAACTTTAAATCAAGTTGCAGTTGTATATTTTATTATTTCAGGAAAAATATTAGCTCATTTTATATTTGATTTATCAATCTGCAAAAAAAAAAAACAGGGTCCACAATTTGTGGAACATTTCAGAATAATGTTCCTCAGTGTAAAATTTTGAAACATAACATATTAGTACACAAAGGCTTAAAGCCCTTCTTATTTTTCAAAAAATAAAACATATTGCACAGCCCAAACCACCGGACTTTTGGAAAAATTCATTAGCACATGGTTACAGATCACCACAGGGGCAGTAGTGACAAACACTTACAAAATATTTTTGTCTGGCCCATAACTTCCAAACAGTGTCACCTATTCAAATACCTTATATCCACACATGTATACTGGACTGAGCTGAATCAAGTGATGTAATCCACACCCATTTCTGACTACAACTTTTTCCACGAAATATGCAATACCCATGGATCGATTTTTCATCATTTCAGACTAAATTAAATTGGTTTGCATACAAGGAATTGTATTTCTGGATCAAAATGTTGACCCAATATGAGTTGAAAGGAAGTGCTTGCCCATGCTGTTTTTTTTTTTAAGGATCAAACACCAATTGCAACCAGTTTTGCTAATGGCAACTAGTATTTAAAAAATACTAGTTAATAAAAATTCTACAGGGGCAGTGGTTAAGGGTTTGGGTTACTGATCCGAAGGTCAGGGGTTCAATCCCCAGTACTCCCAAGGTGCCTCTGTTGCGCCCCTTGAGCAAGGCCCTTAATCCTCAATTGCTCAGTTGTATAAAAAAATTATAAATGTAAGTCACTCTGGATAAGGGTGTCTGCCAAATGCTGTAAATGTAAATACCTATATTTATACACATGAAAGTAATATTGAATAAAGCATCGCACTGTATGCAGTGTTTTAGTATTTTTGCATAATTTGTCAAAATGTATTTAGTAAATAGAGCTGTTTCCAGGAGAATTGTCCGGATCCAGCATTCAGTACTGGCCTAATATTGACCAAAAGCCAAGGATCAGAGATCTGAACATTAAAAAATTACAATCCAATACAATACACTGAACGGTCTAACCTGAAACAATTGTAGTTGCTTCTTTGAACAATATGCTATAAAGTAGAGCTGCAGCAGTCATGTGATAAGAACTGTGTCGGAAGTTAAAAGGTTGCCTACTATGTGACTGAACTGCATGCCGTGAAGTGGAACAGCTACAAAGCGTGTCCTTAAGTATTTTGAGGCTATATTGTCCTGTGGTGGGCACTTAAAAAAAAATTGAGAAGTTCAAGGAGGCCACAAAGAAGGACTTTCAATCGGCCTAAGGAAGTTCTGGTAAACGGTTTGGCAGCTCAGAGAGGGAAAGCAGGACAGGACTCAGGCTGTATTTTGTCTGATTGGTGAACTGCTGACCTGAAATGGGGATATAGTTGAGCAATGAGTCTTCAGTGTCACATGGAGGATCAGGATGACACCTGTGGAGTGGCAGACTGGGGTGGTAGTCCCCTTTATTTTAAAATGGGGACCGGGGAGTGTAAGGGATCACACCGCTCAGCCTCCCTGGGAAACTTTATTCCAGGGTGTTGGAGAGGGGGCTCCAACCGATTGTTGAACCTTTGATTCAGGAGGAGCATTGTGGCTTTCATACTGATCATGGAACAGTTGACCAGCTCTTTACCCTAGCAGAGTTACTGAGAGGGTCATGGGAGTTTGACTATCCAGTCTACATGTTTTGTTGACTTGGAGGAGGCCTACAACTGTGTCCCCTCCGGACGATTCTGTAAGGGGTGCTGGGGAGTATGGGGCAGTGGGTCCGCTATTCTGAGCCGACCAGTCACTTTGTAAACAAAGCGAGAGCTTGTTTCCAGTGCATGTTGGACTCCTCCAGGGCTGCCCCTTGTCAACGATTTTGTTTGTGGTATTCTCATGGACAGAATCTTAAGGCATAGTCATGTAGAGGTGGGTGTCAAGTTTGGGAGCTTCAGGATTGCATCTCTGCTTTTTGCAGATGATGTGTTTCCTTCGGTGTGCACTGGAGCAGTTTGCAGTTGAGTGTGAAGTGTGTGGGATGAGAGTCAGCTCCTGTAAATCTGAGGCCATGATTCTCAACCGGAAAAAGGTTGATTGCTTTCTTCGAGTCAGGGCGAGTCTTTGCCTTAAGCAGAGAAGTTCAAGTATCTCGGTATCTCGTTTATGAATGATGGTAGAATTGAGCGGGAGATGGACAGACGAATCAGTGCTGCGGCAGCGGTAATGAAAGTGCTGCATTGGTCCGCTATGGTGAAGAGGGAGCTGAGCTGACTGGCAAAGCTTTTGAGTTACTTTTCCATCTTCATTCCAGCCGAAAGGAGTTTCTTTCGGATGGTGTCTTGGCTCAGCCTTTGAGATCAGGCATCCAGGGGAAGCTCGGGGTAAGAGCCGTTGCTCCTTTGCATCGAAAGGAGTCATCTGAAGTGGTTTGGGCATGCGATTAGTATACTTCTTGGTTGCCTCCCTTTAGAGGTTTTATGGCCACATGCAACTGGGAGGAGGCCCCAGGGCAGACCCAGAACTTGTTCGAGGGACTCGATATCCTGTCTTGCCTGGGAACGCCTCGGATCCCCCGGAGGAGCTGGAAAGTGTTACTGGGGTGAGGAATACCTGGGGTTCCCTCCTAGACCTGTTCCCTCCGTTACCTGACCTCGGATAAGAGGAGGAAAATGGATGGATGAACTTTTTCAGACTTTCTCTTATTACCTCATATTAATTGAGGTATGTGGTCACGATTGAGAATGTGGTCACTGATGATTCTCTTTCAATAAAAGTTAATATAATATCATTTATCATGATATTTGAATCTGTTAAACATTTTATTAATATTGTGTTTTGTTTATTAACCAGAGATGCTTGGTTCCATTACAAGCATTGGGAGTTGTTAGATTTATTTCTCTATAAAAACTGAGAGAATATTAAATACAAATAATTGTATTTATCTACAAAAAAAACTATAAACAAATAATTTTACAATTCTTCATCTGAAAGTCCATCATTCAGAGGCTTCACATGCTGCTCTTGGTGCTGAACCTACTGCCTTTACTGTTGATACCACCAATGGTTTAATTTCTATAATGTGACATTCAGTGTTGTGCATGAACACCCTCATATTTTTGTGCCTTAGTTTACAAATGATATGCCAAGTAAAGCGAAAAGGGGTCGCTGGTGTTGCTCTTTAATGTATACTTTTTCTGTTTTTATATTTTATATATATATATATAGGTTGTTCCCCATTGTCCAAGATGTTCTAATATTCCATTGGCTATTATGAAACCAGACATTGTCTTCTTTGGAGAGAACCTTCCAGAATCTTTTCATAGGGCCATGAAGCAGGACAAGGATGAGGTGGATCTCCTCATTGTTATTGGATCCTCTTTGAAAGTGCGACCAGTGGCTCTTATCCCAAGTATGTAGCAAACTCTTTATGGTAATTTAATAGTCCATACATTCACTGTCAATTTTATTGGGAAGACCTGCACATTTCATGTAATTATTGAAGATATGTGGAAGCTCTGTGAAAGCAAACAGTTTTGCATATACAGGTCAAGACCCCTAAGTCTGTCAGCACAAGTTTGGATGCTTTTATCGTCTTACAAATATACAAGTTTCATAGCACACATCTGTCATTGACAAAGCATAGTCTGTGAGCACCATCTTTGTTTTCAGAGATATTAGCAGGCATAACTTCTGCTGCTTCCAGCTATAATGCATCTAAAAGCCCCTTGTGCCATTTTGATTCAAGCGACATAAGAGGCAGTACCATCTAGTAAATCACAATTGGCTGATAAACATATGAATGTGCTTGTGTTCTTAATCAAGTAGATGGTATATGTATATGTATATGTGTGTGTGTACATATGTTTGTGTAAGTATGGGTGTATATGTATGTGTGTGTGTGTATATATATATATATATATAAGAATGTTTTTTTCTTTCTTTTTTTTTAATTTTATTTATTAATTAATTTATTATTATTTTTTTTTTTCTTTACTTTCTTCTCTCTCAGTGACTGTGTATTAGTTACTATGGTGGATGTTAGGATACGTTTGGGATATGTCTCTTTGATCTGGTTATTATTGAGC
>JBCNYH010000027.1:9967566-9978362 GCA_039654325.1 Tandanus tandanus
TATATATAGGGAGAGAGAGAGAGAGAGAGAGAGAGAGAGAGAGAGATCTCCTTTTTTTGGGGTGGAAAAATCTAATTTTTATTTAATTAAACAAAAATTTAATTGATCATAAAGTCTAGACACTGTTAATATAGTAAATGACTATTATTGCTATATGCTTATAAGGCTGGATTTTTAACGGAATATATAGGTGCATAGAGTTTGTCAGCAACTATCATACTTGTGTTCCAGTGGTACATTGTGTTCGCTAATACAAGTTTGTCATATTAAAGGCATAATTAATAATTATAAAACCCTTTTTTAATTATATCAGCACAGATGAAACCTGTTGTTCTGATTAAAGAAGCAAGTAAATTGCTTTTCTTTAGGTTAGTTGAACATCTGTAGAATCAGCATTTGTGGATTTGATTATAGACTCAAAATAGGCAGAAAAAAAATAACTTTCTTCTGAAATACCGGTCTATAACAAGTGCTATGGAGAGGCAAATCTAAGTTTGAGGTGTTTGGGTCACAAAGAACATCATTTATAAGGCACAGAATAAAGGAAAAGATGTTGGAGGAGTACTTGATACCATCTGTCAACCATGTGGGGAAATGTGATGGTGTGAGGGTGCTTTGCTGGTGGTGGTAAATTGGGAGATTTGTACATGGTAAAAGGGATCTTAAGCAGATAGGTGGTATTCTGTCAGTAATGAACTGGTCAGCATAGTCACCGGATCTCAACCCGACTGAGCTGTTGTGGGAGCAGCTTGACTGTATGGTATGGAACAAGTGCCCATCAAGCCAGTCCAAATTGTTTGAGGTGCTTCAGGAAGCATGGGTTGAAATTTCTTCATCTTACATCCACAATTTGACAACTAGAATAATAAAGGTTTGCATGGATTATAACAGATACATAATATATAATAGCTGCAAATGAAGGATTTTTTTTATTGAAAGCAAAGTTTGACGGGCAAAATTATTATTTTAAGTAAAAAAAATTAACCTTGTCAATGTGTTCACTATATCTCATATTAATTTTGCAACTTTTATGCGTGTCTCATGTGTTTTAATGGAAAATGTGAAATTTTGGGTGACCCCAAAATTTTCAACAGTAGTGTATGTATATTCAAACTTAGATATGTCATCTATATTCTTATATTTATGTCAGAGACTTTTTGGTTATTATTAGATTAAGTGTAATGACCATCATGAAATGCGTCTCCTTTCTGTGGATTCATGTCTCACAACTGTCATTTATTCACTATTCGCCAGAGACATAACCAGCAGTTTGTGGACACAATCATAACTTTCCCACTTTTAGATTTGTTGACTTATGCAAGGCTTAATATAACATTGCTTTATGTTAACATTAATTCAAACATAGAGTTCTGTCTGCATTTTTTTGTAACAGCTTCGTGGCAAGATCTAACTCCCATGAGGATATTATCAACCTCTTTAGGTCAAACCTCAGACTTCAGTAATGTAGGCTAATACAGCTGGTTTCCTTTTTCCATACTGGCTCATCATGACACAGTAATTCTGAATTCTCACTCTAGCCTGTATTGAGAAAATTTCTGTGTTACTGGGAATGTAAGTGTGCTTGAATTTCAAAACACAACACTAAGATTAGTCTGATTAGTGTCTCTGTAACAAAGACCCCATGTCCCAGTGGCCCCCAGGATTACAGACCCGTGTCACTGACTTCGCATGTCATGAAGACCCTCGAGAGACTCATACTCCAACCCATGGTTAGACCACATATCGACCCCCTTCAGTTCGCTTACCAGCCCTGTCGAGGACGTCATCATCTACCTGCTTAACCGTGTCAACACCCACCTGGACCAGCCGGCGAGCACTGTCATGTTTTTTTACTTTTCCACCATCAGGCCGACCCGAATGGGTGAGAAGCTGACAGCGATGCAGGTGGATGCCTCTCTTGTGTCCTGGATTGTGGACTACCTAGTCTCTAGATGTCCGTTTTCATTAGTGTCCATGTCTTGCATGCATAAAGAAGCACACTCCATACAAGACTCTTCACCAACATTTTCTTCATCTTGAGGCTTATGCTGCATGTAAAAAATGTATTTGTGTTCACTCTGTGCCATTCAAATTCTAATATTAATTTCCCTTGCACACCTCACTTTTTTTTTAGCATATCACACTGCCCAGACATATGACATCTGTGATCTGATGTCTGTCTGAAGTCTTGTCCATTGTTAGTTGTCCTTAACCTGGATGGTATCATTCCAGTCTTCATTAATTTAGTTTCTTTATGTTAATCTTCATTCCATATCTTTCACAAAAGTTGTTCAAGCTGGATACCATCTGCTGTTGACCTTCCTCACTGCTGGCTATCATTGCTTTTTTACTCAGTGTATCTTATAGTTGTAGGGAGTAACCGCCAACAGTAACATAGTTTGTTAGTACTGTTTCCATGCTTCCTTAAGCATTTTCTCTGCATAGATATTGAACAGCAGCAGCGAGAGTGAAAAACCCTTGTCCATTGACTCCTGCTCCCCGATCCATCTTTTTGAGTATAACATGAACTTTTACAGGGTACATGGTAAATTGAATGAAACAATCATATATTTTGACTGTGTTCTATACTACTTTTACTCAAAATCCTCATAATTGCAGTGATGTCAATGTACCTTCTCCTCTTCTGAAACCAAAGTGATCTTCCCCAAGGTATTCTTCAGTTTGTACCCTGTGATGTAGTATTTTGAGCATACAAATGAGCTAGTAGGCATATTGTCCTGTGTTCCTCAAATTTAGTTGTGTTTATGCTTAACTTTGCCTGCCAGCAATGGCCGCTGCCATTCGGGACACACAACAAGGAGATACTTGATGCAGTACTAGTGGAACAGTTCATCAGGTGGCTCCCCAGGGGAATAGCAGAGTAGGTCAATTGTTATTGTCCAGTGATGCTGATGATTAAGCATACAGAGGATTATCTGGCAGCATTTCCAGCAACAAATGGAAATCCCACCCTTTCATTCTCTCTCTCCTCCTCCCCCCCTGTCCCTGTAGCACAGAAACAGGGGCCAGCTGTCCCAATTCCTGCTCCCTGTACCCATGTTCCTTACTTATTTGTCTCCCTCTCTTACCAGTCTGTTCCTCCACAGTGCCTAACTCCCTATCTCCACAGATAAAACCATCCATGTTCATCAGGAGTGTTAAGCCCCTGTCACATATTAACGGTTTGCAGAACTTATGAACTTAGAACGTATGCAAATTTCTATAAAATGCTGGCATATCCTGAACTATTTATTTTTGTTATTCCAGTTTTGAAGATATACATAACTTATTAGTAACCTATCCAGAACCTATCAGAAACTTATAGCTAACTTATATCAAACTTATCTCCAACGTATATTGACGTATGTAGACGTATCTGAAGTGTTCTTGACGACCAAAGAACTTTTACTGAACGTCTTTCTTACTCAAAGCCAGCGTATTATGGGCGCATTGACAGCATTTAGGACAGAGGTCGGCAACCCTCGGCTCTGTAGATGTATGCAGCTTTTTCATCCCTCTGCTGTGGCTCCCGTGGCTTATACTGCCACCAGACAAGTGACTTATTTTGACCCCCCGTAAGCTAGCAATGGATAAATCTAAGAAGAGAAAATAAAATAAAATCAGTTGTTTAAAGACATTTCCAGAATATAGTTCCATTCACTATTGCATGAAGTTGAGAGCACATATTGCGATCTCCGGCTGCACAACAAAGTCCGGGGGCTGTCCAGAGGGGAGGTACCCTGCAGATGCTGAAGGAGGTTTTGGCGTTTGAGCGCAAGACGACATTGTTTGCCAGAGATGTACAGAGACGTACATTGCTTCACTTCCCCTCTTTGAGAGAATTTAAAGAAGCACATGATCAGATAAATTATGAGGATTTTCAGAATACCATCATTGCAATGCAAATTGCATTTCAGGAAAGATTCTGTGAGTTTAGAGAGGAAAAAAAAAACATTATCCTTTTCCATCACTCCTCTGAATGTCTAGTGCTGTTGAATATGACTGCATTTACATCTGTAAGTCAGCCCAATCTTGAGCTCAAACTGGCCGACATAGCTGACAAAGACGTGTGGATGTCTAAGTTCAGAAGCTTGACAGCTGATCTTGAAGATGTTGCTTTTCAGAAGGCCACTGAAAGTGACACTGAAAACCTTCCCAAACCGGACACACTTGTGTTCGATACATGAAGTGCCATTCCCTACACTTATATAAACATGAAAAAATATGCATTTGGAGTCCTGCCGATCTTTGGATCCACATACTTGTGTGAACAGGTTTTTTGCATCATGAACCACATCAAAAGTACACATCGTTTGCGCCTTACAGATGAGAGCTTGAAATCATGCAGAGAAAATGAAAGTGACGTCTTACATCCCTGATATGGAGACGCAGTGCAGTAAAGTTCAGGAACAGAAATCACATTAACCAGGTGAAAGAAATAATTTAATAAGCCATTATTTTGAAAAAATATATTTTTATATCGGACCCTGAACTGAAGTTGTTGTGTTTCATATTCAGGTTGACAGTAGACTGCTGTACGCCACGTGAGGAAATTAAGAAATGACGGCACACTGAAATAACCATTAACATATAAACTGGCATTTTTTTTTGCCCTGATTAATGAAAGTGAATATGCTGCAGCTGTAAAATTTTACAATGTTGGTGAACTACGATTTATTAATCATAAAGCCATCGCTTACAAAAAAATTTAAGAAAGCACGTTTACAGGCTCTTAGATCTCACTGACATGCATGGGGTGTGAAGGCTAGCCTATGTGGTCTGATCCTACAGAAGAGTAGAAATTGCTGAAAATTTTCATGCAGGTGATGATAGAAAGGTGTTCGTACACAGTCAAATTGGTGCATATGAGGCTGCAGAGCTGTCAGAGTATACGTACATACTTAACAAATGAAAATACCTACAATGGGCACGTGTGCATCAAAACTGGACCATGAAACAATGGAAGAAGATGGACAGTTGTGATGTATCTCATTTTCTTTTACTTCATATGGGCAGCAGGGTGCATGCACATAACTTTCATGGGAAAGAGATGGCAACAGGATAGCCTATATAAAGAATTCCAGCCACCAGAAACAGTGTGATGTTCTGGATAATATTGAGCGGTGAAACATCGAGTCCTAGAAGTCATGTAGTTGTTACTGACAAGTATTGACTACCTAAACATTGCTGGTGACAGTGTTTGCCCCTTTATAGCAATGGTGTTCCGTCATGACATTAGCCTTTTTCAGCAGGATAATGCCCACTGCAATACTGCAAAAACGGCTGATAAACGGTTTAAAGTAAATTGCCCTCCACCTTCCCTAAATGTGACGTGAGCCCACTGCACACCATCAGAGATCTTAGTCCATCACCATTTGCTGTAGATCTACTGCAGGTCAGGGATCTCAGTGTGGATGTTATGCTCAGCAGAACGCAGCACTATCTGGAGAGCCTACATTTCCTTCTTGCGGCTGTTCCCAAACCAGACAGTGATGTTACCCTATCAAGGTGGTTTTGATGATGCAAATTTTATATGTTCATTAGCACCTACTTCGGCAATTTAAAGGACCTGAGGTGTCTAAGGTGGTAAAGATACTGACTGACATTCTTCAACAGGGACATTATATATAACAAAAAACTCCAATCTATAAAAAACATATATCTATATAATAATAATAATTGTAGGAGCCAATTTCATCTTTTGTTGGTTTCTTTTTATTCTTTGGCAATAGTATGACTGTGCTTGTGTGTGTGTGTGTGTGTGTGTGTGTGTGTGTGTGTGTGATTTATTGTATATGTCAACAGATGCTTTGACACCACCTAGGGGAGAGTGGTGAAAGTCATAAGACTTGGAGGCCACAGTATTGGGGTGTGGCTGAGAGGGCACAGTCTTTCAACCGTGTCGAGGTGTGTGGTGTCATGGTATGAACTCCATCTGCTTTGCCAAAGCATGAATAAGTAAAGGGACATCCATTTGGGTAAAGATCCATCCATTATCTGTCAGGGTTGCAGTGGAAACTAAAGCAAATCCCAGCTGATTAAGGGCGAGAGACAGGGTACACCCTAAGCAAACAACCAGACTTTTGCAGGGCTAACGCCCTCAACAACACAGCTAAATTCCCCTCTAATGAATCAACACCTTAACATGGTGAGGGGGTTTGAGTATCCCATTGATTCCGGCAACCATGTTGTTGGGAACATTAGCCTGTAGTAAGGTTTCCCAAGATAAATTGGTCTCAGGAGAGGGGTCAGACAAAGAATGATTCAAAGACCTCGATGAAGGGGCACCAAGAAATAAAGTCAATCGCGCCTGGAAATGGAGAACCAGGTCACCCCCTGGAGACAAGCCTTGGGAGAAGCTTGCTGGCGAGCACCTGATTACTGAGCCTTGGCTCCTGGGGAAAGCCAAAGGAAGTCATCACCACATGGGCCCACTATCTGCAATGAGGTTGGGTGTAGTGTGAGCTGGGCAGCAGGCAAGGGCGGGGACATTGGTGTCCCGATGCCTGGTGTCACAAAACAGGTATCTCTGAGCGAGAGGGTCGCCACCGCTAGAGGGAAGGTTCTGGCTGTTGTGAGTGCTTATGCACCAAATGGCAATCCATATTTCCTGGCCTTCTTGGACTTTCTAGGTGGTGTCCTGGAAGGAGAGACACCTGGGGACTCCATTGTTCTCCTTGTAGACTTCAATGCCTATATGGGTGGCAACAGAGTGACCTGAAGGGGAGTAATTGGGAGGAATGGCCACCCAGATCTGAGCCCGATCGGTGTTTTGTTATTGGACTTCTGTGCTAGGTCTGGACTGTCCATAACATAATGTTCAAGCATAAGGTGAATCATAAGTGTGCTTGGTACCAGACCACCTGAGGCCAAAGACAATGATTAATTTTGTAATTATATCATTAGAGCTGCAGCCTGGACACCCAGGTAAAGAGAAAGGCAGAGCTGTCAACTGATCTCCACCTGGTGGTTAGTTGGATCTAATGGTGAGGAAGACTGCCGGACAGACCTGGTAAACCCAAACGTGTAGTGAGGGGAACATCTGGTGGAGACCCCAGTGGTGAAGGAAATGGTCAAGCTGAAGGAGGAGTCATTTTGGGCTTGGCTGTCCCAGAGGTCTCCTAAAGCAGCCGACAGTATCAAGCGGCAAAATGGGCTGCAGCTTTAGTGATCGCAGAAGCAAAAACAGTAAAATGTAAATGTGGTTCTGTGAACAGTGGATACCTTTCACTTGGTCACTGAAGCTTTCAGGGAAAGACAGCTATTGTTGTTACACTTTGATATAGCAAGTACTATATTACACAGTCACTGTGAGACTTAAGGAAAGGTCTCAGCATGAGTGTATACGCACACAAAATGGTATCTACCAGTTATCCACAGTTTCATATGTAACTAGTGGTTGCCATGCCTATTTGCAATAACTGCTACAACAAAGGATGTACTGTATATGCTCTGGTTTATATAACCTTAATCCTCGAAAAATGTCTGCAGGTAGGATACATACAAAAAACAAACTCAAAATCATAAAACAAAAATTAAAATTATAAAAGTAGTCATACAAAACCAGAATTGTAAAGAAAATTGGAAGCGTTACTTGGTCTGGTTTCCATAACCCTAACCTCAAAACTCAAGGCCAGGGTTTTTTTTTTTTATGCAAAATTTAACAATTTCATATTTCTTTCTTTTTTTTTTTTTTTTTTTAGAAATTTAGAAAACTGTGTTAATATATTCTGCTGCCATCATCAGGTAAAAGGAAGAATTGCAACAAGGTGGCCAAGAGGGCAGCTATAACACAGCTATAATATAGGTAGAAGATAAGCTGTGGGTCAGTTAACATCTGTGTGTGGGCTGCGTTTGACCCAAGGACTGTATTTTGGACATCCAAGGCCTACAAAAGAAACCAGAGAATGTATAACCTTCAAACTCCAGATTCTATTCATTCATTTTCTAAGCCGCTTAATCCTAAATTAAGGTTGCGCAGAGGCTGGCGCCCATCTCAGCCGACTCCGGACGAGGGCGGGGCACACCCTGGACAGCTTGCCAGGCCATCACAGACTCCAGATTCTAATCCATAATAATAAAAAGAGGTTCAAAAGCCAATAGATAAATGATAATCAATTCATTGGCAAGAACACTTGAAGGATGTATTGCTTTACTGAAAACTGAATGCACTTTCAGTACGCAACCAAAAACAGACAATTCTCTTAAAATTTTCTACACCTAAATTTAATTTATACCAAATTACATGTAAAAAAATATCAAATTTCAGTGTGTTGTACAGTGGTGCTTGAAAGTGTGTGAACCTTTGGAAATGTTCTATATTTCTGCATAAATGATTTAAAACAGCAGATTTTCCACAAAAGTCTTAATAGTAGATAAAGAGAACCAAATTAAACAAATGAGACAAAAATATTAGACTTTGTCCTTGATTTATTGAGGAAAATTCTAAAATATTACATATCTCTGAGTGGCAAAAATAGGTGAATCTTGCTTTCAGATCCCCTTGTGCAGTAATAACCGTTACTAAACATTTGTGGTAACTGACATTTTCCATTAGAATTTGCAGGTATAATTTAGAATTCATTGTTCCATCAATGATGAAAAATTGAACTGTCCCAGATGCAGCAAATCAAGCCAAACCCACAACACTACGTTTTCCAATAAGCTTCTGGCTTGTCTTTCCCAAATTTTAGAAGGGCATCAATGATCGTTTTGGAGGGCAGTGGTTTTCTCTTTGCTACTCTGCCATGCACACCACATTTGTTCAGTATTCTCCTTATGGTAGGCTCAAAAACATTAGCCAATGAACGAAAGAGAGGAATTAATTGATAATTGTATTAAAATTCTCATCCCAGTAAGCATCAACAACTCTTTTTTTTTTTCATTTCCCCCCATTTTCTCCCCTAATTTAAACCTAGCCCATATGTAAGCAATCCCAGCCGAATGTACAAGCGAATTTTAGTTTGAGGGTAATTGAATTTATTTTCGGAGGTCAAAATTAGAGGTAAATGGCCCATTTTCGTGGTCTTGGAAAAAGTTTTGAGGTTGCTCAAAATTCGGTGCGAAATCAGAGTGGCTCGAACCGCTTCGGAAGCAGTTCGGTCCTTTATGTTTGTTTTTGAACGGCTCACATTACTGATTTTTGCACGTCACGCGAATCCGCCCCTTTTGACAAAGAAAAACCCATGAAATTATGACACGTCACGCAAATCCGCCCATTTTATAAAGAGGGGGCCGGGGGGAGTCCTGTGCCCCTCTATTTACACTTTCGTTTTCAAACAAAAAATCTGCATATCTCATACATGCAACATGCCTCTTGCCATCTCACACACGTATTATAAAAATATATTATTTCTAAATATAATGGTTGTTCGCGTGTCAGTGTATTTACTGCTCAAGCCGCTTTTCACAACAGACAGAGGAACGCACATCTAAGATCTGTTTCATTTGCCCTAGGATCTGATTCTTTGGGATGCATTACAAAGGATGTATATATGCTATGCAGTAATCTATTGCTGTATTTTCTTTATTTACTTTTCCTGGAATAAGTAGTTCAACTTGGATTTCCCACATAATCTCTCCTCTGATAAAATACAGGATTTTCACTTATCAGCTTGAGTTGGAAAGCTGATCCAGTCTGTTATGCGCTTCCAAAATAAATGATAAATCCCCAGGTTCAATTATTAAAAACCTCTAACACGTAATTATGATCCAATCTGACATGGAATGAACACATTGTAGAGGAAGGTGCAGGTTTTTACGCGCAGCTCTGTGCTTCACTCTCTCACACACACGTCCGCACTTCAGCTTCAAACCAATAGTGTGGCTGTCCCATAAACCAAAGCTGAGCAGCTCATGTTGGAATACACAACTAATTCACCCGGACCCACTGGACTCGAGACAGTTAAATGGAGGTTACATGTAAAATATACAGATAAAAAAAGCGCAAAAAGTCATTAAAGAAAGCACTTGGATTTGTTTTATTTACATTTTAAGGGCAGTTTCAATACAATACATGACACACAGCCAGTGCAGGGTCACGTGATAATATATATTCGAAGATTTTTCAAGTTTATTTATTTATTTTTTTTAAATGAGTATTTTTACGACCTTACACACTCGGAGGGAAAACGTTATCCGCCCCCTCATACGAACAAGCTCACAGACATCCATCATTGGCTGGTGATCGCTGTGTGTGTGGCAGGGAAGTGAGCATATCCTTCCCTCTGCATCCCTCCCATGAGACTCCCCTGGACTCCCGGTTGCGGATGCTGCAGCATGAACCTGAATTTGAACTGGTGATCTCCAGGTTCATAGTCGCGCACCCTGTCGATGCGCCACTCGTGATCGTGAAGGTCAGATATTGACAGATCCCTGTTCGTTAAATAAAACAGGGTCATTGTCAACCAACTGATTAAAACCAACACAAGACTGTAATTTCAGCGATTTCCTAGAGGTTCATTTACTTTTGCCATCCAGAGATATGTAATATTGGATAATTTTCCAAAATAAACAATTAACCTAGTATAATTTTTTTTGTCTTGTTTGGTTCATTGTTTGGTTATTTTTGTCTTCTTTCAGGACTTGTGTGAAAATCTGATGCTGTATTAAAGAGTTCACAAACTTTCAAGCACCACTGTATTCTTGTCAGATTGATTAGAACAGCTTTTGCGCATTTTAAATCCTTTTCATTAAAATCCAAAAATATGTTAATTTGGATGATTGACACACACACACACACACACACACACACACACACACACACACACACACACACACACACACACACACACACA
>JBCNYH010000027.1:10002622-10013571 GCA_039654325.1 Tandanus tandanus
ATATACTTATACATATATGTGCATGTGTGTGAATATGTTTATATATTTACATACACACACGCACACAGCGGCGGTTAGGGGCTATCAGCAGATTAACACCACAACAATTAAGAGTTTTCTATTTACTAGATTGAGCTGGCTGAACAAGCCACACTTTCTGTTTCCAGATGGTCGTGTTACACCAAAAAGTCATTCATAAACAATACTGTCTGGAGCAATGTATTCAAGTTGGACAGAAAGGTCAGTCCTTTTGCCAGATGGTGGTGCTGTACCTAAGAGTCACTTTGGGCATGTGCCAAAAAAGAAAACAGATGCTTGGGAAGTGGAGGAATAGGGTTCTTTTATTTATTAAATTAAGAGTGAGGAAAGACGTGAAAGGGTCATGCATGCAGTGGAGGAGTCTGGAGATGTGGGGGAGCAGTATGAGCATCGGTGTAGTGAGGAGTGTTTGTTTGTGTAGGTTGGCAGCCTTTCAGTCAGAGCTTATCATTACAGTACCCCTCCTCAACACCATTCCTGCTGCCAGTGTGGTGTTAAGCCATACTGTCTTGAGAGGACACCTGCATTTTCATGGGCACCCCCACTTTTGACCTGGAATGAAAAGCCCTGCAAAGCCAAAAACCATCTGGTAGTTTGTTGTTTAAGCCTTTTATTTTTTAAATATTCATTCATTTATCCATTCAATCATACATGGCCTGTGATTAGAGTGAATTGCCTGCCTGAGACATAGTACTGGAGCTCCTCCACTGCCCGTTCCATTGCAGCATAGTGCTTCTTGGTGTGGCTTAAATGTTTAGCTGATGTACAGGATTGGAGAGCTGTTCCTTTCTTAAACTCCTTTGGCAGTACAGCCCCCAAACCATTCTTGGAGACATCTAAGAGTACTGAAGGACAGGGTTCCCAGGGACTAGGCAGCTGGTCAAAATGGTATTCAGGGCCTGACAAGCTGTCTCCACCTCTATTGTAATATCTATTTATCGTCTTAGGCTTACCCTTTCTGGTAATTTCCAAGAGGGGAGGCTAAAAATGAGAAGTAAGGTATGAAACACCTGTGGTAACCAGCAAGCCCTTGCCTTTTTTCTTTGTCTTGGGATGGAGGTAGTGTGTGTGCTGGCTTTCACCTTCTTCCCTTGTGGCTTCAAGATCCTCCAGCTGAAGCAGAGGGTTAGGTATGGTGCTTCAGTCAGCCCCAGGTGACATTTATGTGGGTTTACAGACAGCTGCTTGTGGCAGTCCTGCAGCATACCCTTGGTGGCAGCCAGAGTACCCTCAGAGAGTAAGAGCTCAAATGTTGCTGCACCATGTGGAAGCCAATAGCTAGAACCCAGTACTGCCAGTGGTCACAGTTCCTGCTGCAGGCTGTTTTTGGAGTAAGCAGCTAGAGAGAGGTAAACTTGCCAATAACCTTTGCAAGGACCAAGGTTGATATGAATTACCTAAGTGCTTAATGATGCCATCCACTTGTGGCACTCATTGGTCCTGAGCATAACAGTGGCAGTGGCAGTGGTGGCTCAGTGGTTATGGCCCTTGGTTAGTGATCCAAAGGTCTGGGGTTCAATCCCCAGTACCATCGTACTTCCACTGTTGGGCCTTTTAGCAAGTACTATAAAAGAGGTATAAATGTAAGTTGCTCTGGAGAAGAGCATCTGCCAAATGCCATAAATATAAATGTATGGCTGGACCAGGGGATGGTGAATTCCTCTATGATTCCCATTCATCAGGCAGATCACTTCCTTGTTAATAGCCTGAACTCCATTGGCCAACTGTCATACCTGGATGTCTGGAGGTCTTTTTATACTGTGCTGCAGCAGGTGAGTCCATCCAGGCTCCTCTGAGAACATGTATCCCATACTGCTGTTCCAGCTCCGGCAAATATTTTTACTGGGGTGGAGCAAGTTTCTCACTGAGCTGGACCTGCTCAGGTCACAGATGGACAGGAGTCTTTGTGGAAGATAAGGAAGACTGGGTTAAATGGACCAGCACAAGTTCTTCTCAAAGTTTCAACAGGATAATATGGTATAGTTGTGTCAGTGCTTGCTTAACTGGCTGCTGCAGGCAGTAATTGACTGGGCCTAATCTCTCCACCACAGTGTATTGGCCCTGGAGGGAGAACTTACATGCAATACTGGGGAGGAGCAGACACTTTTTGTTTCTCCTCATCATTGGCCAACATGTATTCTCTAACTACTGAGCAATGCATTGAATGTGTTGTTCCATATTTTTGATTACAGAGTGAAAGGGGGATGGCTGCTCCTTTTAGGCTTCCTTTGCCATGTTCAGCCAGCTCCAGTCTGTCTTTCCAAAGAGCAGTTAAAAGGATGTGAATCGTGTGGATGCTTGTGACATCTCCCGGACAACAAAGAGCATGTAAGAGAGGAGTAGGTCCTACAGCATGGTCCTTGGTTTGATTCCCTGGTCAGACATTTCTGTGTGGAATTTGCATGCTCTTTCCGTGCTTACGTGGGTTTTGGCCGGGTACTCCGGTTTCCTCAAAGTCATGCACATTAGGCTAATTGGCTGTTCCAAACAGACCCCAGGTGTGAGTGTGACTGTGAATGGTTTTCTGTGTGTGTTGCCCTGTAGAAACTCAATTTGAACTGCTTTGTACACTGGACATCTAGTACCCCACAAGTCTTATGCCCATACAACAATTCAAATGTGGGAAAACCCAGGTGAGGCTTACAGGGTATCAATCCATTTTGTCCCAATTTCATGCATCCTCATTAGCGAACTTCATAAATTTCACCACATCAATGATCACCTCAGTGGCATACTCCTCTCTCAGCCACCTCAGGCAGGCATTCTAAAGCTGGTGCATGAAGGTTAATGACCAATCTTCCCTGGGGCCAGTGAACAGAGACACTGTCTGGGTTGTTCCACTTATTAAATGGAACCATAGAGGCAGCAGCTGGGGTACTTTATGCCTCAAACAGGCCCCTAAATACCTGCACATCCACTTGCTAGGCCTGGAGCAACACCTAGAAATGCTGCTCCTGATCATAAGAGCACCAGTGCAAGAACTGGAACACAGGACCACTATCACTTTGTGCTGTCACTGGTGTATTATGGTGAAGGCTAGAATGAGCTTGGCAAGAACCCCTTATAGTGCATTTCTTCAGGTCCTGTGTTTTGGCTCCGGTTTAGAACTCCAAGGCTTAAGAAGACTGAAGGGATGTGGACAGGCAGGCTGTTTCAACTTTCCACTCCTACAACTCAATATGTGTTAGCTGCTTGTTTTACTTTCCTCTCGCACTGTAGTTGGTGATTGATCACCCTTTTGCTGCCACAAACAGAAAAAACTCTCTATTACTTATGCATGACCATGCTCCAAAGATTGCATATGACTATCATCTTGGCTTGTATACTGTTTATTTTTTTAAGATTCATACCGAACACATAACAGGTGTTCAAGTAAATTAGTCTCTAACACCTTAAAATTGATTGACTTGTGGTAGACATGTTAACAAATCTAATCTTTTATGATTTTTGAAGAGTGCACTTCCCAGAGTACTTTTAACAGTAGTTTTTTGATAATAGAACAAAAATCCTAGGACAAGCTCTCAAAACTAGGTTATGCATGTTATGGAATTTAACTCAAAATCTTCCAGAAAAATTAACACAATGAAATAGTTTTTTAAGGCTACGTTGTCTGGGAGACATCAAGCCAAATCCAAAATATAAAACACTTTCCACGCTAAAACAAAACCAGATCAGACTGGTCTGCAGCTAGATAGCACCATAAGCAGGAAGAAAGAAATTTTGTGTTCTGATTCCTTTCTATAATGTTATAGCAACTCTGTTGTGGAATTAGACCAAATTGTAGCCTTTGCTGCCCCTGTGCAGCAGTGAGCCTTGGACACTTATGATACTTTTGCCAGTTCATTGGTTGTCTTTTCTTGAACCACCTTTGATAGGTACTTGCAACTGCATAACAGGAGCACCCCAAAAGACTTGCTGTTTTGAAGATGAATACACCCAGTAATTTAGCCATCATAATGTGGCCCTTCTCAGTCACTCAGATCGTTATACATGCTTATTTTTCCTGCTTCCAACACATCCACCAATACATTCTTCGCCTTGGTAGGTGCCACTGTAACAAAATCAGCAATCTTACTTACTTCATCTGTCAGAAATTGCCACACAGAAGTAGTCACACTGTTATTGCTGATTGGTTTTTAGACCCTCAACTAGAGCTGGGTCTGAAGAGGTTGTGTATTTTCTAGCTCAAAAAAACCATATCCTAAGCCCAACAGGACACTGGCCATTTTGATTTCAATAGTCATTTTTGGAGATTTATAGCCTTAATATTTTAGCAAACTTGTCCTAGAAAATTTATCTTGTGTGACTGTGCAGTGTACACACATGGAGGATTAAAAGTCATCAAAAGCTTAAGTTTTTAAGTTGGGCTTCAGGGTTCGGGGCAACAGCGCCACCTCGGAAAACCCCCCCAAAACAGTCACTCATAGACTGAACCTGGAGTACATGTATGAAAATTAGAGGGTTTGTACATTATGTCATGACATACAAGATATTCTTTTGCACATTGTTAAGTCAACAAGAAGTCGGCTACTTTGGGTTAAAGTTACATTTTTGGTCATTTAATTTAATTTGAATGAACTCCTTGTTTTTATTGATTTGAAATTTGGCCGGCTAATACAACACAAATAAGAGACCAAATGTTATCAGAAGCTTGGGTTTTTATCTTAACATTCATCATACTCTCAGTGTGGCCAGTATTATAAGAATTTGATTCTAAAAACAAATATAGTAAAAAGATCAAGAATTGTCATTGGGACTTCTTATGCTTAAAAACTCACCAGACTTGGCCAAAAATTTAGCCCCTGTAAATATTTTTGTATTTTAATGAAAGCATTTATTTAAACCCATTGTAAAAATGTTATGCTAGCACCCCCTAGAAACAGCCAGATGGGCAGGTAATATCTATGGCCAGGAAATTTGGTAGTTAGATGTATCACATAAACAACAAAAAGGTGTCTTGGACCCATATCATATACCCAAAAGGAAGTTTTGGATTTTCTGCCATGTTTGCCATTTTGCACATACTGTAGTTTAAGCCTGTATCTCACAGAGTGGTGAATGCTGACGAACATAGTTTTTTGTCAAATCAGGGTTTGCCTCTGTCATTTTGTGACATTTAGCAACACTTATCAACATTCATGCAAATGTTTGTAGGAGTTTTTTGTGAAAGACATTTTGCAAATATTATCGACTGATAGCAAATGTTAGGCCCTTGTCACACATTTACGATTTAGCCAGCAAATGTCGACGTATGAGAAATTTGGTGAATACGGCGGCATACATTAAATAAGTTACGGGTAAGTTTTGGGTAAGTTAACGGCACGCTAGTATAAGTCGTAGTACATCAAGGTAGTTGAAAAATTTGTGCATTCACAAATGTATGGCTCATACATTCCGCATACGCTGGCCATACATTGTGGGTAAGTTGCCATAAGTTGTAGATAAGTTATGCGATCGTTCACACATGTTATTTGTAAGTTACTTATAAGTTGAATATAATGTCTTCAAAAAGCGTGTTGGCAGCATTCGCAAATTATGACCAACAATAACTCACAAGTCGGCATCCTGCGGCTCCGGAGTTGTATGCGGTACTTTCATCCCTCTGCTGTGGCTCCCCGTGGCCTCCTAATCTCCGGCTGCACAACAAAGTCTGGTGACTGTCCAGAGGGGAGGTGCTGTGTGTCTTGGGCACATAAAAACTTTTCTGGAAAGCAAAGGGTTCAAGTTTCCTGACCTGGTTCAGCCAGATTGGTTGGAAAAGCTGCACCTTAACATGCTGAACAAAAGTCTGTAGGGGAAAGGAAGCACAGCCGTGCAGATGCTGGAGGAGGTTTTGGCATTTGAGCACAAGATGACATTGTTTGCCAGGGATGTACAGAGAGGTACGCTGCTTCACTTACTCACTTAAAGAGAGTTCAAAGAAGCACACAGTCAGATAAATGAGTATTTTCAGCGTGCCATCATCGCAATGCAAACTGCGTTTCAGCAAAGATTCTGTGAGTTTTGTGAGGAAAAAACACGTTATCCTTCCCCATCACACCTCTGAATGTCTATCCATCTTGAAGATGTTGCTCGTCAGAAGGCCATTCTTGCTCAGAAGCACAAATGGAGTGTCATTGATAACCTTCTCAAACCAGTCAAACTTGTGTTTGATACATGGAGTGCTATTCCAGACACTTATATAAACATGAAAAAGTATGCATTTGGGGTCCTGTCGATCTTTGGATCCACATACTTGTGTGAGCAAGTTTTTTCCATCGTGAGCTACATCAAAGTAAACATCGCTCGCGCCTCACAGATAACAGTTTGAAATCCTGCATGAAAATGAAAGTGATGTCTGCCAACCCTGATATGGAGATGCTGTGCAGTAAATTTCAGGAGCATAAATCAAATTAACCAGGTGAAAGAAATAATTTAATGAGCTAATATTTTGAAAATATATATTTTTATATTGGACCCTGAACTGATGTAGTTGTGTTTCATATTCAGGTTGACTGCTGTATGCCACGTCAGGAAATTAAGGAATGACGGCACACTGAAATAGACATTAACATATAAACTGGCAGTTTTTGTTTGTCCTTATTAATGAAAGTAAATATGCCACAGCTGTAAGATTTTACAGTGTCGGTGCAGGCAGATTTCTTTTAAGTTAAAAAATCCTCAAATAAGGGAAAGACTTAAAAAGGCCTGCATTGTATATTTTAGTTGTAAAGTATCTTTTTCTTTCAGAGTTCAGGAAATTTGGTGTTTTGTGTTGTTAAAAATGGAAAATAAAAGTCAGTCATTTTCAGTTGATAGTTTATTGATTTCGTAAAAGTAACACACTATTGTTCCCATATGTAAAGCATAAGTTTAAGCAAACAGTGTATGTAGTGTTATCCTCAGTTTAGAGGTCATATAGGTTTTGTGGCTCCCAGTGGGATTTAATTTGGTGGGAAACTGGCCTAAATGGCTCTTTTAATAGTTGCCGACCCCTGGTCTAACATATCCCCGACGATCAATCACGTGATGTAGCCTATAAAAGGTCACCGCTTGCTGATTCAAATCAGATCCGACTAGACATTGCAGTATCAACATCATCGTCATGCCAAGAAATAGATAAAGTCATACTGATGTTGGAGGACAGCTAGTAGGTATTCTTGTCTCAGCCTTGCCTCCATCTCTTGGATGACATGCCTATCTCGCCCATAATACGCTAGACGTTCAGTAAAAGTTCTGTGGTTACTAATAAGTGATGTATTCATTCAAAACTGGAATAACATTGATAGTTCAGCGTATGCCAGCATTTTATAAAAATTTGTCATACGTCGACGATTTTTAAATTTTTTTTTAGATACATCAGCACATCAGGAAATGGCTATAACTCACACAAACATTGTGACATCGCAACTGCAGCTTGACTCTTGTTTGTTATTATAATCTGATGCTCTGGATAAAAGTTGGCAGGCATTGGCCACTAGGAGACAATATATGACAAGTCTATATCTCATGAGTGTTGTGTCTGATTTGTATGAAACGAGGTGGTAACAATTTATGGCCACTCCTATAATTCAGCAACAATGTTTAGCCTTCACCAGTTAGATTTAGTGAATAAATTTCATATAAAATTTTATTTAGTCAATAAAATTTCATGGAGTCATAGGGTAAACAGAGAATGCATCATAGACCTCACATACAAAAATTGCACGTGTACAATGTTGTGCCAGTTTACACTTAAAACAAACTAGTCCAAAGCTCAACTAATACAGCTAAAAATTAACTAATTTAATTTCATTCTTTATTGTCCACAATTTATTTTTTAATTTTTCCAAAAATGAACTAGTTCACGTTCATTTGTTTTATTTTTGTTAATATGTAAGCTGCAATTCTATTTGAATTTTACCTTCTACTAACCATGCATTTAATCAGCATGTTTGTTTACTGCAGTTGTCAGTAAATTATTTAAGTTCATGTTGTCAATTTTTCAGTTTTCTGTTAAGAATTTAAGTAGGAATACAATAGTAGTTTGCATGAGCAACCCTTTTAAAGTATGAAGAATTGGTTGCTGAACACTGACTTGGGCAGTGGTATATTAGAAAGGTGGGGATTTGTTTAACCCACATAACGCTAGCTAGGTAACAATAACCGTAGCTTATCTTCCTTGTCAGGGCTGAAACAATAACCAAAGTTTCCCAAAATACCCTTATCTTAGTGTTACTATACAACATTTCAAACAATGTTGTAGATATGCATTCTCTCTGCTTGACATACTTACCTCACTTTATTCCACCACCTCTCTTAACCACTCAGAATGTCATCAACGAGATTTACCCATATGCGAGTGAATCAGCACATTAGCAGTGTTCAGTGGTAATGTGACCAAACTTACGACTTGATTGTTCTTATGACTTAATTAATTACTTAAACTTCAGCAAAGAACACCCTGAACAGCTTGCCAATCCTTTGCATGCAAAAACACATTCGCAACCATTCACACTCACTGATGCATTCACACCTAGGGGCAATTTGGAACAGCCAGGTAGCCTAATGTGCATGTGACTGTTGGAGGAAGCCCATGAAAGCACTGGGTGAACATGCAAACTCCACACAGAAACACCCTTACCGAGCCTGGGACTCCAACACAATACATTCTTGCTGTTAGGCAGACGTGCTAACCACTTCACCACTGTACCCCCGTGCTCACTCTCGGATATATATTTCACAGGGTGAGCAGTGGGACTTCATAGTGATTAGCCACTGTGGCTGTGTTCTAAAAACCTCAGTGGAGCTAGATTAGCCACATTAAATTTTTTGTACTGACAAGAAGCAAATAGTAATTTTCACCATAAAGTGTTTAAATAATTATGGGCCTGGGTCTACTTACAAGATTCCTATAACAGATGACAATTAGATAATCATACGGTGTTTACAAGGACAAGTTACAACCCTTTACACTGAGCATATTGCCAATCAGAAACTCATCAGACCTTCATGTATTAGCTGTATGTCAGAGATTACTAATTTTTACTCATCTCTCACGCTCACTCATCTGCCTAGCCACTTAATTTTATTAGAGTCATTTCAGTGTCTCACAGTGGATGAAAGCGAGGTACACACTGTACAGTTTGCCAGACCATTGCAGGACAACACACACAATCTTATACACAAACACTTAGATCAAGGGGCAGTTTGGTACAGCATATAAGCCTAGTGTGCATGTCTTTGGACCTCAGAAAACTGAGGTTCCCAGAGGAATCCCACACAAGCACGAGAACATGCAAACTCCACAGAGAAACGTAACCGCCAAGCCTTGGACTCAAATCCAGGACCTTCTTGCTGTAAGGTAGATGTGCTAACCGCTACGCCACCATGCCACTCATCATTATTTTTATTATGTGAAAAATATGTAATAATTAAAGGTTTTATTTTATTTTCATATATGATGAATATCAGCATTTTGAGAAGCTAAGACATACCAGATCAACCATTAAAGGGCTTCAATAAATATGCACAGATTTTTAAAAGAATAATATATATATATTTTTAAATTATTTTATTAGTTGTTAATCAGATGCTAAATTTGAGGAGGACACATGATCAAGTTCTCAGAACACCAACTACAGTGTAGCTTGCCGAACCATAACAACCAATATTAATAAATCTATAACAATATAATCTTATAACAAACTGCATCATTACACCATAGAACAGTTTTATAAGAATATAATTGTAATTACTATTTGAACCCTGATTTGCAGGTTAATGGTGAATAATTATAATACACAAACCAATGTGACACAATTAATACTGTAAATTTCAAATTGGGGGCAGTGGTGGCCCGGTGGTAGGGTGCTGGCTTACTGAGTGGGGTTCAAGCCCCACTATCACCGAGTTGTCACTGCTGTCCCCCTAGTGCAGCTAACTGGGTTATCAAAAGCCAGTGTCACTGTCTGTCATGAGAAGCATGTAAAAGAACCATTGCTAACGTTTGTAAAGAGTAGGCCATTAGGTTGCCGTCAGCGTGTTTCGGCCTTGCGATGGCCTGGCAAGCTGTCCAGGGTGTACTTTGCCCTCGCCCAGAGTCGACTGAGATGGGTGCCAGCCTCCATGCGACCCTAATTAGGATTAAGCAGTTTGGAAAATGAATGAATGAATAAATTTCAAAGTGAACTAGGAACATGCCATGTCTATTGTTGTTATATCAACAAGGAAAAACTGTTTCATATGATACTATATACTCATTTGTGCAAAAGCAAAAATATATGGAATTTTAAAAAACCCTGACAGGTGTTGTAATAACAATATGTAGTGTATTTTGTTTACAACTTTTAACACGTGCTGATAGCAAATAAAATAACTAGCTAGCCTTTAATGTATAGCTGTTGACCACTATGCTGATGCAGAAATTCCCAACTGCTTTGAAACACAAACTCACTATCACTCAGTGTTTTAGTGGTGCTGCCTCTGTACGAATTGTCAGAATAGCTCACATTTTTACTTTAAACTGCAGTTACAGAAAACTAAACTTTTGTTATCTTAGGGTCGATGTTATGTTTTTTCACTGATGGTGTTTGGCTGCATGAGTGCATGATTCATTTTTATTGGCTTACTGGCCCATAATTCAAAGAGGGGTATGGACAAACAGATGATATTACAGTCCCATGGCACGTCATGCTTTATGTATGGATCTCATTTTTAGGTTAATATAAATATTATTTATTAGTTAAACTCTTATTTATAAGTGCAGGTTTATGAGGGGAAAAGGGGCAGGGGCTTCCTCCAGCTCTTCCGGGGGGACACCAAGGGGTTCCCAGACCAGCCGAGAGATGTAGTCCCTCAAGCGTGTTCTGGATTGACCCCGGGGTCTCTTCCCGGTTGGACATGCCTGAAACACCACACCAGGGAGGCGTTCGGGAGGCATTCTAATCAGA
>JBCNYH010000027.1:10075807-10087366 GCA_039654325.1 Tandanus tandanus
GATAGATATATATAGAGATATTATGTATATAAAAAATTTTTTAAGTTAACATTTGTAACTAGGGATGCATTATAAATGGTAATACCATTATACCATGTTCATTTACATGTACTTGTAAAATGTGCCAGCACTACAGTGACACCATATGAAGTAACACGTAATTATGCAGTCAGTGCAAAACAAACCACAACCTTTGCTCTGAAAATATTAAATGAGGCTATAGGGTTTTTATTTAGTAAAAGCAATCTGATAATTCATTACAAATATATAACACTTAGCCCTGTAAGTAAACTTCTAACAGCATTCACTGAGTGAAAAATCTTAAAATATTTCTACAAATAAAACAGCCACTATCAGTCATTAAAATCATAGGATTTGATTTCTTGATTTGAGTATTGTAGGTGTTTGGGTTTTTTTTTTTTGTTTTGTTTGGGTTTTTTTGGCTAAATAAAATGTCTGACACAACAAGCCTGATTAATACTATAAAACAATTGACATCAGACACATTGTATAATGATGTCAGTAAATTCCTTTTGCAAAAGCATTTAATTCATACTTCCATTAAAGGCTCACTAGAGGTATCACCTGTATGTTTCATGTTTTTTCCTCATTAAGGAAGCATAAGCTCAAGAATAAAAGAAGAATAAGATCCCAAAGTCAAATACCTTCTACATGTTGTGCATTATATTTGACATAGTAATCTACAAAGATGTCATGATCATGTAACCTGTAGTTGTACAGCAAAAGTTTATATTCTATAATACTCATTTTATACCAGAATGGAGAAAAGAAGATATACAGTAGATATATACAGATATACAAATTTCTCACTTTCTCAGATTTTCTTAGTTAACCATTTTTGTAATTACAGCTGGCAGGCAACTGCGCACAAAATAGGCTTAGTAATAAGGCCTTTTGTGCATAGAATATATGTGTGTGTGTGTGTGTGTGTGTGTGTGTGTGTGTGTGTGTGTGTGTGTGTGTGTATATATATATATATATATATATAGTGGGGGTCCTTTACATTGAGACATTGAGAGTTAGCACCAAAAATCCCTTTGAATTAGTAAAAGGGGTTAGCTCTGGTTGGCTAAGAGAAGGGCAGTGTTATCTGCAGGGATCCTCTTAAACTAGACTTGTTCCTTTAATTATTAAACTGAAACAGTTGGTGTATTTCTCTCTCTCTCTCTCTCTCTCTCTCTCTCTCTCTCTCTCTCTCTCTCTCTCTCTCTCTCTCTCAAAAAATAAAAAATAAATACAATAACCATAAATGTACAGAATACTCACCTACAATTAATTGATATTAAATATTTAACAGGAGATGCCAAAACAGATTAAATATGAGGTTTGTTTTGATTATCAGGGTAGCAGCATAGGGTTCAAATGTGGTCTTTGGTGAGATTGTATCCCTTTTAGAAGCTTTTTAATCCAGCTGTGAACAGCAGTGTATTTTTGGAGACTTTATAAAATAAATGCATAATGATACATCCAATATTGTACTACTGTGATTATTTATTCGCTGTTGCTTGCTAGCTTAGCATGTTTGCATAGCTTTCCATGGTCTTAAGCTCTTAAAGTGTTGTCACGTTTTCCTTTCTGCAAAACTTTCAGTTGCAAACAAAAGAACGATTGCATCAATTAATAGTGTGTCGTATTGTTTCTAAAGCATTTTATACATTTTATTTAGTTCATACCTAATGCTTCAAGAATAGTTGTAAGATTAAGGAACTTTAAATATGGCTTTGGCGGGACTGCACTTCAATTCTTCCTGCGCACATGTCCACATTCCGTGCTTTTATCTGCAACCTTGTTTAGGAAACCCACTGTGACAAACATTTTTGTGTGTATTTCTGTGTGTGTGTGTCTGTGTGTGTGTGCGTGTGTGTGCGTGTGTGTGTGTGTGTGTGTGTGTGTGTGTGTAATTGATAGACTGAGAAATGATATTTGAAGAGGTTTTCAGCATGATTATTAGATTTTTTTTGCTCCCTGGAAAAAAAAAGACACTAGTGATGCAATAAAAAGGGATTCCATTATGATTGTTCAACATTTTTTTTTAGAACTGAGAATTTTGCTGTAATAACATGACATGCCACCTTATGACTCTATACCAGAAACTTTTCTGTGTCTGTTAACCATTCAGAGGCTGTGTTTACAGCATGCATGTTTTTTTCTTATCTGAGCTCAAATTCCATTCTACTAACGCATGAGCCTTGATCCTTGATCCCATTTTCTTGTCTTTCTCTTAAATAATAGCAGACAAAACACAGCTTTGCACACAGTTTATAACAGTTCACAGTTTAAAACACAGTTTATTTGTGCATTTTATAGCATTCTGATATATGGTTTCTATAAGTGTTCCTGAACCTATGCAGTGATTTCCATTAGAGAATCATGCCTGCTTTAATACAGTGCCGCCTGAGGGCCCGAAGATCACGAGCATCCAGTGTTGATTTTTATCCTTTTCCCTTTGCACACAGAGACTTCTCTTTCTCTTTTAATAATATTATGTACTGTAGATGATGATATATTTAAAGTCGTCACAATTTTTACATTGTGGAACATCATTCTGAAATTGTTCCACAATTTGTAAATGCAGTTTTTTGCAGGTTGGTGAGCCTATGTCCATATGTACTTTTTATAACTAATCATGTTACTGAGCTGTTGCCAACTAACGAAATTGGTTGCAAAATGTTCCTCCAGCTGTTTCTTTTGTGTACTACTGAATTTTTCCATCCTTTTGTTGCCCCATCCAAATGGTTTTGAGGTGTGTTGCTGCCACCATATTCAAAATGATCTAATATTTTTCATGAAATAATAAAATGTCTCCCTTTCTACATTTGATGTGGTTTTCTATGTTCAACTGTGAATAAAATATGTGTTTATCAAATTTGCAAATCATTGCATTTTGTTTTTAATTTACAGTTTACATAGTATGTCAGCTGTTTTTTGAATTTTGATTGTATGTAACATGATTATACATTACAGGGTTGAGCTTATACAAGCAGTATTACACAAGGCGACCAGGTGTAAAAGATTGAGTAATGGTTTGGGACACTAAGATTTAACAGGGGGAAAAAATCAGTTTTTCTTTCTCAAACCAGTATGTCTTATGGAAAATGCAGATGATAGCCAATACTTATTTAGGTATCAGAAAGTATCAAAAACATACTAATTCTCATTTGGGAAGGGTGGGGGGGTTGCATCGATATATTTCTAATTGTCACAGGTTGAATGTGTAATTGCTCTGTCATGGCTTCTACACTATTTGAAATTTGTTGCAGATTATTCATGTAACTACTTCTTTCTCAAAAGGTATGATGAGTGGATTAAAGCTGACAAGATTGTCCGGCCCGCTAATAAGAATGTTTCCAAACTAAAGCATAGGACAAAAATGAAGGTAAAAATGTCTAATACTTGCCTGTTTGCATTTTTTTCATCATAAATGGATCAGAATAATTGAAATGATAGAATTGAAACTTATTTATTTATGTTTAGAACAAAAGAGAAAGACACCGAATAGAGAGTTTAAATGACAGAGATGACCCTCCTCCTGCAAATAATCGCATCCATCAAGCCTCAACAACCGTCTCTAGCAATGATTTTGGCAAAATGGAAAACTTTAAAGATGCAAGTGGCCAGAAGAATGCTGTTAAATCTCTCAAGATCACCTCCGATCTTAATGGTCTCCAAGGTAATTTCCAAGTTGCTGGTCATACCAGCTTTATTTCACCTTTCACTTTTTCAGTCACCTGTATTTGTTTGTGTAAACATCACTTTACCCACCTGGCACCGTGGTCAGGTGGTCGGGCTTAAAAGAATAAACATGGCCTGGTAAAGAAATCAGTTTATTTGTATGAAAAAATCCCTAATTTTACTTTGTGCCATTCAGAATTACTGGCATGCTTCATGAAAATACGCAAAAATTAAGTGCATGCAATACATGATAATTTTAATATTGTATAGTATAATATATTTAATATTGTATCTAAAAGATTTTATGCACTAACTTCTATTTTTCATCAATGCCACATTAAATCTCTTTTTATTTAATTTTATACAATAAATTTTGCTAAGTTTTAATATGAATGACAATAATTCTGGAAGGCACTGCACACTGATCATCTATAACATTTAGATCACTGACAGACTAATTGATTAAGAAACTTCACCCTTTTTGTTGTATGGCTCTACATTCCAAGACATAAATAAAAAAATTATTCAGTCCTTACCAGGACTTAAAAGTATGCAAATTTAACCTCATGTATTAGATGCCACCATATCATTATTTATTTAACAAAAATTAAGTCAAAATGCAGATGCTATGTGTGAAAAACTCGGTATAACCCATAATTCAATAGGTTGTGGAACTAGGTTTAGCGGCAATAACTTGATGTTATCATTATCTGTATGATTTTATTAGTCTTTCAAATCATTATGAATGAATTTAGGCCCACCCTTCTCTTTTCAACATTGCAGTTCATTGATTTTTAAAGGCATTTGTTTATGCACAGCTCTCTTATGGTCCCATCATAGCATTTGAATCACACTGAGGTCTTGACTCTGACCTGGCCATTGCAACACCTTTTTAGCCAGTGTTCTTCGGATCATGGCCCTGTTGCATGACCCAAATGTGGCCAAGCTTTAGCTGCCAGACAGACACTTTTGGTTTACAGAGGAGTTCATGGTCGACTCAATGACTGCACGTTGCCCAGGTTGTGTGGCTGC
This sequence comes from Tandanus tandanus, assembly GCA_039654325.1. Classification (NCBI taxonomy): domain Eukaryota; kingdom Metazoa; phylum Chordata; class Actinopteri; order Siluriformes; family Plotosidae; genus Tandanus; species Tandanus tandanus. Next base: position 10,080,533 of record JBCNYH010000027.1, read on the forward strand.
AAAAGAAACCCAACTCATCAGATCTTCACCATTATACAAGGTATGAGGAGAATCAGAATCAAAATCAGAATACTTTATTGATCCCAGAGGAGATTATGTGCATACAGTTGCTCCATACCAAGTTTGGTTTGGCTTGGCTTCGTGAGCAAAGATTTAGGAAGGGAGTTGTCCACGTCTGCAGCAAGCTCGCTGGTGGCTGATTCTCTCAAAACTTGCGCTGGAGGTTGCTGCATATGAGGCGGAAGGATGCATTCTTCCCAGGGCATGATGGCTGCGCAAGGTGTGCCTAATGGGTGAACCTCTTCTTTGCTAGCAATTCCTGGATCTCCTGGTTGTTCTCATTGAACCAGTCTTTGTTTTTATTCGTAAAGAACCAAATAACTTCTTCAGAGGACTGCAGAATGACAGTTTTTAGGTGTTCCAAAAGTGCTTCTGGGGAGGGCTCAACCGGTTGACTGGGATCTTCAAGCTTTGATTGAAGATTTGCCTGGAAGTCAGCTTTCACTTCAGCTGACGGGAGGTTGCCAACCCGGAACTTCTTTCTTGTAGCCCCGTCTCTCTTTGGCTTGGGTTTGAAATGAAGGCAAAGTTTTCAGCAGACAAAGCGGTGGTTGGTGTGGCATTCTGTACTGGGCATCACTCTGGTATGTAGGACATCTCGCATTTCTTTCTGGCACACCAAGATGTAGTCAATGAGGTGCCATTGTTTGGACCGAGGATGCATCCAAGTTGTCTTCAGGCTGTCTTTCTGCTGGAAGATGGTGTTGGTTATAGTGAGTCGCTGCTCTGTGCAAAACTTGAACAGAAGGCGACCATTGTCATTGCAGTTGCCAATGCTGTGTTTGCGAAGCATTCCTTATCAGGCTTCTGCATCTTGTCGTCTGCAGGGGTGTTCTGTACAAGTTTACACAGGTCAGCATAAAACTTGCCCTTTTCTGTAGGGTCCGCTTGAAGGGTTGGGGCGTATACACTGAACAATGTAGCATACTTGTTGCTATGTGGGAGGCACAAGGAGATGATGTGGTCAGAGTGACTGGTTGGAAGGTTCTCGAGCTTGGAAGCGATGGGGGCCTTGACCATGAAACCGACGCCAGAAAGACATCTCGGTCTCAGGCATGCCTGACCAGTACAGGGTGTAGCCGATGCCATATTTTTGAAGGCTGCCTTCCCCATGGAAATGGACTTCACTGAGAGCAGCAATGTCAATCCTGCATCTGGGGAGTTCATGCAAGACCAGGGCGGAGCGTCATTCTGGGCAACCACTGTCTGTGGTATCAAGCATGGTTCTGATGTTCCAACATGAAGATGCCTGTTGACCGCGGCTAGCCAACTGGGTGAATTGGAATCGATTTCATTGGTTAGGTCATATTTTCTAGGCCCCTCTCCGTGCAGAGCAAGCAGTGCTGTCCCTAAAAAAGGCTGCTTGGTCATTCAGGGTGCTGCCGGGTGATATTGTCGCCTCCAGGGTCAACATCAGACAACCCGTATTTCTGAACCGCCTGCATGCAGAATTGGAACTGCTGCTTCCAGTGACATCTTTCACCTGCTGTTTTCTCCCCTTTCCCATCGCTACAGGGCTACGGGGAGAGGGCAACTGGGGGTTGTTGGACGTAAATGTTGGCATGTCCTTTGTGCCTGTGCAGTGGAGTTTTTAGGTGGCGTGCAGAATGTGCAGTACTGACCCCACCATTTACACCCAGGGTTCATCAGCCACAGCCTAGCAAGCTGGGACAGTGACAGCGAGGTCCTCAGGTCATAGGTTTTACACCAGAGTAACCTTTTCCTAGCCTCAGGCTCAAAAGCCTACCTCGGAGGCATGGGGGCTGTAACCCTGCAGGGACGCGGATCACCATAAAGCAGGATTGTTATTCGGAGTTCCCTTCTCCTAGGCAAGGTGCCTACCAAGGCTAGTGGGTCTCACCTACCCATCTTAATGTCATTGCCCTGACGGGGGAGGCTTCGGGGTTACTAACACTTGTCAAAGGTGTTACCCCAGATTCTGGTGTGTGGGAGTATCCATATTCCCGTGGTAGGCTAAAGCACCAGCTTGTCCTACCCCAGTGCCCAGCCTTACCAAGTAAAGAATAAGATAAAGATAAAGATAAAAGTCTCAAGAAAAATTACAAATATCTATATATATACAAATATACATACAGAAATCTACATACATATATACAGTGGCAAGAAAAATATGTGAACCTTTTGGAATTTTATAGTTTTCTGCATTAATTTGTCATAAAATGTAATCCGATCTTCATCTAAGTCAAGGGTATTGACAAATATAATATGCCTAAAATAATAACACAGAAAAATTCTGACCTTTCATGTTTTTATTGAGAGCAACCATAAAAACCTCTTAGTGCTAGTGGAAAAAGCATGTGAACCCTTGAATTAATGACCTCAAGAAAGCTATTTGGAGTCAGGTGTTAGCATACTTGGAGTCTTGTTAAGAAAATGAGTTTGGAGGTGTGGACTAGAGCTACTTTGGCTTATAAAAACCACTCAAACTTTTTGTGTTTGCGCTGCACAAGAAGAATACACTTATGTGAGCCATGCCTTGCCAGAAAGAGCTTTCAGAGGATCTGCAATCAAGAATTGTTGATTTACATGAAGCTGGAAAGGGTTATAAAGTCATTTCAAAGACTTTAGAAATTCACCAGTCTACAGTTAGGCAAACAATCTATAAATGGAGACACTTTGGGACTGTGGCTACTCTACTGAGAAGCGGGCACTAAATAACCCCAAGAGCACAAAGAAGACTTATCAATGAGGTAAAGAAACAACCCCGAGTGACAGCCAAAGATTTGAAGGCGTCATTGGAGCTGACTAACATCTGTGTTGATTAGTCTACAGTATGTAAAACATTGAACAAGCAGGGTGTCTGTGGCAGGAAACCACGAAGGAAGCCGCTGCTTACTACAAAGAACATTGCAGCATGCCTAAAGTTTGCGAAAGAGCACATTGACAACAGCAATATTGGCAAAATGTTTTGTGGACGGATGAAACTAAGATTGAACTATTTGGAAGGAACACGCAGCATTACATCTGGTATGAAAAGGTCACTGTATTATCATGAAAACATCATCCCAACTATAAAGTATGGTGGAGGAAACATCATGATTTGGGCCTGTTTTGCTGCATCAGGGCCTGGCCAGCTTGCAATCATTGGGGAAGATGAATTCCCAAGTGTATTAAAAAATTCTTCAGGATAATGTGAGAATGTATGTACGTCAGCTGAAACTCTGTAGAAGTTGGGTGATGCAACAGGACAATGATCCAAAACACCAGAGCAAGTCCACAACAGAATGGCTTCAGAAAACCAAAATCCACCTTTTGGAGTGGCCAAGTCATAGCCGATACCTCAATCCAATAGAGATGCTATGGAATGACTTGAAGAGAGCCATACACCTGAGGCGTCCAAAGAATATGACAGAGCTAAAGCAGTTTGCCAGGAAGAATGGACTAAAATTCCTCCTGAACAATGTGCAGGTCTGATCCACAGCTACAGGAAGCACCTGGTTGAGGTTATTGCTGCCAAGGGGGATCAACCAGCTATTAATTACAAGGGTTCACTTACTTTTTACACTACCATTTTGAATGTTGAATAAGTGTGTTAAATAAAGACATTCATTCATTCATTCATTCATTTTCTGAACCGCTTAATCCTAATTAGGGTCGCGGGGAGGATGCCGCCCATCTCAGCTGACTCTGGGTGAGGGCAGGGTACACCCCGGACAGCTTGGCCAGTCCATCGCAGGGCAGAAACACGCTGACGGCAATGCAGCCTACTCTTGACTAAAATCAGCAATGGTTCTTTTACATGCCTCTCACCATAAACAGTGAGAGACATGGCCAGCCTTTAATAACCCAGTTAGCTGCACTGGGAGGACAGCAGTGACATCCCATTGATAGTGGGACTTGAACCCCCAACCTTGGGATCAGTAATCCAGCACCCTACCACCAGGACACCACTACCCCTCAATAAAGACATGAAAGATAAAAAAAAATTGTGTTCTTATTTTAGGCACATTTTCTTTGTAAAAACCCTTGACTTGTATTATCAATATGATAAACAGCAGAATGTAATGTACTGCAAAATGCAAATGTATAACAGCGGATGTTGTTACTATATGGAGTTGTACAGTTTAATGGCCACAGGTAGGAATGATTTCCTGTGTCGTTCAGAAGAGCATTTAGGTGGTATCAGTTTCTAACTAAACATGCTCCTGTGACTGATCAGCAGATTATGAAACAGGTGGGAGGTATTGTTCAGTTTTGTCTTTATTTTGGACAACATTCTCCTCTCTGACACTACTGGCCTTGCGGATCAGTTTGTTCAGTCTGCTTGCATCTGCAACCCTCAGCCTGCTGCCCCAGCATGCAACAGCATAGAGGATAGCGCTGGCCACAGCAGACTCATAAAACATCCTAAGCATTGTTCAGCAGATGTTAAATGACCTTAGCCACCTCAAAAAATAGAGACTGCTCTGGCCCTTCTTGTAAAGTGTGGTAGTGTTTTTAACCCAGTCCAGTTTATTCTCAATATGAACTCCAAGGTATTTGTAATCCTTCACCATTTCCATATTGATGCCCTGGGTGGAAACAGGAGTCACTGGTGTTTTGGATCTCCTAAAATCCACAATCAGGTCCTTGGTCTTTGTCACATTAAGCTGCAGATGATTCTGCTCACACCATGTGATAAGGGAATCCACAGCAGCCTGATATCCACAGCCTGTTTCCTCACCTTCACTGATACATCCAACTATGAGGTGGATTTCCAAGAATGAGGTGTTTGTGCTTATATGAGTTGGATTTCTTTGTGTGATAACCCCAAGGATGCTGCACTGCTTGCCCTGATGTGAAAACTGTGTGACTGATAGGACTGTGGGGATAAACCAGTCTACTACTAATGTAGTTATAGACTTAAGTAATTGTAAGAAACAGGAGATCCACACGAAAAAAACAAAATAAAGGACCAGGGACAGGTCCACGTAAATCCAGGTAAGCAAAAAGGGCAGAACAGGAAATTGAGACTTGGAGACATGGTTAGCTGAGAGGGATAAATCTAAACGTCTGATATTGCAGTTACCATTGAAGGACTGCAAAATGATGCTAGTAAATAGGGCAGCACAGTGGCGCAGTGATTAGCACATTGGTCTCACAGCAAGAAGGTCCTGAGTTCAATTCCCATGGCTCTGGTGTTTCTGTGTGGGTTTTTTCTGGGTACTCCAGTTTCCTCCCATAATCCAAAGACATGCACATTAGGATAATTGGCTGTTCCATATCGACCATAGGTGTGGATGTGAGTGTGAATGGTTGAGTGTGTGTTGCCCTGCGATGGCCTGGTGAGCTGTTCAGGGTGTATCCTGCCTTCGCCTGGAGTCAGCTGAGATGGGCGCCAGCTACCCCACGACCCTAATTAGGATTAAGCATCTTAGAAAATGAATAAATGGATAAATGAATGTTAGTAAATACACAGCTTTAAACATGGAAAGTTGGTAAGTAGTGGGTGCCAGAGTGGATAAGGAGGTGACTAATCTTTGCAAAATCCATGGGGTAATGGGTAAATGTGAGTCAGGTATAAGTCCCTCTGCGAACTGCCTGTAAGAATTTTTCGACAATGAAGGACTGAACAGACTTGATTCTGCAAAAGAGCTAGTTAATATCCCACTGCTGAACTGTATGTCAAAATTGTTGAAGTAGCAAAGCCTCTGTGAAGCAAAAAAGCAATACAATAAACAACTGTACAAAGTGTGGTAGGGAAAGCTGGGGAAACATGAAAGGTGTCATATATAAAATAAACAAAGAGATGGCTTGACCTTGACTAAGTGGTGTGATGCTGAATACTGCGATGAGATAGCAGTGACCAACAACTTGGTTAGGACTGATGTTAAAGCTGGAATAGGTGTGATGAAATGGGAACTGGTGCTTGCAACATGCCTGGAGCTAACTCTTGGAAGCAGGTGACCTGGACACATCTGGAAAAAGGACACATCTGATTGAAATGGCAGAGCCCCACAATTCCAGTGCCGCTCAAATTTTGCAGAGTGATACCTTACAAAATCTAGAGGCAGGGAGGCCAAATCAAAGATAACCCCAAAACCTAAATCACTCGCATCAGTGTAGATTCAACTTCTCAGAAGTTCTTCAAGAGTCAAGGTGGACATCCAGTGGTCAAAAGATCCTGCCAATTAAATTGAATCAGTATTAAATGGCATAACATGAGCATTGGCTGGTGAAATTTCCTCACCAGACAAATCAGCCACCATGTTTGTAAAAACAGGATGCAGTGGTGTCTCTGTGCCTGTGTCCTGAATCAACTGGGGTGGAGTTATAGGAAATTCAGAAGACTTTGGTAGTGTTAGTGACTGTATTACATGTAGGCAAAATGTTTTTTAAGCCCAAGAATTCAAGTTGACGCACTTCCGAAGCAAATGCCAAAATCAGCCAAGGAAATTAAAGTTTAGAATTTAGAAATGTTGCCTAGATTAAAAAAATTAGAAAGGGAATCAATTTAATATGGGAATCAAGATTCAAGGAAGAGTCAAGTTACCCCAAAACGTTAAAGTTAGCCACCGAGCAAAATAAAGTAATTGATTTATAATTTGGGGGTGTAGATCAGGAGGAGCAATAATAATAGTCTCAGTCTTGCTAGTATGTAAATAAAGATAATTATTGGAGAGCCAGTCACTTATCCAGGATAGACAGTAAACAAAAATAGATAGCTTATTAAACTGATGTGGTTTAAAAAAAAAAAAAAAAAAAAAAAAGGGCAAAAAGAAAGCCCGCTCCCCCCTTACCCACCACCCCCCAAAAAAAAAAAAAAAAAACCCC
>JBCNYH010000027.1:10138674-10148945 GCA_039654325.1 Tandanus tandanus
TATATATATATAAAAACACACACACACACGTTTGTATATAGGATATAGACACCTGCTGCACTGCCTGTGCATTTGTACAATTTCATGTAGAGACCAAAATCAGTTCAATATACTGTATAAGGTAAATGAAACGGTTCAACACTGCTACATTTCTGCAATACTAATTTGAATGGGTCAAAAACCTGCAGAAACGGATATACATATTGGACCCTAATAAAATCTTTTCTTTAGTAACACCTTCATACCTACACAGTATTAGTGTGGTGTTACTAGGGGCCAATGAGTATAATCAGCAATTGGTCAATGCTTTAAATATTTATCAGGGAGAACAAGAAGTAGGAAATGCTTGTTAGCATTTTTTATTATTATTTAAGAGCTATCAGTTCAAATAAAGTAATAAAAAAAAATGATATTTGCTTAAAACACATCATTCACAGATCAATTTTTTTCCATTCTTTTATTTTAAATATTTTTGAAACCACATTAAAACCATGGTAGAGAATTGGATTATACTATCATATCAGGTTGAACCCCTATATTATTTTTGTACTGATATAATTTCTTTGCTTCATAATGCAAACCCTCAGTTCACATATTGCAAACATTTATCAATGTGTGCAGATGTGCGAAAGACATTAGGAATACAATCTTACACTCATTTATGCAGCCTATTGCAAATGCAGTAGACCTTAGAAGGAATCAAGCACCCAATCCACACAATATAACACAGGCAAAAGCCATGATAAACAAAGCTTTTAAAGCACAACACACAATACCAGCAAAATAAGTTCTCATGTTAAACAAAGCGGGAGAGAAAATCAGTTATCCATACTTGCTCCCTTTTGTGCAAACTGGCATGTGCCACAAACTTTGCTTTTAGTGAAAAATACAAAAAGTTGTTTATTATCAAATGGGTTTTTCTTGGATTCCCATACATGTGAGGTGTTAGGTGGAAAAAGCAGCATTTGCAGTGTGTGGCAGGAAATTCTGTAATATTTAAGGGCTGTTAAGAATGCAGTGTTATCACTGCTGAGAGAGGACAGCATTGCGATTTGCTTTCATCTTCTCCAGTCGCTTCACCAAGTGGTTGTTGGTCATCTCCATTTCCTCAATTTTGTCCAGCGCACCACGAAGCTGCAGAATTAGTTACATAAAAAGAAAGAAAAAAAAGGCATTTAAGAGGTTATAAAAAGCCTATATAGATACATAGATATATATACTTTGGAAAATGAAAAGGGGGATATATATATATATATAATATATAGTATATATATTTATTAATGTCACTGTTTTCAGGTAATAGCACTTTCAATTGAAAGATGTACTGAACCCAGTTGTTGGAGACAACAGATCTACGGTTCTCTCCACTAATAGTGCCAGTGGTTATTTTCATAATTTTCATCAAGTAAATTCTTACCTCCCTTTGAAGTTTTCTTTTCTCAGCCTTTAGCTCATCTTCAATCTTCTCAGCATTATCAGATGCTGATTTGTACCTTAGGACCTGCCCTTCAAGTCTGTTTATCTACAGGAGGAAACGTGTATTAGAATCACTGTTTAATTAATTCAATGAACTTTAACCATCATTAAGATCAAAAAATGACAGTTCAACTTTACTCCCTAGCCCTCACCATCATGCATCCACTTTCAACTTAACATCTGTGTATTTACATGAAGACATCTCTACAAGCTAAGTAAATTTTTAATATCATGGTTTATTTGTGGATAATATAATATATGGCAACTCACACAGTATGTAAACTTTGCAAAGTACTGAAAAAATGGCATTACAAGATGCAAAATGTGAAAGAAACAATCATAAACATTCATGTGCTAGAAAAGGTTAAAACCATCAGAGAAAAGAAGAGAGGAAACGAACCAAAGATAAAGGCATGTAAGTGTGTAATCTGTTACACATAAAAATACACAGGCTTGTTTTTACCACCAAGTTCTATATAAAGCTAAGTGGTTCTTACACAGAGGGCTACAGTAGGCTATTTCATTTTCTCTTCAACCAGCAACTAGCACGGGATCTAATGTAGGGAGTATTTTCAGTTTTAATAGGCATCTATGTAACACTGACGTTAGGTATACTTTGTAATATTTAAAAAGCTTTTTGGATGTCATATGTCTAAAATTAGCCAAAGTCATTTTGTTCCTGCTTAAGCTTCTAACATTTATGCATGAAAGAGAGCTCTCAGAAATGTTCCTACTTTGTGTAATGCTCTCAGAATTTGTGTTACTCTTTCGGTGATGCTCATCAAATCCTACCCTCGGTCCACTATAGCATAAGAACACCTAAGTGGCCTTGCCATCATCAGTATTAATCATGTAATGGCTGAATGGATTTCATACGATGATGCAAATGATGAATTTGCATTAAGAAAGGTCAGGATTTTGATAAATTGTGCACTTTAACATGTTTAGCGATAATAATTAGGCTCACTTTATAAGTGTCATCACCTTAGTGTTATAAAGAATTTGTGCAATTAAATACACACACACACACACACATTACACTTCAAGTCTGGAGTCACTTAGTAAAAATGTATATACACAGAAAGAGAGAGAGAGAGAGCGAGAGCAATGTTTGTGTTTAAATATATTAAATATTTTCATTCTTGACCAAAATAAATAAATAAAGACAACCCTCTTTGATTCTGATTTTTTTTTTTTTTAAAGAAACTTACATTTTGTTCCATTGTACTCATTTCCTGTTCCGCCTTTGAAAGTTTGAATTTATACTCACTAAGTTGCCGGTTGGCATCTCCTATAAAAGAACACAGTTTTAAATTGGAAAAAGACAATAAACACACAAGACACACAAACGTTTTTTTTCTATGAGGACAATATATATATATATATATATATATATGTGTGTGTGTGTGTGTGTGTGTGTGTGTGTGTGTGTGTGTGTCATTCCACACTATTGATAACTAAAAAAATAATAATAAATCACTGGACAAAAATCAGTTACATTTGGACATCTGTATTGCTGTTAATTATTATGCCAATGTGTGTACTTTACAATCCTATAAAAGAGAAGACAGACCAACCTTCCACGCAGTCAAAAATAGGGTGCAAATGCAAATGTACAGTGTCACCACAGTGTAACTGCGTTACACTCTGACAGACATTCACCTGTGCGCATGGTGTAACTCAGATCTTATGGCCAATCTATCATAGCTTAAATTCAGAATGTCAGTTGAAGGTAAAAACACAGAGTTGAAGTCGCAAGCTGTGATTTGAGGTTGATGTGGAAATGGTTTTTTTTTGTGATACCGTAACACAGTTAGACCCCATATTCTAACATTTTTGTGTTTCAAGCCCAGGGGCAAATCTCTGCCATAAATCTTCACAACATAAACTTTCTGTGTCCTATGATAACATACTAAAGCTACAGATGCAAAATTCGGTTAACAATATGGTTGCTAGAGATAGGGAAATCACGTTGATGTAACTGCGTGACATGTGACACGAAAAAGCATACACAGTCTGCACCCTACAGACTCTCTCTCTCTTTCAAATAAACTTTATGCATTTTATGTAACAACATAACATGCTACATCACCCTCGGGTTACTGCATTTCAAGCGACACCAATCGTCTATGTGGTTCGGTGACGTGTTACACAGTGACACATTGCAGCTTTTCAGGAATCATGATGCTTTAGCTTAGATTTAATCGCTTTAAACCAGTTTACATTAAAAATCGTTCATGATATACCTCGATAGAAACCATCTACAGCATTCTTCTCTGTGACAAGTATTTATTTACCGCACTGTGTAACATGCAATGCAAACAGTGCATATGCATGTGCTTAATCAAAGTACGTATTTCTCTTAAACCATGAGGGGAAAAGTGAACATTTTCATCTAAAGCAATAACTAAATGAATATTGTGATTATGAGAACTTACCTTTACTTCCGATGCGGTCTTATTACTCTCGATTTTAGACGATTTGACAGTCACCCTCACGTTCTCGGTATGTACGTAACTGCGTAACACAGCGGAAGTGTGCGTGACACGTCACTATTTCCTGTCGTTTGTGTACATTCGGTGTACACAATCAACATCATCAAATAAGGTGCTTGTACCTGGGTACATTTGCCGTGCTAAGTGTTTTCGCTAAGCAGACAACAGGTCCTCCGGCATTTCGTTTCGAAAAACAAGCGCGTAACTGCATAACACTCAACGCCAAAATTTAGAAACCTTGTATTATAGGACCTGTTCATGCAAAGGTTTTTAGCTGTACAGATTTAGATTTTAATGTGCTGTTGACTTTTATGCCATTTCATGTACAATGATCATTGCTAGAATGGTTGATAGGTTCCTTTGTGGTTCGCGAGACATGTGACGCGACCCGTTACGCAGTTTAAAAACGGGCCATATAACATCTGATCATTAAAATTAAATATTTCAGGATGACAAAAGGAGAACGAGGACTTGTTTACTATGCTATGTACAATTTGAAGTACTCCCATATCCCTTGTGAGTCCAGAGGAAGTCTCTTAGGAAGTCACTCACTCTTATGAGTGACAAAACATTTATTCCACTGAAAGCTATGCAGCTAGATGATCTGATTCAAACCTTCTGGGATTTCCTTACTTGGATTATTAATATGCATCATGACAAGTACTCCCACACTTTTAAAGTCATTTGTCTTCAAAATCTTTTACACTGCCCCCCTTTGGTGTCTGAGTTGGAAAAAATAATTTAAGCCATACAAAAAGAACTGACATGCAGTATTTATGTTTTGGTATTGGGAGGCCACTGATTCTGGACAGTATTTAATGTAATTTTTTTCAAACCACAGTAATCAACTGCTGTTTAAATGATTATTAAACTAATTTTTACATTAAATGTTACGGTGAGACTGCTAACTGTTTAATTCCTAGTGAGTGCTTTTATGTTGTCAGTTAAGTGATAAATTATTTTCTTTTCACATCCCACTTCGTTATTAGGTTGGGTATAGAGCACAGGTTCAGCCAAAATATGGCACGAGTAGCAACTTCCCAGTGTTTATATTCTAGACAGATCTGTGCTAATCATGAATATATAACTATAAATCAACTCAGGTTATTTATGTAATGTTTTAAAATGCTTTGTGGTATGCTGTTCAGAGCACATTTCAAACAGTTACATTCATAATCAGAGGGAAAGACCTCTTTCTGCTCTTAGGTCTACTTGCCTCAGTGGATGACGGCCAAAAGATCAGTACAGCATAGAACACATGTCCTAATAATTCATATGCACCCATTAACTATTTTCAAGGTCTTCCCTTTAATGTATAAATATTATATTCCCATCTTAATTGATAGTATGCCTCCACACCACATTTAAGGTGCAATTATAGGTATGCACTTTTGGCAATCTCAAAAAATCGAACATACAGTAAGTGCAGCTCTCAGTATACACCTGGTGACAGGTCTTTGGGTAAATTCACGATAAGCATCCATTCTCATCAAATCAAAAAAATGATTATGCTACTACTATTTCTGGCAGTGAAGTATGACATTAGGTTTCTACTTTCAGCAACTACAGTTTTTGCCTTTTCCTCATAAAAAAAATTAAATAGGAAAATACAAAAATTAAAAAATAAAATTCCCCACAAGTGTGAACTTACTCTGCATTTCAATGATGTTCAGTTCAGTGCCGTTTTCTAGTCGTTCCCCTTCTGAGTAAACACTTTCCATCTTAGAATGTTTCTGTTTCTCCTCCTGTAGCTGCATTTTTAACTTCCTAATCTGTGAGATGCAATCGAAGAACAACTTCAACAAAAGAATTATGCTCGTGCTGATTATCTAAAAAATTTATATATTGCCGTACAAAGAGAGACAGCTATATCGCACCCATTCTTTTTTCAATCCTTCTATTTAACAATTCAGATATTATAACAATATTCATACTTGGGATAAGAGTTCGTCTTTTTCTTCAGCAAGCTTTCGCAGTCGAATATCTGTTGTGGGGAGAGAAAAAAAAGATGTTTAGAATAATGAAATAAATTTTGTCCCCTAAAACATGTTTATAGTCTTCTGCATCACAAAACTTACATGAATTTCAAATTTTCTTGTTTATAGAAAATAATTCAAATAAAATGCCTAACTTAATTCTTTAATACAACACTATGCACACTTATGTCATATCTACAACAGCAAAGGATGTGGAACACCAGCACAAGTTTATTGGCTCAATCCATTTTTTTTTTACCCAGAGGTCCATCTCCTGCTGACTCTAGCACTTGAGCAGCTTCCTGGGTGACAAAAGTGATCGCTGAGGTGGGGGACTCATGACTGACATCCCCGTTGGGCGTCTGCTCAGGGATGATAACCAGTCCATATTTCTGTGGGAAGCAGGGCAATGAAGTAAGATTTAATAACATTTGCCCAAATAGAACATCTGCTGCACCTAAAATTATGAATCATTAGGCAACTCATGGGAAACACAGGATTAAGAACATATGACAAATGTTAAATGAAAAAAAGAAGAAAAAAAAAAAGCCCCCCAAGCTGACCGCAACACCTCTATCTACAAATGCTAGCAATAACTATGGGATCACCACACAATAAAGGATCTTCATCCTTTCATTTTTACTTTGCAGCAAATAAACAAACCACATATATAACACAAACCAGTTTTACAACTAGACATTTTGGCTTCATTAGCTATACCTCCAACAAAGTAAATAAAATCATTTTAATTAATGGCATTTTTTTTGTTAGTAGAGGAAAAAAGACTGAATCACTCCAAGTTGAGTTTAAGTTTACTTTTTCTCGGGTTGTACCATAATTGCAGTGTACAAGCAATTACCATGGACTGGAATTTCAAGATATTTCCCTGTACAAAAAAAATAAACAGAAAATGAAAAACTAACTGCCAATTTCCGAGTTATTTTTTTTTGTGTGTCACACAATTTTTTCAGATCATTAAACAAAATTTAATACAGGAAAAAAGACAACGGAAGTAAAAACAAAATACATTTCTTTCCTTTCCTACCCACTGTTATGCAACCAAGCAGTTAACCGAATTTACTTAATAATTGGGCTCAATTAGATGAGAAAACATCAGGATTGATTAGTGCCAGTATGCCTGATGAAGCATTAATACCACTAATATCTGGAGTGGCATAAATTAAATAACTCTTATTATATTATAGCGGCACTCCTTAGCACCACACTTAAGAAAAATTGGTATAGCATCGATCTGATTTTTTTGTGGCACAAACACTGTGTCCATCCGTCTGTACGTGTCCACATGGGAATCCCGTGGTGATATTTCGCATGCATTACTCATTTCAACAGAAAGGCTTTTAACTCAATTACATCGAGGAAGTGCATGACGTTTCTGGTGCGTATAACGTGCTTACGGAAGTAAACCTATCCAGTGGAATCCTATCTCGCTACCCTGTGGTGATACTGGGTTTCCGTTAAAGAAATCTTATCTTAATAGCCTAACCCTTTCAGACAGTATCAAAACTTTGCATAGGGGGGCCGTCATAGCATGATGGTTACATGACACTGTCATCGATGCTGTCATCAAAACAAATTCACATTGAAACCTTTTTTTTTTTTCATTGAAAGTTTTTTTTTTTTCAGAGCGCCGCTTTAAGGCAGTGCCGAAATCTTTATATAATGAATAACCATTTTCTCACATCTGTCTTACTTCAAAATTTGTTCTGTTCACAGAACAGGGAAACAAGTTGAAATCCTGTCTGTGGTAACTGCACGATACACTAAACTGTTTTCTTTAGTACTTATAATTTAAAGTACATTTATCAACCCCTTCATTTTTAAACATTATATTTTATATACTTAATTGAAAGTGGATTGACTAATTTCCCCTAATAACCTAAAGAGAATGATCAATAATGGTTAGGTAATCATATGGTTTGTAAGTTCTTGCATTTTTTTTCCCTCCAAAGGTCATATACAGATATGCAGTCCTTTGGCTAAAGGCACCCTACTCTGAGCTCAGTAGCATCCTGTTTGCTTTGGTTATATTGAGATGTCTCTACAGAACTTGACTGGAGTGCATCTTTGGTAACATAAATGCTTGGATATGATTAAGATATGCACAAACAAAAGAAATGTATGTCAAAAAGAAACCAATGGAACTCTTAATAGACATATGTAATCAAATTGTTTTGAGACACAGATCTGTGCAAGGGAATAAAAATAATTTCTAAAGCTTTGAAAGTTCCCAGGAAAACAGTGGGCTCTTATCATTGTGAAATGGAATAATCCTGGAACCACCAGAACTCTTCTAGCTTGATTGTTGATTTCGAATAAAATGAATTACACATGTACATGATAAAGAAGGAAAAGAAAAATCTAATGTAGTTTTTGATTATTAATTTATTTGCAAATATTTAAAAAGCAAAACAAAACAGCATTTTGACTACATGTGGATACTATGTGGAGATAAAATCACAAAAAATAATCTATATATTCCATTTAAAACTAAACTATACTTACACATTAATTATAATTCAAGAGGGAACATTTATAATTAAAACCTTAATTTCCTTATTTGCTACATTTCTTGGTTTTCAGTACTGACATACCTCTACTGTTTTGGATTGCCCCTTGAGGTCCGCCAGCTCATCTCTGAGCTCGTCCCTTTCATTCCTAATGCAATCAAAGTACTCTTTCTGCCTCTCTAAGGCCTGGCCAACAACATGGCAGGAAAGAAAGAAGAGTCATGAGGAGAACAAGTGGAGAAGCACAGGCCAAGTTGATGCAGACAAGACAAAACGATCAACATGCACAGACTGCATAGTTAACATGCAAAGTCTACACATAAGCAAGCACAGAAAAGGCACCAGCATGGTTATTTAGATAGCATTATAGCTAAACTGGCGAGAAGCGCAGTAAGATAAAAGCTGAGGTTAAACAGAAAAACAGTTAGGTCAATAAGTATTTGGACAGCATAATTTTTGTAATTTTGCTTCTATACATCAACACAAAGGAATTGAATAAAGACAGCATTAAACCGTTAGTAATTACAGCCATTTTTACACATAGTCCCCCTATATTTTGAGACTCATCTGACTGACAAGCAGTTTTTGAGCAGTTATGGCCTGTTTCTTCATTATTTCATGAGAAATTAAAAACATAAATTGTCCGGAATTGATTACAAGTGACGACTTTGCATTTTGGCAGCTAATTGTGGGAACTCTGTGTTCTAAAAATGTGCCAATACAAGTAAAGGAGGTCACCATTGAGCTGCTAAAATAAACACAGCTATTAGAGGGATAGCAGAAATTTTAGAAGTGGCCAAATCAACAATTAGGTACATTAAGAAAGGAAGGAACACAGTAGAAAGTTCAACAACACCAAAAGACCTGGAAGACCAGAAAAACAACTAAATCGGATGATCAGAGACTTCTTTCCTTAGTGCAGAAAAACCCATTCACAAGTCAAGAACACTCTTGAGGATGTAGGCTTTTAATTGTCATAGTGTACAATCAAGGAACTGTAATCAGGAGACATTAAATACAGAGGGTTTACCTTAAGATGCAAACCACTGTGAACAGTCAAGAATAGAAAGGCCAGCTTATACTTTGCAAAAAAGCCTGTTTATTTCTAGAAACTAGTTTATTTGAACAGAAGAAACCAAGATTAACAAGTTTTCTCGTAGATGGGATCTAAAGGTCACTGGTTCGATTCCCAAACCATCAGGAAAAATGTGTGGTGGTGGGGGAGTGAGCTGCACCTTCCCTTCCTCCACATTTATGGCAGAAGTGCCCTTGAGCAAGGCACCTAACCCCCAACTGCTCTCCAGGTGCTGCAATTTGTGGCAGCCCACTGCTCCAAGTGTGTGTGTGTGTGCTCACTTTGGATGGGTTAAATGCAGAAGTCAAAATTTCCTTTGCGGAATTAATACTGTATAAAAAAATAAAAAATAAAAAATAAATGAAAAAAAGCTGTGTATCTATGTAATTTATGCTGTGTTTATTCTTTTAATTAAAGCAAATAAACAAGGATGAGAAGTCTAGCTTCTGCACTAAGCACTGCAAAGCACACTCGGGCTGTGTCCCAAACAGAGCATTACTTGACCAAAAGTGCAGTCATGAGGGTGCACACGCCATTATTATACACCCTAGAGAAGAGTCATAGGCTTTATAAAGCACAATTCATCTTGGGATTGAGACTAAAATAGAAGTTCTTGAAAGTTAGAAAATTGCATTACATATGTTAAAACAACCCCTCCTTGAATCGCCACCTTATCGTGGTGGAGGGGTTTGCGTGTCCTAATGATCCTGGGAGCTATGTT
>JBCNYH010000027.1:10149045-10165726 GCA_039654325.1 Tandanus tandanus
TTTTTCTTATATGGTTTGTATTCTATGGTCTCACCCAAATGAGGATGGGTTTCCCTCTTGAGCCTGGTTCCTCTCAAAGTTTCTTCCTTGTGTCAACTGAGGGAGCTTCCCTTGCCCTTCCCTTGCCCTTGAGGGCTTGCTCATTAGGGATGTGTAGGGGGTTGTAGAAAAAATTTTAGATTCCTCCTTATATTAATTTTACTATGTAAAGCTGCTTTGTGACAATGTGAATTCTAAAAAGCGCTATACAAATAAAACTGAATTGAATTGAATTGAATGAAGATCTTGTGTGGAGCACTTTGTAGTTTTACCTGAACTCTTGCATCCCATCTGTGCTATTGCATTTCTCACCGTGCATCTCTCACGCTGCTTTTGTCTGTTTTCAGCTAACATGAAGATGTAATTTCTTTACCACCTCGTTGTTATGCATAAACATAAAAAGACAATATATTTCTAGGGTGTTTTTGTTTTCACATTTTTGAAGCGAGTTCAAAGGATCACTTTAAAAATGGTTGAGAACTCACTGAGGTAGACAGACAGTAGGATGCTTTTAGTACAGTGAAGTATCACTTTAAAAAAACTTAAACAAAAAGATATGCAGTATAAAAATAAAATGTTTGTTTTACCTGGTGTTAAGGTTGAAAGTTTCAGGTGCTTTTACTAAACACATATTTGCTCGCGTGTCCTCACTCGTCTGTTTTGACACTCTTTTAAGCAGATCATCATTTCAGGTTTTTTTTTAACATTCATATATTTCAAAATATTTAACCACTTATGCTGGCACAGCATGAACTCTCTCTTTTCCCCTGTCCAAAAATGAACAGCTTTGTACATAATTCCTAGCTCTGTATACATGTTTATGTGTCTGTTTACACTTCAAGTTCTAAGCCTGCATCTAAAACTGTGGGGCATGGTCAGAGTCCAGTTTAGCCCAAGTGGACAGTAATATGCAATAAAATAGCTTGGCAACGAGCATCCTATAATAGTCCAACTTTGAGAAAGTCAATTTAATATATTTTCAGTTGGATTAACATGTTTGCATGTGTTATAAAAGAACAGTTTTAGTCAAACTAACACAATTTGACTTTATCTAATGTGGGAATCTAAGCACTGCGATCCTCCCATAATAGGTGCACACTCTCCGGTCCCCTTTTCAAAATGGGAACCACCTCCCCATTCTGCCACTCTACTGATGTCATCCTGGACCTCTATGTTACATTAAAGAGGCATGTCAGCCAGGACAGCCCCACAACATCCAGAGCCTTCAGCATCTTGGGGAGAGCCTTGTCCACCCCTAGTGCCCTGCTGCCAAGAAGTATTTCAATTACCCCGTCCACCTCTGCCAGGGTGATGGCCTTTCTTTCCCTGAGTCTTCAGAATTTTCCTTCTCTTAGTGGAGTACATGGTGGAGAACATTCATTCATCCATTCATTTTCTGAACCGTTTAGTCCTAATTAGGGTCGTGGGGAGGCAGAGTACACCATGGACCGCTCGCCAGCCCATCGCAGGGCAGAAACACGCTGACGGCAATGCAGCCTACTCTTTACAAAAATCAGTATGGTTCTTTTACATGCCTCTCACCATAGACAGTGAGAGACATGGCTGGCCTTTAATAACCCAGTTAGCTGCACTAGGGGGACAGCAGTGACAACCTGTTGATAGTGGGGCTTGAACCCCCAACCTTGGGACCAGTAATCCAGCAGCCTAGCACCAGGCCACCACTGCCCCAAAAACAGGAATGTTTATATTTAAGAAGCTGTAAAGATTAGAAGATATTTCTTTCCAATACTGCTGCTAGCACATATTATTCAGTACCATCAGAGGGTTATTTTAAGTCATAGCTGATTAAAATCGATTAAAAGGTTGTAGAGATATGGGCTTTTATACATGAATGTTCACATGTGCGACTAGACTTTTGTCAATGCCTGTATGTTTTCCCAATATTTTTTATCATTTTAAAATTAAAAGAATGTATTTCATACACACAATGCTTCTTGGCTTTTATGCATATCCTAGATATGTTATGGGGTTTTGTTTGTTCCTTTGCTTGTTTTTTGTTTGAGAAAATCTGGTAAAGTTTACTTCAACATCACCCTGTATTTGTACTAAATATTATAGCAATTTTTGCACTTGTGGGGGTGCACCTTTTGTCACTGTAAAAGTTTGATCCTTTGAAAGGGCTATGATGCTTGTGTTTGGATTCATTTTAATACGTTTTTTTAGTAGTTTACTGTTCCTAAATATCATTAGTCATTACCATTTAACCCCTACATAAACTTCTACATTTACAGGTAGTATCATGTGATAGCAAATCCCCTTGACCAGGATATATGTCTGGGATTTCATGTTGTGCCTTGACAAGCATGGGGGGAAAATGACTGAATCACAAATTAAACATGTCTTGTAGAAAAGTCTTTTAGTTTGCTTATTATGTAAAATCTTTTTGTTTATACAGTCATACACTCACTGAATTTGAAAATTAAAAAAATAAATAAAGGACTACAAGTTATTTTAGAGGCTGGGATACATTTTGTGATGGACCTGACAGAGCAATGTAGTCAGAACATTGGGTTAGAGGAGTTGAAGTTCTGATATCAATTGAGCTATAACACTACTGTATTCATGTCATATCAATATATTTTAATTTATGTTGAGTGAAAAAACATTATGGTGAACAATATGGGGATTGGGAGGCACAGCCTGCCTCATAGCAAGAAGGCCTGGATTTGATTTCCGGGCTCGAGTGTTTCTGTGTGGAGTTCTCCCCGTGCTTGTGTGGGTTTCCTCTGGGTACTCCGGTTTCCTCCCACAGTCCCAAAAACATGCACAATAGGCAAACAGAATGTTACAAATCTCCCTTAGGTGTGAGTGTGAGGGTGAGTGGTTGTATGAGTGTTCACTCTGCGATGACCTGGCGAGCTGTCCAGGGTGTACCCCGCCCTCGCCCAGAGTCAACCCTAATTAGGATTAAGCAGCTTAGAAAATGAATGAATAAATGAATGAATGAGTATGGGAATTTTGAAATTCAAGAACATGTTGGTACAAAAGCAGCATGGTGGTGAATTGGGTAGTCTTGGTGTGTGTGTTGAGTTGACCTGTAGGCCACACCCCTCTCTGCCTGAGTGCATCAGATCTGGGTGTGTCTCCCAGCCTGAAGGCAGGCTGAGTGCACCAGGTGGAGATGATCTGGTAATCAGTCGTGTTTGAAGGCACTCACTCACGTTATGAGTAAAAGCAGTGTGTGAAAGAAATGGTGGGAGAGACTGGACTTCAAACAAAGATGAGGAGAAGCTGGTGAGCTGTCACTTGTCGTGTGTCTTTGTAGCTTTCATTGGGGTTGTTGTGGACTGTAGACACACTACAATGTCAGAGCCAGTTTTTGAATCAATCTCCCTGTCCACCTCAACCTCAAAACCAGTTAAAAATGGCTCTGCCAAGACCTGTTCCTGAGGTGGTTTTGGCAAGATTCTACAAAATTGTTGTTGGGTTTGCAGTGTGGACATTAGAATCAAAGTAGAAATGAACCTACTGATTAGCCGCATCATTTTATTATCGATTATGCCATTTCGGATGTGTAAGAAAAGTCCTAAAACCATTCTTTTTTTCTTTGCAAAACCAATCCCTCCAGGACGCTTCTGAATCAAACTAGATGTGGACAGGGTCTGTGTAACTGCAAATTAGTTCGAGTGCACATGCCCTTGTCCACCAATGTAGGCGCCTACACTTGGCGATTCCAAAAGCAATGGAAGAAGTTGCCCTGGTCTGATTAATCATGTTTTCTGGGAGTATGTGTATAACTTTTTTGGGGAGGATAGCAACAGAATGGACTATGCAAAGAAGGCAAGTCACATGAAGCAGTGTTCTGCTGAGTAACCATGGGTTCAAGAATTCATGTTTACATAAGTATTTAAAAACATTATCCTTTACAAAAACATGATTTCTATAGAACATTATTCTATAGAAAATATAGTCTGTCCACAAGAAAGTACTGGTATTTTATGGTCATGATGTTCCTTTTCACAGGGATGTATTGCACAGGCATGATGCTGATTTAAATGATTTAAATATCCCAGCCCTTACAACAGTTAATTGAGGCAGCTGGATTTCAACCATACGTGGGACAGTTTAGCAACACTGCAGACACACCAGGTTGATGCCATAGCCATCCATGACCGGGAGTCCATGGGAGCTAATTGGCCGAGCTCTAAAAAATGAGAAAAATGGGGGAAAATCCAAAAAAAAAACCACTGCAGACACACACAATTACACTTACTCGTTTTACAAGTGTACAGAAAGCATTTAAGTTAGGCTTATACAGAAATTTAGGTGAATAAGGATCGGATATAAAGTGAAGAAAAACTGTAAAGAATATGTGCAAAAATGCAAAAAGTGACCATGTAGTATAACTTGATGCAACTCACCATCCAAACCTTCTTTTCCGCTTTTAGTTCATGAACATTTGTGATTTGCAGTATCCTTCCTAAAATATATTTTTCTCTTCAATACCAAAACATTCCTTTTCTGTTTTCTTTAAATTAAATGTGTTACAAATCTCATAATTCCTGCCACATATTTAGTTTGTAGTTCATCCTTCTTTGTCACTGGAGGCTAAAGGGCTTGAACTTCCTTTGGGTATCCAGCTTTTCAGTCTGAGCTTTTCTTGGTAATTACTGATGTCCTCTTCACTAACAGTGACTTTGTTGAACCATATTCACAAAGTGAAAGTATGCAATGGGCTGAAGTAAATAAAATCGATGAACGACCAAAGAACTCAAAGAGCGCACGAATGAAATTACAAAAAGCGCCAACTTCCACTGGAGAAAACTTAAGTCTGACGACTCGTTAGGCTAATAGCTGTGCACGACATGCATACCTTTCATAAGATTATGTAATTATGTAATCACTGTACGCGTAAGCAATGGTGGACGACAAAAGAAATTGAGTAAATGTAAGCTTGAAGTTTGGGAGGTCAGGGTGTGGTGCGTGTGTTTGGGTGTGTTTTTGGGGTGGGAGGAGGGTCATTGAGCAGACAAATCATTATACACCAGCTGGTGGGGAGAAGCATTGAGCAGACAAATAATTATATACACTGTTGGCTTTTCAGGCCGATAGCCAGGGGGCCACCTAAGTCCTGGGCGAAGCCCTGGTGTGGGGCCCGGGGGGTGAGTGGACGCATTAGGGTTAGGAAGTCCCCCTGAAGCTCCCGATTAAAGTTAAAAATGACTTTTCGTTATATACCTGTACAGTGCCATTACTTTGAGCAGAATATGGAGGGATGGTTTTTATTAATAAAATGTTACAGCACTTGGTTTTCCTATGGTTTTCCTAGCAGAGCAACTAAACAGGTAAAATAACTACCAGTACTTAAACACTAAAGCCAATTTCTGCTACAACAGGGTACAACAACCTGCTACAGATATCAATCTGTCCAGTCCAGCTATGTTTGTTTGCAAGAACAAAGTTCATGTCTACCCATGATCCTGTTACTGTATGTCCTTTCAGATGTCAACTCCCGAATATCACTAAGTAAAAAGAAATAAAAGGATTGATCAGTTAAGGAACCTATTAAGGCAGAAAAAGTGTCATAAAAAGGGGTTATAACTACTTTCAATACAGTGACATATCTACAAATATCTAATAAATAGAGCATGATCATATGCAACAACACTCCCACTCTTAACATATAATGCTTAGTGCCACAAATAGGCAATAATGCAGGCATCACCCACAATTTGGGTCTTTGATAGTGGGTAAAAACGATTCTGAAAGCTTTAAAACCACGGGTTAATTATAACTATCCACACACACATAACACAGACATTTTATCATAGCCATTTTGTCTGGAATGCTGATATTTCAACAAGGTTATGGTTGAAGATTTACAACTGTCAATGGTCCTAAACCAGTGTGGCAAAATCATGGAAATTGCTACTGGCTTGTACAAATTGCAACTTGTCCGTAAATGTACATGCTTTAAAAATGCATAAGAAATAGCACAAATTGTCTTTCAATGTATTTTACTCCAAGACATGTAGAATTTGGCACCACTGTTAGCCACTATAAACAAAAGTACAAAATATGAAATAGTGAAATATGGACATAACTTGAAAGTTTCCTTTAAGAAATTAGTATATACGCCATGCTACAGGCAAGCTCAATCATTCAGATTGAGTGTTATAACAGACTGACCGTTCATCATTTTACAGCAATATTTTAGAACAATTTTAGATTTTCTGTTCAGGCTTGTTGGCAGCTTCTGAACGTTGCGGTGTTGCTGTTAACACCTGTAGCAGTGCTGGTTGCATGACGGCTGTCAAACCTGCAGCCATTTCACACTGAGGTGCTGGAATTGGCTCAAAACAATCTTAAGTAAAATGGTTTCTACAAATAACGGAATGAACGCTGTGAGCTTTCCAGTCTGCTCATGTTCGTTTAACTCGCTTAATCCATTCGTCACACAATTTTGCCGGGTCGGTCGGTCAGGTAAGCGGAAACCTAATAAATCGCCACATGCTTCTGTGTGTATACTGTTCGTAATCATTCAGGTTTACAAGTTTCCTCCAGCATCATCATTTCCCATAAGTCATTGCGCAATCACATTACATACTTTAATAATATGCTGGGCTTTGCTTAGTGTAGCAGCCCTTAGGATAAACCAGTGGAGAGACTCTACCAAGTGTTTGTGTTTATTCGTCTGAAGTCTTTTAAACATCGTGAACACTAAAAATAAATACAAATAATATTTTCGCTGCTTCCTAAACAAATTTGTCAACAATAACGAATTTACGGCACAATACTTTAACTCTTTCACCTAAAAACTATGCATTAGTGAATACATATATATATATATATATATAAAGCACACAGCTCCAACCTTCAACATCTTATTGAATAAAATAATAACAGTTTAATTTTAGCAGAAATCACTCTTTAATACAAACCGCGCTAAATACCTGCTCTGTTTAACCAAGGGGTGCAACTCTATAGATGACTAACCACCATGTTAGCTGTTAGCATCGGGAAACTTCCTCGGAGCTCCAGTTCACATGAGCTAAACCCAACAAAATATATTCACTAACTGTACACAGCGCCACATTCATAGTGCTAAATTTATAATTGATAATACAAGCCTGGTGGCTACAGAGTGGGATGGAAGAAGAGTCGGTTGGAAACACTGATCTAAAAATAACTGGATTAAGCACTCGGCCTATCAGCCCACTCAAAAATGAAGCCAGCCAACCCAGGTCGTCCCTAAACATTACAACCATGTCTATTATGTGGACCACTCCATAAGCATGATACTAAAATAAAAAATGGTCAATGTGGATCTTTATAGAAATACTTGATAATTTTATTATGTAATATCTTTTTATGAGAAATTTTAAGATATATAGGGACAAAATATCACGTATAGCACTGTATTAAAAGTTTTATATACTGAGAATATCTTGAAAAACTATTCTTAACCACAACACGTCTAACGTAGTTTAAGCCTATATTTAAAAAATATATATAATAAAACCAGTTTAAGTTAAATATATCAATTTATTTAGTGCTTTGAACACAAAATCTGTCTATATAATAAGACATTCAGATTACAAATATAATACATGTACATAAATTATCTCTATGCAATATGTCTACAGATAAATTACTAATGTAATTTAATAAGAAAGTACATAATTACTGTTTGTAGGCATACACTTACAGTATCTGATGTAGAATTTACATGTACTGCATGTAGTATTTTTATACTTGCACAATTACAAATACTGTATGATACATGTACATTTGTTTCAATATCCAGATAGTTTAAACTATCTAAATATTACATGCATGTTAATCACAATCTAAACTTTTTATATTACCAGTCACAAAATAATAAACATAAGTACACATGTGTATATTCTACAAAGATACTTAAAACGATACTTGCACATGATTTCCTGTATCCAGGTATCTTTCTGTTTGTACAGTTTAACGCTGCACATGAATGCATAATTAAAAAGTAATAGTAGACTATAAAACAATATAAAAAAAGAAGTTTAAAAGTAAATGGGAGATGCTTTGCAATATGGCTGTACCAGCATTGAGGAAGATGTCATGTCGTCACATCACGTGACTCTCTCAGCAACTTCAAGCGCCATTTTAAACTAGGGTAAAAGTGTCTGTTTGTTTAATTTTGTCAGCGTTCGCAAGATAACAGCTTTAAAATACAGTTTAAGCCTATTAAACAGCAGATGTGTAGTTAAACAATCCATTGGAATGGCCCAGTGTAGAGTATCCAGATGTTTACAATTATCTCAAGGGCCCACGAAAGTGTCTTTTTTTTTTTTTTTTTTTTTTTAATGTATTTATTTATTTATTTATTTTAATCCTACATACTTATTTATTTTACGTATTAGGGTATGTCAGTGGATATATTTTACAAAGGAGAATGACTGTATTATAAAATGAATGTAAATAAATTTTATGTAATATATTTGTATTAAAATATATTTATGTATTATATCCAGGTATTCAATTATATGTTGTGTATTATATTTATGTATTATATCTGAGTACTTAAATCTATTTATGTATTTAAATATAGTTATGTGTTATAGTTATGTATTTAATTACGTAACATTTTCAAAATTTCCAAACTTCATATCCTCTGTTTTGACCTTCGGGGCAAAATATTTACTGAATAAGAAAATCTGATATTAACACACCTGTGTATATATATTAAAAAAAACAATTTGTAGTCATTAAGTTAAAGAAAATTTATGCTGACCAAATTAATTATTTCGTAACAAATTTTTAAGAATTTATTGCCAAAATGAATAGAATACATGTGTAACTTTCCCAATGTCAATAAAATGTTCATTAATTACTAGTGTTCATTATCATAATCATCAGTGGTTTAAAAATTGGTAGTCAATATAAAAAAAAAAACCCCATCAGTGTACTTCAATTTGGGTTTCCATAACTTTCAATGGATCACAGATCCATCAGCCCTCAATTCACACCTGTTTACAGCCCTCAGCCACTTTTCTCACTTTGTACTCGATAACGGTATCATATGACACTTTAAACCATTATTCGTCGTTGAATTATTAGTGCAACACAACACCCGTTAGGCATGTTTCCTGCCGAGATTTAACCTAAACAACACACAAATAACTTGTACTTATCAGCCTGCTTTACCCTAGTATAATGTCGCAGTACTAGTCACGTGACAATTACCCGGATGTCCGTCTAAGAGAATATCCAGTGTTCCTCAGCATCCCAGTCCGATATCCAGGAGGTTTTTTTAGATCAGTGGATAGGTAAGTGGCATGAAGACTGCATGTCCCAGAATGCAACATCACATCCGTTCAATTATTGTCCTCTGACATTTTCCTTTCATCTCACAATCCGCGAAAATGCCATCTAACACTGCATTAACTCAGTTGAAAAACTATACAGATCATCTGTAAAGTTTTTTCATTCTATAACTGTCTTTACATTTCATTTATTTTTACCCACAAAGTCTTATTTCATGCGTACAAAACTCAGTCAAGTGATGTCTATTTTTAGCTACTAAGCTCTGATGACTTTATTAGTGTAACTCTATTCCACTAATAATTCATAACATACCGTGGTAATATAAACAAAATGGTGGAAACGTTGATGAAAATACCTGAGCAACTAACTTCTCATTCTGTTGTGCTGCATCCCTCATTTGTGCCCCGGAACATCCTTAACAGGTGTAATGACGTCACTCGCTGGCACACTTGCCGGACTGAATCTGGTCCATGAATCCACCGCTTGCTAGCGCCTTTATTCTGTCTAGCGAGCCTGGCTGGCTGACAGTATGACGTGAGCCATTTGCTGAGTGAGGCACTGAGGCTCCCAATGGGTATTTACTGTTTTCATTAAACTGGCCAATCGCTGGGGGCAAGAAAATGTTTTTTTTTTAATTTATTTATTTATTTATTTTTTACTGTACCGTCCCAATCAAGTGATTAATAGTAAAGTTGACTCCCATCACGTGGGAATCCCGTGACCCATGGGACTCCCGAAAAAATGTCAGCCTCTACATACAACATGGCAGGATGATTTTATATTTGAAGTAATATTTTTTTAAAATGGACTCCCATAGACCAACCACCTGTGGGAGGGGCTATAGGGGTCGGGTACTTTGTGAGCTGGGTGGCACCCGAAGGAGTGGGTTCTGTTAGACTGATTCTCGGCTACTGACTCTGGCTCTTTGGACATGGAATGTCACCTCTCTGGTGGGGAAGAAGCCTGAGCTGGTGCACGAGGTTGAGAGATACCGACTAGATATTGTCAGGCTCACCTTGACACATAGCTTGGACTCTGAGACCACTCACCTCGAGAGGGGCTGGACCTTATTTCATTCTGGAGTTGCCTACATTTTGGGGTTCTCCCCAGTTAAGGATAGGGTAGCGTCCCTCTGCCTTCAGGTGAGTGGATGGGTCCTGACCATCTCCCCCTCACCCCCACCCCGGGGGGACTCCCTCATCAGCCTGGGAGGCTTCAATACCCATGTCGGTAATGACAATGTGACCTGGAAGGGTGTAAGTGGTAGGTACGGCCTCTCCGATCTGAAGCCGAAAGGTGTTGCATTGTTGGATCTCTGTGCTTATCACAGTTTGTACATCATGAACACCATGTTTGAAAATAAGGGTGTCCATAAGTGCACTTGGCATCAGGATCCCCTGGGCCACAGTTTGATGATTAACTTTGTAGTCGTGTCATCGGACTTGCGGTTGCATGATCTGGACACTGTGAAGAGAGGAGCTGAGCTGTCAACTGATCACCACCTGGTGGTGAGCTGACTCTGAGGGTGGGGGAGGCCACCCTCCAGACCTGGAAGTCCTAAACATGTAGTTAATGTCTCCTGGGAACGTTGGCAGAGTCTCCTGTCAGAAGGGCCTTCAACTCCCACCTCCGGCCGAGCTACTACCACATCCCAAAGGAGGCAGGGGCCATGGAAATTGAATGGGCCATGTTCCGTACCTTCATTATTGAGGCGGCAGCCCATAGCTGTTGCCGGAAGGTCATCTGTGCCTCTTGTAGTGGCAACCCCCGAACCCAGTGGTGGACACTTGTGGTGAGGGGTACCAGCCAGGTGAAGAAGGAGGCCTGTCAGGTCTTTTTTGGCCTGTGGGAGTCCCGAGGCAGCAGACAGGTACCGACAGACCAAACGTGCTGCAGCCCAGGCTGTCACCGATGGTGTGGGAGGAGTTCAGTGAGGGCCTTAAAAGTGACTATTGGTTGGCCTCGAAATGGTTCTGGACCACCATCAGATGCATCAGGATAGGGAAGCAGTGCAGTACTCCAAAAACACTGTTTACAGTGGAAGTGGGGAGCTGCTCACCTTGATTGGGATGCTGTCGGGAGGTGAAAGGAATGGTTTGAGAACTTCCTAAATCCCACCAACATGACCTGCATGGAGGAGGAAGACCCTGGGGGTTCAGGTCGGGGTCCACCCATCGCTGGGGATAAGGTCACCGAGGTGGTCAAAAAGCTTATCAGAGTCCAGGCTCCAGGGATGGACAAGATCTGCCCTGATTACCTCAGGACTCTCTATGTTGTAGGAATGTCTTAGTTGACATGTCTCTGTGACATTGCATGGTCATTGGTGCCTGTACCTCTGGAATGGAAAACCACCGTGGTAGTTTTAAAAATGGGGACCAGAGGGTGTGTTTGAACTATTGTGGAATCACACTCCCCAGCCTACCTGGGAAAGTCTATGCCAGAGAACTGCAGAGGAGGATCAGACTGATAGTCTAACCTCTGATTCAGGAGGAACAGTGTGACTTTCGTCCCCACCGCAGCACTCTCAACCAGCTATGTGAGTTTGCCCAATCTGTCCACATTTGCTTTGGGGATTTAGGGAATGCTTTTGTCCAATGTCCCTCAGCACATCTTGTGGGTGTGCTTTGGGAATATG
Source organism: Tandanus tandanus (assembly GCA_039654325.1). Taxonomy (NCBI): domain Eukaryota; kingdom Metazoa; phylum Chordata; class Actinopteri; order Siluriformes; family Plotosidae; genus Tandanus; species Tandanus tandanus. Next base: position 10,160,990 of record JBCNYH010000027.1, read on the forward strand.
GTGTACCTGACCTGTTGTGAGGAGTGTGTTCAAACTATCATGGAAACACACTCCTCAGCCTACCTGGAAAAGTCCATTCAGGAGCACTGGCGAGGAGGGATGAGAATCAGCACTTCCAAGTCTGAGGCCATGGTTCTCAGCCAGAAAAGGGTGGAATGCACCTTCCAGGTCTGGAATGAGGTCCTGCCCCAAGTGGAGGAGTTTAAGTATTTTGGAGTCTTGTTCACAAGTGAGGGAAGGATAAAATGGGAGATTGACAGGCAGTTCTCCTGCCTCTGCTGTAAAGTGGAGCTTGTATTGGTCCGTCGTGGAGAAGAGGGAGCTGAGCAGAAAGGCAAAGCTCTCAATTTACCAATCGATCTATGTTCCAACCCTTACCTATACTCACGTGCTTTGGGTAGTAACTGAAAGAAGATAGGGTGAGAGGTTTGGACATCCAGGAGGAGCTCAGAATCGAACCACTGCTCCTCTTGCTTGCGTTGAGAGGTTGAGGTGGCTGAGGTATCTAATTAGATTTATTTATTTTTTATATATTGTATTAACACCACAAGGGAAATTATTGCCTCTGCATTTAACCCACCAACAGTGACCACACACACGTAAACAGTGAGCGCACACACTTGGAGCAGTGGGCTGCCACACACATTGGGTGCACCTGGAGAGCAGTTGGGGGTTAGGTGCCTTGCTCAAGGTCACTTCAGTGATGGATATAAAGGAAAGGGAAGGTACAGCTCACTCCCCCATCGCCCCATGTTTTTCCTGCTGGTTTGGGAATCGAACCAGCGACCTTTCGGCCACAAAGTCGCTTCTCTAACCATTATGCTACGGCTGCCCTGAACAACTCCCTGGTGTGGTGTTTCGGGCATGTCCAACAGGGAAGAGGCCCCAGGGTCAACCCAGAACATGCTGGAGGGTCTATGCCTCTCGGCTGGTCTGGAAACACTCCTGTGTCTGGGGAGAGGCTGGGGAGAGGGACATCTGGACCTTTCTGCTTAGGCTGCTGCCCTGATGATAATGATGATGATTTTTTTTAAATTAGGGAAAGAGATGCAAGGCCTCTGTAACATGGATGATCAATGAAAAAAATTATGCTGTTGAAATTTTACAGAAGAGAATGACCACATCTAAACCCCTTTCTGACTAAAAGCCTCTGTTTAAGCAGCCTGGTTTTTATCACAGAAAGGCCACTCAAAAGATTTTTTAAAGACACCAGACATCCCTCTAAACCTTGAACCTATATTGAACCAAACTGACCTCTTGGTACTTTGTACTTTTGAAAGAAACTACCTTATCTAACAATGTTTTCACACATTGAGCAAAACAAATAACATATTCTTCTCAGCATACATAAAATAAAGCATTAATTCTCCTGAGCATACATAAAATCTGCAGCTTCATGATTCAATTTTCCATGAGAACTTCTACCAAACTGACCCTTCCAGATCAGCCAAACATAGAACTTCAAGAAGAACTGAGGAAGATCATCTCCAAACAGCCCAAAATCTCTCTCAGACAAAGGATCTGGTAACACACTTTCCTATTTTTGATAATCAGTTGTGATATTCTATTTTTAATGCTGTTTTATCCTAAGTCAAAATCTGTCATCATGCTCTCTCACTGGTCTCAGGCATAATAATTAAAACTTTAACCCAATATAATATCTCTGTTATTTGGCTAAATTCAGTTGTCTTTTGTTTGTTTGCTTACTTGCTTACCTTTACCATTGTCCAAGAGTTTGAATATTTTTCCTCATATATTTTGGTCCCTGTAGTGTATTCTCTTTATTTAAGCTTTTAAATTAATCATCCTCTAAATTACAACAGAACTCTTTTTAGCTGTGCACTAATAAATAGTTTGTGCAGCCTTTTACCCAATGCCTGGTTAAACTATTTTTCTGGATGAAATTGGCGCTGTCCACACTACAGCATCAGAATCAGTTTTGAACTCCCTGTACACATCTGGCTGAAAACAAGTTCAAAACCAGTTCTGCCCAGACCGGTCCCTGAGGTGGTTTTGGCAAGATTGATTCTGCAAGACCAATCTTGTACTTGCAATGTGAACAGGAGAATTGAACTAAAGCGAACCTACTGAAGCAGCACAGTGGTGCAGTAGTTAGAACGTTCGCCTGACAGCAAAAAGGTCCCAGGTTCGATTCCTGGGCTCGGGGCATTTCTGTGTGGAGTTTACATGTTCTCCCGGTGTTTGCATGGGTTTCCTCCGGGTATTCCAATTTAAGCGGTATAGAAAATGAATGAATAAATAAATGAATGCCAAACCTACAGAGTATGTGATGGGCAAAGCATGCAAACAAGCAGCAAGGTTTATTAATCCTTATTATATATGTGTAAGTGATGCTAAACCATGTGCTTAAAAGTTCACTCAATCCAGTGATTTATTCAGAGAAAAATAATTCCTAAAATTAAGTAAAAGCCCTCATTAAGAAATTTTCATTAAACACACATGTGCCCTGATTATACCCACTCCTGCATTAATACTTTGCACAACCTCTCTTTGCCAATAAAACAGCACTCATTCTCTTCCTATAACATTTTATAAGTGAAAACCCAATTTTAGTTTCCTGGCAGAGGCAGTTGAATGTTGATTTAAAATGTCCTAATTTTTCCTAGTATAGATGCCGGTTGTCCAGGTCCATTAAAGTAAAAAAAAAAAAAAAAACAGCCCCACAACATCACAGAAACCCTACCATATTACAGTTGGGATGAGGTCCTTTGCATTAAAGCCATCATTCATTTTACACCAAATCCATCCTGAGTGTTTATTGCAAAACAGTTGTTTTTTGTTGTTGCGTGGTTACAGTCAAAGTGTACTGTATATACCAGGGGGACAATTACATTGTTTTGAGCTGCTCAAATTGTTAAAAAGATGAAGAGTTAAAAAGATCAAATGAAGCTGAATCCAAATAGGTGCATGTTTGTAAATCACTCTGATCTATTTCACTTGAGTTTACATTTACAGCATTTAGCAGAAGCTCTTATCCAGAGCGACTTACAGAAGTGCTTTAAAGTCACTAGGTGACAGTGAATATATTCTTATACTGGTTGATCAGCATACAGATTACCCTCAGTCAAACTCAGTGGGTAGATGTTGTGCGTGTGGGTTTTTAACATTTTTTGTGTGTGTGTGTGTGTGAGACATGGTGCTAATCTAAGTACTGCTGAAAAAGGTAGGTTTTCAGGCATCGTTTGAAGACACCATGTGACTCAGCTGTCCGGACATTCAGAGGAAGTTCATTCCACCACCTTGGAGCTAGAACAAAGAAGAGTTTAGATACATTTTTCCCTTGTCCCTTTGTAGGAGGGACCAGTCTAGCAGTGCTAGATGATCTGAGAGAACGTGGTGCAGTGCGGTGTGTGGTAAGTGCTTTGAGAGAGGAGGGTGCAGGTCCATTTCTGGCTTTGTAGGCAAGCAATAGTGTTTTAAGTCTAATGCGAGCAGCTACAGGAAGCCAATGGAGAGATCATAGCAATGGAGTGGTGTGGGAAAATTTGGGAAGGTTAAAAACAAACCGTGCAACTGCATTCTGGATCAGTTGCAGAGGTTGAATTGTGCTCATAGTCTTATCATATTGAACGTGTTTTCATTTCTCATAGGGAAACCTAGTAATCTTTATAAATATTGTGATATTGACTATTCTCATGTAGTAAAGCTAGGCTCAAATAAAATAAAAAGAACAGATGGGAAAAAAACAGACAGCACAAAGAGTAAATGAATTCAACAGCAGAAAGAAACTTGATACTTAACCACTTTGCAAACAGTACTTTTGCAGCAGATTATGATAAGAGCTCACAAAGCAAATTTACCCAGGCAAAAATGTGCAGGATCTGTTTTTCAGGGTCTTGATTACTAAATGCTTCAAACAACCATATACAAACAAGATGTATTTCTTCATACTTTTCATTTGTTTTGCCAGCTAGAAAGAGCTCTGAAGCGCCAATATGTTTGAGATAATCAGTGTACACGGTAAATGGATATTTATCCACATATGATGAAAAATCATCCTGATATTACATGTATGGACCTATACCATTACAGAGAGCAGGGGTTTGCTGGTATCGTAACTTTGTTAGCTTCCAAAGAGTTGACATACTCTGAAATAATCACTCCTTGCAAGAACAACAGCCAATGTGGCATGTTAGACCACCAATCTGCTCACCCAAAGTAAAATCGCAAGCACAGGTCTCATTGAGCAAGCAATAATCATGGAGAGTATGATATTTTTTTACTGTTATATAGATTGTTTGAAAAATTTCAGTAATATTGTATTATAGACCATGCACATATTGGTTCAGCAACCTTTCCACCTCATCATGATGAATTATTTATTTAGATGCAGGTCAGAGAGTGAAGTCATGTCTTCCACATAACTGTAGACTCATGTGATGCAGAAGGAAATGTCTCCAAAGACTGTTTCTAGGTAATAGAGTCTTAAAATTTGCACATCTAATTTGAAGACCTCTGTGCTTCCCAGTGACCTCAGTAGAGAAAATACAGAAAGAAGAAAACAAAAAAGGCAATATACATTTTCAGGACATAATGTTAATTGCTTTCTCCAAAACTGACATTCTATAAATGGTATAGTATAATTTTTAGAATTGTGGAAGTACTGTGAAAAAAACACACACACACATACATATGTATGTGTACAGTGGGGCAAAAAAGTATTTAGTCAGCCACCAATTGTGCAAGTTCTCCCACTTAAAAGATGAGAGAGGTCTC
>JBCNYH010000027.1:10182588-10192625 GCA_039654325.1 Tandanus tandanus
TTTTCCTTGCATGACCGAGCTTACCTATGTGTACCAAGGGTGTCTGAAATTTCTTACTACTGCTTGCAAATTATTTTTTGCTTTTAGATCTTGAAGGTTTCTACAGTTTTTGCAAAAAGATTCTATTAATTGCCTGAAAATGGCTTTAATACCTGTATTTTATGCAGATTTAGTTAATCAAGCACTTTTTATTATTTTTTAAATAATTTTACTTATTATACTAATTACTCTGATCCAGAATTTGATGTTACATGTTTGTGACATGACTTTTGTCCAGCCTAGAATTAGTCTTTTATTACCTGTAAAAAGTATCAATAAATTTACAGTTTCCTGTTGCTTTCACAAAACAATCTGTATACCTGTAGGATAAATGTAAGGCATAGTTCATAAAAATTGGTTAATCAGAAGTGATCAGTTGTCAGTATCAGCCACACATGCGACAAAACTTTTGACGATAACTGTATACACCCTCATCAGAGTAACCATTTGGAAAATTAACAAATAAATGAAAACAGATTTTTTTTAAAGGATATGGATACAAAACATGTCTTAAATAGTTTTACTTATAGAAATTTATACTTAAAGCCAGAAGCACTGACCAGTAGGTCAGGTTTTTTCCTGAGGGAAAGAGACTTCCTCTGAAGGTCATTATAACCTGAGCTCTAAAAGGAAAAAAGCACACAGTTAACTCATGCTAAGTGTGATAGATGAACCGATGCCATGTAGTGAAATAGAAACCATCAGTTTGAATGTTAAGAATGATGATCACTGAAGTAAAAAGTTAAGATAAAGAGCATTATACAATAGACAAACATAGCATTTCCATACGTATTAGGCCAAAGTATAAAAAAGTGCATGGACGTATACGTATTGCCACTATACTATACACTCATAAAAGGAAAACATGTACACATGCTAATTTATGAAGTTATCTACTCAGCCAATCATCTGACAGCAGCATGAAAGCAGCTGCATGAAATCATGCAGTTAATGTCTATTTCAACAGGAAAAGTCAACTAGAATCTGAGCCTAACATGGACACCTTATCAAAACTGGACAGTAAAAAACTGGAGCATCTAGGCGATTTTATTTCAGACACAACCTGCTCATGGCTGCACAAAAGGGAGACAACACATGTTGACAAGTACTCCAAAAGGAGTAAATTATGTACAAAATCATAACGGCGGTATGTAGGCAAAAAGTCAGTGGTGTGCTGTGTGTTGGATGTGTGGATAAAAGAAAAGAACAAAAGGAAGACTAATTATGTTCTGAAGATTCTGTGAGTTTCTTAAAAATCCATTCACAGATCTAGGAAGAGTTGTGGATAGCCCCCAAGTGGAGTAATGACAAAGTGCATGTTTTGGTATGGGAAACCCCAAAAATTTAATACAAAAACTAGACTGCCACAAATAAATTGTAGTGACAAGTGCATTGATTAACCTGTACAATCTGCCTAGGACTGCAGGCTTTTATAATAAGTTGGCACTGCTATTATATTGGAATTTCTCCACCTAGTGTGTGTCTGATGAACATACATTCAGACATGATTTTCACTCATTGACCTTTTTCGATTTTTTTTCAACATGATTCTACAAGCAGGACCATTTGACAAGTCTAATATATAAAACATCACTGTGTGCCCTTGAATCAAGGTCAAAGTGACCCATATACAATCCCACCATATTCGCTCCTGAGGTGAACCCATACACCAAATTTGATGATCCTGTCATTTTATTCCAAGTTACCGCACTAAAAAGCTCCTGTGCTGCCCACCTTATACAATCCAAGATCTTCCTGAGGGCAAGCCATACAACAAATTTGGTGATTCTGTGTCGATTCCTATTTCCTATTGAAGTGATCACGTTAACAAACTTTGACAATCATCAGAATCAGAATACTTTATTTATCCCAGAGGAAACTGTGTAAAGACAAGCCCAATTATTAAAAAACTAAACTAACCTGACTGCCGTGATCTTACAACAAAGTCAAGAGCACCCATATACAATCCCAGCCAGGACATTCCTGAGGGGAACCCAACCACCAAATTTCATGATCCTATCTGCTTTCAAATTATCGCAATGACACGCCTTAACAAGTGCAATATAGAAAATTTCAGTCAGTTGATGGCTGTGACCCTGAAACAAGGTCACCTATAGACAATCCCAACCAAGAGCTTGCTGCGGGGGACCAATCCACTAAATTTGGTGAGTCAGTGTCATTTCCTTTCAAAATTACTGCGTTAAAAGGAATCAACAAGTTCAATCCATAAAAAGTTCAAAATAAGAAAAACTGTTCTTATTTAAGTCAAAATGGTCTGTTGTGCAAAAGCATTCTCGAGATATTCACAAGAATAGCCAAGATAGATAGACACACTGAAAACATAATGCTTCTGGTAGTGGCTAAGATCGGCGTGGAGATCTAAGGATTTGTCTGTTAAACTTACAACCTTGGACTCATCACTGTATAACTACAAACAATTTTATTACTTAAGTGTTGTTACTGAATAACTTATAGTAGTAACTAGGCTTGTGCGATATAACGTTATCATCATTATTAGGTTGCCCCCATTAAATTTAGTGCCTGAGCACTAGGCCCTAAATATAGCTAAATATGAAGGGAAGTGGATTCAGTGCAATCAAAATATATTGTTTTTAGAGCATGTTGGATTATTATTAGGGCTTGAGTAATGAATGTGTGTAGTATAACTGATTTTGCTCCAATTTATTTCCTCTCCCCAATACTTAGTCAATGTTATGGAGGTTCCCATATGTAAAATCTGGCACACAAGTCAGTGCTTTTGACAGTTCTTCAGGAACTGAGGCTTGTCCCCAAGAATGGCACCATGAATCTACACTGTCACCATATACACGGTCACGAATCTCTGTGCAGCATATAGTTTCAGGTACATGCATGAACTTTGGTAGGCATGTGGGTCTCTCCAAGACAACCAAGTAATGCCCCCTCTTGGAAACATTAGCCATGCCAACTTCAAAATGATGTGTTAAGGAACTTTTTCAAACTTGAATGAGTTTCGACTGATGCTGTAACATCCGTCAATTTCGAACATCGCTAAAATTGACTCATCTTTTTGCAACTGCGATGAAATAGTGAATAATGAAGACATAATATCTTTGACTTGCATAAGATGCCAAACCAATACAGGTGGATACAACTGGTGACAGTTGGATTGATCAGCCTTTAATGGTGCATGGTGACTGATTGCCCAATCATGATTACAAGAATGTAACAACTATAGCCACATGAGCATAACAAAAATGCCTTGTAAAGGCAGTTGTCACGATGTTGACAGCTTCCACCTGAACAGCTGATATCACGTCTCTGGCGCTCTCTTTAAATGTTTAAGTTAATGTTTCCAGATAATTTAATAGTTTATCATGATCAGCCAGAAAAAAAATAAAAATAAATACTAATAATAAAAAAAAAATTTTAAAGTAAAAAAAAAAAATTTAAACAAAAGTCTAGAAGCAATTGCATAAAAGTCTTTAACAAAGCACAATAATAAGCTAGGTTTAAGTGTTTGAAGGATACTCAACATGCTTTGCATACAGTAAATTTAGAAGCAAAACATTAGATTGAACAAACCCTGTAACTTCTACTGCTGTGGACTGACATACTATCATCTTCCATACCCTTCTGAGGAAAGAAAATGAAAAGATTGGGGATTGGATTAGGTTGCAAAGCTGATAAACAGAGGGGAAACAAGAGGGAAAAAATCTGAAAGAAGAGGGAGGGGGGAATCAGTGGAAATTAAAGTAACTATAGAAAAAATAGAAAGCAGGGGATACAAACTCTGCGAGACTGGCTTCTGGACTGACTGCCACGACGGGCCTTTTCTGAGTCAGCCTGAAGTGGGATAGAGAACAGATCATGAACCAAAGCAAAGGAGAAGAATAAATCAAGAATTTAACTTAGAATGATAAGAATACAATGAAGAAACTTTTATTAGAGACTCTCCAAGTTTACCAAAACAACACATTTTAATAGAATAAACAAATACCCACACACCTTGGCCAACTGGTATCTTGCACTTCCCATACATTTTTATAATTATGTACGAAATAAGTCGAGAGACCTACAAGCACTTATGGTGCCACTTAGCATAACCATATGAAGATTTCCCCGCTCACTTCAGCAAGTAACAACCAAAATGAAGCAAACTTAAAAAAAAAACGGACTATTACAAAGCAAAGGCAAAAAAAACATCACAATTATTGATACATGAAAATGCTAATTAAACAGGGTGGAAAATAATCATTTGTTCAATGTATTGTTATGGTGTCTTTAGAGGACCTCCAATGATAAAAGTATCATAAAGACCATGTGAAAAGCTTATGAAAATCAGCATATAATTATATAATAAGGCTTCTTTATAATCTTTCATACGGTCAGTGAAAAATTTGTTAATTTTCATACTATGCCAGGATAGAAGCAGTCATGCAATAGAGACTGAAACTGCTAGTCACGTGACCAGTCTTCTTCCCTTGGTAAAAACAAGCCGGCTGAACGTTCATCCATCATCAATATGGCGAGTGAACACTAACAAAATTTGAACCAGTTCACAGCAGCAAGGAAAGTGAGTCAAACACTCATTCAACCAATTCCCAAAGTATCAATGACTAATCTGGGAGTAAATGCAATAATGTGAAAGCCAATGGGCCTCAATCACCAACCATTCTTTGAAAGAAATTCATTGTTAAATCTCACTTGCGCACTTTCATGAAGAAGATTCTGGCATTCACCAATATTTCCTTATCTGGGATTTGTTCTTAGCTACAAACAGAATCTACGAGCATGAAAGAGCACTCTTAAGCACATATCAGTGCTTAAGTGATGTTGCGAAATGTCACTTGTTTCCCTTCTTATTTAATTTTCTAACATTTTTTTCGATTCATAATATGATTTTTTTTTTTAACAAACTTTTTAAATAATTTTTTCATCATGTTACAAAGCTTCCTGAAAATAAATATCTATTAATGATGTATCAATCATGTTAATTGAAAGTTATGGCTTATTTACTACTTGATAACACTATTTACAGAGCCATCGTAGACCAATTCTTTTAAGACTGACTCAATGGCATATTTACTCCTAGAATAAATTACAGCTTGTGCACTTAGGGGAGAATGCACCTTCAAAGACTATGTGGATTTACTCATTGAGAGCAACAGATATCTTATAAGATGTTTTTGGCTACCAAGAACTGTGCAATTGTGGGTCCATGCCATCTGTTAAATGGGCCACTGCCATTTCCCAGGAGGTGCATATATATTTTACAAAACAGTTCCCTGAGTAAGTGTTTGGAACAAGGAGCTGCTGGAGATGCATGGATCATCGGTAAGTATTTACCCTCCAACAACAATATAGGCTTCTGCTCTTCAAAATACCTGCTGAATTAGGAGATTAGACGCACACACTGGATGTGCCTGGATACAGTTTCTACATTTAACACAGTATATTAAAAAATACAGCTAGTGCTAAGCTGCTTTACACACCAGAAAAGGTGATTATAGGACAGCAGTTACAGTTACCTGCATCTATTTACATGCAGAGCCAAAATATATATAATTTATTTTTTTTTGTAAATATACTTTATAAATGCGCGTTAAAATGGCAGCTAAAAATAGGCCCCATTCAACAGTTTAGCTTTTGGCAAATATTCAGCTGAATCATTTTCGCTGTTTAGCTACAACAGAAATAAGGTTTAAAAAAATTAATCCCCCTTTTTGTCAATGAATCTCATTTTTGTTCTTCACCTTATTCTCACTGCTGTTGAGGCAGGATGTTGTCTCCACCAAGTGATAAAAGAGAATCACGTGATCTTTCCTGCTTTGTTTTCAAATCCTGAAATCTGCCCAGTCCAAATAGCCAGTACTGTGCTCATTATAGCTCGGTGTAATTAATAATTAGCTGCATTTTGATGTGTAAATAATTTTTCATGGTTAATAAAATGTAACATCTCAGTAAAAGGGCATTTAATAATGCTTTCCAGTTGGTCTTTAAGAACTTATTAAAAATTCTCAACGTGCTTTTAAACTTTTATTTATTTATTTTAAATACACTGATTCTGGAACAGACATCACACTTACATTCAAAAGGCAAGAAAGTGTGAGATGGCAAACAGCAAGACACATATTATGCCATAAACCAAACTAGCATATTCTTTTTAAAAGGCTGAGATTTGAGACATTTGAGTTTTATTAAGCTGGTTTGTATTTTAAAAATGTTTATAAGCCCCAGGCGGCACGGTGGCGCAGTGGTTAGCACATCCGCCTCACAGCGGGTCTGGCCTGGGTTCAATTCCTAGCTCGGGCGTTTCTGTGTGGAGTTTGAATGTTCTCCCCGTGCTTGCGTGGGTTTCCTCCAGGTACTCTGGTTTCCTCCCACAATCCAAAAACATGCACAGTAGGCTAACTGGCTGTTCCAAATCGCCCCTAGGTGTGACTGTGAGTGTGAATGGTTGTGTGAGTGTTGGCCCTGCGATGGCCTGGCGAGCTGTCCAGGGTGTATCCCACCCTCGCCCAGAGTCAGCTGAGATGGGCGCCAGCCTCCCGCGACCCTAATTAGGATTAAGCGGCTTAGAAAATTAATGAATGAACGAATTATAAGCCCCGATATTAAATACTTAAATTTAAAAATAGCCAGATAACAGCTGTTTCCTACTGAAGCTAATATTAGCATAAATAATTGTGCTAGCCAGAAAACCTTTAACAGGCTTGTATTAATGCTTGCACCCATTTCTAATATATTAAAACCATTTAAAACATAAACAGTAAATCTAAAAAATATTCACAACCTCTGCAAGTTTTTCTGAGGTAAAATAAAATTACATGATAAATCATGTCAGAACTTTTTTCCCATCTTTAATGTGTAAATGTACCTTTTAAAAATTAAGTAAAAAACAATCAAAACATGTTAGGGGAAAACAAACAAACAAACTCTATACAATAACCTGGTTCAGGTTTTAAAAATTCATGCAAGTATACATGCTGACAAAATGCACTCAAACATTTCATACTATCCATGCCAGTGGCTTTTCGTATTTATACTATCCTTGTTAGAAACTCCAATTAATTAACAAACCCATGGATTCCAGAACTAATGCCATACCATCCATTGCTGGATTTGCCCCCATTTTTTATTAGAGGAGGAGTGGTGGTAAGTAGACTGCAATGGAAGAAACATACAATATTCTTTATGCAGCTCACTGAAATAAAAGTGACGTGATTTTTTCAAAAGAGGGGGATAAAAGTTATTTCAGGTTTTATTATACAAAAGATGAAAAAATAAGCACAATATTTAATGACACAGTTTTAACGTGTTCTAATAGTCTAACACAGAATTAATGAAACTGAAAACTAGATATTCAAAGAGGTATAGTCACATACTTGTAAAAGAAATAAATAAATATAATTACAGTGCGGTTTAAAGGTTTGTGCATAAATATGACTGAAAACATTAACATATTTATTACATACACCCAAAACGAGGGCAGTGGTGGCTTAGTGGTTAAGGCGATGGGTTACTGATCTGAAGGTGAGCGGTTCAATCCCCACAATTACCCCACTGTTGGGCCCTTGAGCAAGGCCCTTAACCCTCAATTGCTCAGTTGTATAAAAATGATAATTGTAAGTCGTTCTGGATAAGAGCGTCTGCCAAATGCTGTAAATGTAAATGTAAAACGTAGAAGTCATATTTATGCAGAAATACAGAAAGTTCTACAGAGTTCAAACTTTCAAGCACCATATACTTAAACCACGGTTGAAAAATGCAGACCTGAAAGCAAAATGATCAAAAATATCCATATAGGTACAGATGAGACTGCAGCTTCACTTCATTCTATATCAGACTCACCTTTTGGAAAGAACACCACCATTAAAATGCTTTTTCAAAATATTTTCAGAAAAACTATTGGTTTTTTTTAATCAAGGTTATTTGGGGAAAAATCATTACATGTAAGAAATTCAGTTTCTCTCTTAAAACATCGCAGTAAACAAATAAATGTAAATTAAAAAATGTAAGAAGTATTTTTTTATTTAAAAAAATAAATGAATAAACAATAATAGTTATAATAATATTACTTAAAAAAAGAATATATATATATATATATATATATATATTTTTTTTTTTTTTCCATGCAACAATGCAAAACAAGTGGAAATGGCAGACCTCAATGAGTATTTTACCATCATAAGCAAAATGTTTTTGCTTTTGTACCTATGGGCATAATATTTTCTCTCGTTTTTTCTACAGAAAATGGCATTTTTACCATATCGGTCAAATGGCAGAGAAAAAAATGAATTACCTCTTTTTGTTGTCGCTCTAGTTCTCTCATTCTGATGTCTCGCGCTTCTGCTCTGGCAGCTCGCTTTGCTGCAAGTCTTGCCTCTGCCTACAACAGAACAGAAGAAGCAATAATTACATAATAAGAATGCATAATGCAAGTTACATGGATTGGGAGAAGTGATATTTCAAAAATGTATTCTGTGCTTAGAAAAACAAAATCACAAGTGAATGATCTCAAATTTGCAATTCATCATACCTAATTTTCTGTGCATACATGGATGATGCTACAATTTATTCACACCTACATGGTTACTTACATTTATTCACTATCCTCTGATTAGATTGTGGGGGAGTTGTCACTCAAACATATATTGGAAATAAGAAAAAAAAATAATAATAAAAACCCCACCCCTTCAAAGTTTTCATATTTTGTTGCTTTGCAGCCTGAAATAAAGAAACACAAAAATAAGTTCCTGCTGTATTTACTCAATACAACTTTTAACATCCAAGTGAAAAACAGAACAACGACATTTCAGAAATTAAAAAAGAAAAGAAAAAAAGAAAGAAAGAAAAACTGAGATGGTTAAAATGTGCCCATTCACTTCCCAGGCATATTAAATAAAGTGTTATCACCTTGAAATAAAATAGAATTGGCCACAATGTCTTTCTGAAACCATGTGCTTACTCCTGTACGTGTCTCATTATGTTTATTCATGCTCTGGATGACCCCGTCTTCATTTTTCAGGTCAAACAAGATGGTGAGGAGCTTGAAGGGGAAAGTGTCTTGAATCTTGAACACATTTTCTAAATTGGTATCTCCTGTAATACCAAAACAATAAATGAGGGTGACTTTAATTAAAAGGTTTATTTGTCACTTTGTTGTGGTGCCAAATTCTTTCCATCAAAAAATGGAACCCTTTTCTACAGAGAGAGGAAGATTATTTTCAAACCATGGTATCCAGAATTCAAATAGGCTTCAAATGACTTTTTTTTTGTAGATTTATTGTCAGTGGTTATTCAAGACATATAAGACATTTCTGATTTGTCCAGTCCCTCTGCTCAAGCACAATCACTTCCAGGGCTTAATGGAGAGTATCTGATAACGCTTTCTTTACAAATCTCACAAACTGATTGAAATGCTCAACCTGCTGGGTTTACTTCCCAAATCCACAACTAGAATCTGGAGTGTGTTCTTGACTCAAAATAAAATAAGTTCTTGGCACAACACAAACAATATTTTCAGAGATACAACACCTGAAGCACCATCACAATGATAACTGGCACACCCCAGGGCTGCATGCTTAGCCCAATATGATCATGTTTGCAGATGACAACATGGTAGTGGGACTGCACGCAGATCATGCCTTGGATAATGAAGACAGTGGAAAACATAATGAAGTTTTCTTTGCCTCAAATTCACATTCACAGAAATTCTATGCCTCTGAGACTGATTCCTTTTATTGATGCCAGCATGTTTTTCTGTTATGTATTGCACATGCATCATGGTGTAAAATTCTGTGGTATTGCTGCTGGAAATTTGCAACAAGATGGAGCCATGACAGAGAGGAAGACATTGTCCAAAGAATGGCTTCTGGTGAAAAGAAAACTTTTAAACTGGTGTCAGATAGAAAAGTGACCTCCATGAAAAAACCCACCCCATTAATTCCTTAAAAAAAGCAAAAAATAAATAAATCAAGAAATAAAAGCAAAAAAAAAAAAAAAAAAAAAAAAAA
>JBCNYH010000027.1:10213248-10233619 GCA_039654325.1 Tandanus tandanus
GCTCACCACCAGGTGGTGATCGGTTGACAGCTCAGCTCCTCTCTTCACCCGAGTGTCCAGAACATGCGGCCGCAAGTGCGATGACACGACTACGAAGTCGATCATTGAACGGCGGCCTAGGGTGCCGGAGGGCGCTTGTCAAGCCAGTTGTGCAATTCTCATTCCTCTTATACAATCTGCCCAGGCTGTACACCTCTCACCATTCCAGCTTCCTTTGCAACTCTGACAGATAGACCATTGTTTAAAAAAAAATTATTGAACGCTTCTTCTCTAAACAGTTTTTGCATAGTTTGGAGTGTCTCACTGTTCTGTTGTAGGAGGAATCCAGTCAAGCACTGTTCTGTAAGGAACCATCTTCTATAGGCCTCACCGGTTCCTCGTGTTCATTGATGTGTGAAAGACCAAGCAGATTCTATCAATTCCCAATTGAGTAATTTAATTAAATACATCAGAATAATTACAATACATGTGATATTGCGTGCGGCCGCGTTTCACAAAGTCGAAGTCGATCCAACCTCTCCAGCGATCAGACGATGTCAACCCCGTCTTCTCTCCGGTCCCAAGTCTTTATCCTCCTCTTGGCGTTTCCATCTTGTCGACTGGTTGTGTGTGTGTGTGTGTGTGTGTGTGTGTGTGTGTGTGTGTGTGTGTGTGTGTTGATGTCTGATGCTGTTCCTGGCATATAACATTTAACCTCTAGCAAAGCCAACATACATCTGCAGCCAAACACGGGCAAAACACAGCATAATTAAAAGCATACCTCATTACACGGATGGATATGCAAACCCATTAGCTTGTGTGAAACTAAGAGAGTGTTTAACACTTCTTTTCATGAAATGTGTTCATGTTTTACACAAATGCAGCATGCAAACAGAAACTTTTGAATTAAAGAATGCAACTAAATTCTATCAGTCCACAGGGTATGGCACGGCGTTGCAAAATGGGATGATAGCATTCCTTGTTTAAGATCCCTTTTATTCTTTACTACCCACTTTACCACCACCAAAACACCCCAGACCTTAAATATTGCACTAATACAAACAAATAAAAAAAAAATTAAAAATCTCTCCATGTCACCTCTTCACCATTTGTTGCGGTAAAAAATGTTTTCCATTACTTGAACATTGAAAAAGTAGTTTTCAATTATTGAAAAAAAAGGCTTGCAGACAATAACTTTAATAAGCCAACTTTAATAATGTAGCTTAAAAATCATGCTACAAATACAGCTTCACTAACAAATTGATAATGGCCTGACAGAGTTAGTCTACAATTGGTTATTTTTTTAAATAAAACCAACAGAAACAAATCTTTATAATAAAGTAATACATTACACACTTACACTTATCATACTTACACTTAAAAATATGAAAACACTCCTCAATGAAGCCACATTGGGATTGTTGCCACTGAAGCTTCACAGGAAATGTTGGCTCCATTTCCTGCAACAAAAGACAAGGAACTAACATGAACAATACACATCCTCCAAGCTACATTGTAATTGTACAAAACACATATAAGAGATTAAGACATAACTAGAGTTAATCACAGTTACATATATAGTTTCAAGCAGCAATTCCAGGGCCCAAGCGTCAATAAGCGAAATCCCTGGAGGTCTTGAAATTACACAAAAGTCAGTGGAAGGGCTTTACATATCAAGTTTTGTGTTGATCTAGCCAGCGGTTTAGAAGCATGTGAATTAAATATCCAAAAATTACACTATGTTACCATTACAAAATTTTCATTGTGATTTAGATAGAGCATATCCCAAAGGCACTTGTAATTGTGAAAAAAAAACAAATACAAATATATTGCTATATTTATATATATATATATTTCACATTTTAAAAATTGGCTTAAAAATAGGCATGTACAAGCGCTTGTGTTTTTTAAAGGATTGCTTTCAAATATGGAATACCTATTAATGAGGCCTTGTCATTTGCACAGCAAATTTTTAGACTGATTGATGCAACAGTGAATGATATTGTTTGAAATGTTATGCAAATCAAGCCAATCAGAAGATAATTGGCAAAATAATAATAATAATGATGATGATGATGATGATGATGATGATGATAATATTAATAATAATAAAGCGAGTAAAAACAAGACTGGTTTCAAGCTGATGCTTGAATACCTAAATTACCTGCAAGTAGCGATGAAAGGCCCTCGCAGCTTTGGTGCAGCAATCCATAACATGCTATCAAACAACAAATGCATCTGAAGCAAAGCACTACTTTCATGTTTCAAGCAATGGCACTATACCACAGTAATGTTGAGTATGGCATATCATAATAACCATCATAAAAACTAGGTTATAAAGTCATAACAGTTTTGAAAACTGTTTTATAGTAATCTGAGTGAGAGGGGTGGAAGAAACACATTCTTTCTTTTGGCAGATTATGGCATTATATGAAAGTGACTCATGGCATGTGCAAATTATTATAACTATCATAAACAATAAGTACAGCAAATGTGACGTAAAGTGGCAGGAATCAATGCATCCAAAGTGGGTTAAAAAAATCCATTGTATCTGTTGCAAGATGGTGGCGTTATTTGAAAGAGTAACCATCATAACCAGTACCTATAGAAAACCTGACATGAACCAATGAACTGTCAACGATCAACATGTCTAAAAGTGGTGAAAAAGCAATTCTATTTATGTCCATAAGGTGGCGATATACAATAGGGTCAATATGGTCATGTGGCTATCCTGAGTGCCATCATACCCTGTATTACTTCAGCTGTATCACTCAGAGCATGGACAAGTGATGAGGCATGTTCTGTTTATGAGTCATGGTGGATAAATTTATTGTGTCACCATTTAACCACTGTAATCCACTCGCAATTTAACATCAGCAACCTCTTAACATCATGTCCACCTTATCTGATATAAATCAGATGATCCATGTAGTAGGTTGGCAAAAATAGATGAAAAATCTTTTCTTTATGTTGTCATATGGTGGTGCTATTCAGAAGAGTAACGTGGGACAGGTGTATAACATTATGAGCATTATAAACAATAAGTATAGCAAATCTGACATGAATCGAATTGTGGAGGATCGATATATCCAAGAGGAACGAAAAAGTCATTCTTTTTGTTGCCAAATGGTGGTGCTATAGCAAAGAGTCATTCGGGGCATATGGATATGATCACAACAATCATGCCTAATCACCTTTGAAGTTTGAGGGTCGGGGGTTCAAACCCCACTATCACTGAGTTGTCACTGCTGCCCCCCAGCACAGATGACTGGGTTATCAAAGGCCAGCCATGTCTCTCACTGTCTGTGATGAGAGGCATGTAGAAGAACCATTACTGTCGTTCGAAAAGAGTAGGCCATTGGATTGCTGTCAGCGTGTTTCTGCCCTGTGATGGCCTGGCGAGCTGTCCAGGGTGTACCCTACCCTCGCCCAGAGTCGGCTGAGATGGGTGCCAGCCTCCCCGCGACCATAATTAAGATTAAGTGGTTCACAAAATGAATAAATGAATTAATAATTGTATAACTCTTTAGGAATGGTAAAGGCTTGGAATAAGTGGACATGGTTTTCATTATGATATATGAACACTTTTTTGCATGGATAGTAATAGACAAAAGTATGAGGTGATTGTTATGGGCCACATCTAATAGATGTGGTAAAGGGGTTGATGGGTAGGTAGGCAAACAAGAATTAGGCTGTGGAAAAAAACGAGAGACTATTTCAAAATTAGCAGTTTCTCAGATTTTACTAAACAAGCACATGTTTGAGGAACATGAACACTTTGCATTATTCGATTAATTATTCAAAACATTTTCCACAAATTGCACAAGTATTGTGAATCAGAACATTACATTGCAGAAAATGACAAGAAGTCAAAAAATAACACAAAGATGCAGTGTTTTCAGACCAAATGCATCAAAATCAAAACTCATATTCATACTTTAAACCACACAATACTAATGCTTGAACTTTGGATGAGTTCAGAAATCAGTATTTGGTGGAATAACACTGACATTTTAATCATAGCTTTCACGTGTCCTGGCATGCCTAAGTCTTTCACATTGCTCTTGGAGGACTTTATGCCACTCCTGGCAAAAAAACAAAACAAAATTCAATCAGTTTAGCATTGTGTGACATTCCAGAGGTTTCAACTAGGTTTCAGGGCTTTAGATTGGGCTGGCTATTACAGGATCTTGAACTTGTGGTACTCCATACACACTTTCATTGACCTAGCTGTATGGCATGATGTACTGTCCTGTTGGCTAACCCAGAATCCAGTTAGGAAGCACTGTTAGTTTTCTTCAAGGGTATCCTTCTACATGGCTTGATTCATGCATCCTTCACTAACAAGAACTTACCCCAGTCAAACCTTGCTGAAGCTTTTCCAGATCATCACCCATACTCCACCAAGAGTGCAAGAGACTGTGGCTTGTAGGCCTCTCAAGGTTTCTGTCCAACTATTAAATGACCAGGTGATGGCAGTAGCTAAAAATTGAACTCATCACAGAATATGAGCTTACTCAAATTGATATGGTCGTCATCAAACTTCAGCCTGGCTCTTGCTTCTCACTGATGAACGGATTTTTTTATCTACGTTTGCCTGGCTTCAACCTTGCCCGGAGGAAACTGTTTCAAACCATGTATGCAGGGCACTTACCACCAGCTGCCATGCCGGTCACTTGATAAGTGATGAGTTGATAATCATCCAGGTCAGTGGACAGGTGCTTTATCCTGTGGTATCTGAACACCAGAGTTGACTGCTCGAAGACTACAAGGGAAGTTCTGCCTCCTCAAAAATGTCATGAAAAATGTGTCAAATATGTACCATTGAATTTACATTGATATTACAAAGAGAGTGCTCAAACATGTTCAGCTTCATGGCTAGTTCATACAGAATCAGTAATAAATTCTCACAGATCATCTAACGTGATGTTTTTCTCATACTTTTCCATTAAACATTTACTGGACAGATGTTTAAAAAATAGAATTTCCGGGGAAGCTCAGATTCTCTGACAGTCATTAGGTAGTGGGCATGATGATTGGAGGAATGTTTTGTTCGACATTGATTTTCATTGGTAATAGTCTCTAGTAGTAATAGTAATTATTAAAATAATAAAAATAAGTATTGGTAATAGTGTTTTTCTCTAGTGATATTGCCTACTATTTTCATTTGTACATATCCTACTGTAAATGAAATCATAAATATAGTTAAAAAATATATTTATTTAGTAATATTCACCAGATAAAAAATTAAGATTTTACATACATGCCTGGCCAAAAAAGTCTTGCATTCTAATATTTTGTTGGACTGCCTTTAGCCTTGATTATATCAAATGATTGCCATGGTATTTTTCCTTTCATTGGTCAGGTCATGGCTCCGTAACCTTATGTGGCAATAAAATGTCAGCTGAATGTACTGAATGGCCAGGTTATCCCATCAGAGGACATTTTCTTCCACGGTGGCACTGATATAGAATTGGGGCTTAAATAGTAAAAGAGTGGCTCCTCAGCATGAGGAATCATTTTCACACATGAACTGGCGCAATGTACTTGCAATGTACAGGAGTGGTTTGATTTTCCTGTCATAAATTTAAGCTGTCATTGAAAAATGAACCCAACCCTGGATGGAAATGAATGTGGTGATGTTGCTCAAGTTTGTCAGAACAATGCCAAGGCGATTACATGCTATAAAAAAGCAAAATGTTGGTCCAGCAAAATATCAGAGTGCAAGAGGGGTTTTTTGGTGGGGCAGTGTATAAATTACATGATGCAATAACAAATTTTATGATGCAGGTCTAAAATGGGCTTCCTATGTTTTACAAACCACCCGCCGCCACTGGTCTGTACCTTCAGCAGGCCTCATATGGGTGCAGCTTTGAAGGCAGTTCAGTGCGGTTCATTTCCAAAAATTGACAGCAGTGTGGCAAAACAATTAATGAAAAATGATGAGCAGATAAAAACATAGCGTTAATGTGGTTGTTATAAACCATCACAAACCATAACAAAACTGCCCCAAACCATAAACCGACACAAATAACTTCCGAAGCCACTTTCAATGCAGTTCAGAAAAGTTGCGAAAGGTGACAACACGGCAGCTACAAGGCAGCTAGATGGTGATACCGTTTATGGTGGGTAGTGCTGGTGGGCGAACACCATCACTGTGTCAAGACAATGTTACTGCTGTCCTACACAGTTTGGAATTGTGCTATGCTGCTTTCAAAAATGCCCTTCTTTAGTTGTCCCGAAAGTCTTCTACTTGGACTTGTTCTTATGAACTGTTATCTTTGAAATTTGCAAACAGAAGCAGCCCGAAGCTCACTGTGTCCCTCTGCCAGTAAAGCCAGAGTTTAACCCTCAAAACAATTTTTTTTTTACTCTTTTGTCATAATGAATATATATTTTATGTTCCAATTAAATTTCATGTGCTGCTAGCCCTGTTTTTGTCAGTGTACTAGTCAGTGCCAGTTCTGCCACTGTTCCTATTGCAGAAGGATAGTGATGACAACAGCTGTTGTTTTCTTGTTCAATAAGATTTAGTTACCCTTATCAGTACTTCTTTAAGTAAAATGAGGTGTGCTTGTGTTGAAATTTAACAGCAAGCATTGGAATGAAATCCCCAAACATAGAGATGCTGATTTTAGAAAAAAATTTAAGTGGTCTCTTCATTTTTTCTGCGGCTGTACAAACAGTTATTCTAATGCAACTATTCCCTCACTCAACCCAACGCTTCTTTGAAATACAAACATGTTTCATAATCCTGTCTGCCTCACGACTGACTGCCATGGCCTTTAGAGATAAGCCTATTTAAACTGTGTGTGTGTGTGTGTGAGCAACCACGTGTCTCATGCTCCATCCAAAATTGTATAAACTTACTGTTTTTTTTCTGTTTGCTCTATTTTCAAACCAACAGAGGAGCGATCAAAGAGTGACGATGAAGGTCTGGTTTCTGCTGTCTCTGCTGCTGCCAATCTGCCTAGATAATGCTGGTAATAATAACTTTAACATCTCATTATATGGAGTTTTATTATTGATGACTTACTTTGATTTATTCCTGTAGACTCCTAAGTGAAGCCTAGGTCACATTAATATCAGTAGTTTAAAAAGAAGGTGAAGGAACCTATTATTTTAGAATAAAACATTTAAAATCAAATTATCTCCAAAGTTTTAATTAGTCTAGCTCACAGGAAATACAATTTGTAAATTATTTTTTTTAAACCTCTTATCAACTAAAAATCATTAATGTTCAATATATTTTGAGGTTTGTGTATATTTAGCAACAGAACAACTTGTGAGGACTAACATGAAGAATTGATAATGATGTGCTCTTATGTTGTATAACAGTTCTACATTTAATGTTAATGTACAGTTTTAAAACATAGTATCCTGGAATTACCACTGTTTTTTTTTCTACAGAAAACTATCAATGACCGACCGTTTGTTTTAGTGGTGTATGTGTTAAAGCAAAGAATATCAATGATAATAATCATTCCTGTAAACATGGTTGACATGAGTGGACTTTAGAGTGGTCCCGAAGTGATTATCATGTCTGTAAATCTTATAGCAACACCCAAGCAATTTTTCCCACGGTATGATTTACTGAGACATTAGTTTGAATCATGATTTTAAATGATTGGTCCATAGGTGTTGCAGCAGACTTTAAAATTGACTGCTATGGGGAGGATTTCCTAATGATGAGGAACATGGTCCTGCATTGTACGAGCAAGGTTCAACAGGCATGTTACAAAAGATGTAAGCAACATGCACTGATTATTAAGCCTAAATGTTTATGGAGCAGTCTATGAAACATCAGGACACTGGTCCAGCAGAAATGTTACATTATATACAAAAACTATACAAATAGCTATTAGATAAAATGTAGTAATATTAATTTCATCTTATACTGCTTTATTAAAGGGATATTTCATTTGTAGCAGCTTCACTAGTAATGGACAGGAATTATACAAAGCATAACACATAAATGCTTTGATTGATTTGACCTGAAAGGTGGATTTTGTGTGATGTATGCATCATTCGATCTAATCAGGCTTCATATCTCTTTATTTCTCTATGTGCTCTCTTTAGCATCTGGAGAGATGGGCTGCATTCGGCTGGAGTTCTGTAAGCGACCTGGCTGGAAATGCTGTGACACAAACCTTTGCAATAAAAATCTTTAGCTCTAGTGAGAAGTAAATTGCCATCAAGAGCTAAAAATATCCATACGATAAACCAAGTGCTTTTACTCTGTATCCTTTTTCTTTAGCATTTTGTTTGTTAAAACATTATTGATATGGGATAATAAATAATTGTGTATATTATTGCTGTATGTGTCACATATGTGTTAAACTTCAGAACATTCATTTTTGTGTTTGCAAGGGAGTTCAAGTTCTGAAGTCCTCAGAATTTGCACAGTTATATAAAATTCCTTGCTAACAAAGGACGATAAGAAACAAATATGACTGAATGGAGACAACAGTTACTTTTTAGTGCTTCATCATTAGTTTATTACCATTATGAACTAGTTCCTAAATACTCAACAGATGAAAGGTTTTGAATTTTGTACAGATAGAATAAATACATGAGTACGTCTGTCTGTGTCTGTCTGCCACTGAAGCCATAATTAAACATTTCTTTTTAAACAAAAAAATAAATAAAAAAATCCTTTTTTTTTTTTTTTTTACTTTTTTGGAAAGATGAATAGATTTTTTATACTTCAATAAAATTCAAGGTACTACCAGTACTGTTTTTGCCACCCAAATTGGTCCTGTTGAAGAGAATAATGACGGACACAACAGTGATTTGGATACTTTAACTTAATTAATAAGACTTGGTTCTGTTCATTTCCTAATCAGTACATCCTTAATTTTTTCCACAGCTGTATGTTCAAGACAAGGTCTGCATTTACTCAGTATTATTTGAAATTGGGGGCAGAACGGTGGCTTAATGGATAGCATGGCACCTCACAGCAAGAATCTCCTGGGTTTGAGTTCCGGGCTCAGTGAGGACGTTTCTGTGTGAGGTTTGGCAGCACAGTGGTGTAGCATGTTAGCATGTCTGCCTCATAACAAGAAGGAACAATGAATCCCGGACTTGCGTGGGGTTTCCACAAGGTACTTCAGTTTCCTTCCTCAGTCAAAAGACATGCACATTAGGCTGTTCCAAATAGCCTCTAAATGTGTGTATGTTGTGGTCCCAGCAATAGACTGGCGACTAGACCCCGACTTTGCCCATTGTTGGCTGATACTATATATTTTCCCTGCGACCCTAGGAGCGTAAAGCAGTTCGGCAAATGAATGAATGAATATTTAAAATATTGGGCTCATTCGGCGCAAAAAGAATTGAGTGAGCGAAAGTGTATTAAACTGATATACACATTTATACACATTCAATGCGTATCCCTGGTCTCCTAATGCTGCACGCCACTGTAAGAACAAATGCATGGGAAACAGTAGACCACATTGAACATATGCTTCTGGGAGTCATGAGTGAGTTGGACAATAATTAAGTGGTACTGTTTATGGTTGAGTTATGGGAATGGATCAGGAAAGGGTGATCAATCTACTGCTCCTATGATACTGGTTAGAGCAACATAAGAATGAGATCCCTTGATTAGAAGCTGTTTATGTTCGGTACAGTATAGAGGAATTCAATATATTGTCTAGCCAGTAGAGTTATACTATCCAGGACTTGCAAGAGGACCAGGCTGATTCCTGTGATATTATACCCACCTGGTCTCCAAGCTTCGTCTGAAATGTCCCTGTAGCCAAACAGCCCAGGGAAGACAGTACCTGATGTCTTCTCTCCTAAGTGCATAAGCTGTAATTTGTATTAGTCGTAAAAAATAGACTATGCCATTGTACCAGTTTTGAAATAATTGATCAACGATTGCCCTGTAAATTCATTCATTCATTCATTTTCTGAGCCTAATTAGGGTCACGGGGAGGCTGGCGCCCATCTCAGCCAACTCTGGGCGAGGGCAGAGTACACCCTGGATAGCTCACCAGGCCATCGCAGGGAAGAAACACGCTGACGGCAATGCAGCCTACTCTTTACGAAAGTCAGCAATGGTTCTTTTACATGCCTCTCACCACAGACAGTGAGAGACATGGCTGACCTTTGATAGCCCAATTAGCTGCACTGGGGGGACAGCAGTGACAACACAGGGTCTTGAACCCCTGACCTTGGGATCAACCAGGCCACCACTGCCCGTGCCCTGTAAATAGCATTATCAATTAGTAAATAAGTCGTGGTTTCCAGTGAACATAATTGATACATCATGAAGTGATATTTATTTGCAGTGTGCTTTGTAATTTAATGAAAATGATCATGGATCTGAAAAATCAAAGAAAATTTAAAAAGAAGGGAAATAGTGATCACTTTGGCATCAGTATGTGCATTAGAGTGCTTCTTCATGTTCGTAGATTCCGAGAACAAATCCCAGATAAGAAAATACTGGTGAATGCCAGAAGAGTGCATAAGTGAGACTTGAGAACACATTTGTTAATGAATGAGGCCCATTGTTCCTAACTAGGTGTGTGCACATGAGTTAGCAAGGTAAAACAAAGGAATAAATTATTTATTTTCACTCTCAGTCACTTGCACACTTGCTGAACTACTTAATCCTATTAGGGTCGTGGGGAGGCTGAAGCCTATCTCTGCCAACACTGAGCAAAGGCGGGGTGCACTCTGGGCAGCTCGCCAGTCGAGTTTGCAGGGCAAACACACACATACAACTATTTACACACACAAATGACACTTGGGGGCAATTTGGAACAGCTAATTAGCTTAATGTGCCTGTCATTGAACTGTGGGGAGAACATGCAAATTTCACACCGAATCGCCATTGCTTATCCCGGAATTCAAACCAGGACCGACTTGCTTTGAGGCAGATGTGCTAACCACCACAACACCATGCCACCCTATTTATTCTTATTTGGCTAATATTTTTTATTGTCGTATTTGTATACCTATTTTAAGTAAAACAGTCATGGTGACAGATACAATAACATTATACTTGTATTATATGAAGTAGTTTTAATGGGCAAACTCCAAATAACTCTTTGCTCCTCAGAAGTGTCCTCTGTAAAGTACAAATGGCTGCTATATATAGGAAATTTATAAGAGGCGGAAAAATTTGTAATTTTGCTCAGCTTATTGGTCTCCTCATCAGGACTGATACTAAAACAGGAGACAGAAACTGTGTTTAGAATCAATTGACGATCACAGGTCACTGTCAACTTCACAACGTTTAAATTTTTAAAAAAAAAAATCAATATGCCGATCGTTGGTTGTCTGGCGGACAATCATTTCATGAATACAAGGTTGTCTGGCAAGGTTATATGTTTGTCTATATTGGAAACAGTTATAGCTGAGAAATGATATATAAAATCAATCTATTCAGATTTTCCTTCTGAGTTTGCTTCCATTCAAGGTTTTTTCCTCCTCTCACCACAGGGAGTGTATCAGGATTTCGGTAAAACAGCTTTGTTATAATGTCCATTGATGAAACTAGTAAAAAAATAACTTTCAGCTGACTTAAAAGAGAATGAACAGTGATGTGCAATGTGCTATATATAAAGAAGAAATAAGAACCTTTCTGTAACTTAATTTAAGCTCTTTTATTTTTGAAAACTTTTTTCTTATGATAGAGAACCTATAAGGGAAAGTGAAATCAAACATTATATTTGTTTAACATATGTGAGCTTTTACATGGATGTTTATTTTTTTCTGTGCTGAGAGACAGCTTAAGTACACAGACTTTGGTGTGTTTATTTGTACTGCACATGTGCAGACACTCCTGCTGCGTCAGAGTGGATTCGGTCCACAGTAAACTCGCTTCTCCTTCCAAACAAGTCAACTACTGCCATCTCAGTACACTAAAACTTCAGTACTTATCCACTATACTGCAGTTTATTTAAAGCAAAACCTTGAAATGAGTATGACAGTAACATGCACTATAAGCATAAGCAAATTACATAAATTAACACACGTGCCAACACAGGAAACTGAGTGACAGGCGTGTGTGTGTGTGTGTGTCAGTGGGCATCACCTATATCTTATGTAACTATATTTTTCTTTATTTGTGCCAATCATAAATTTCTGGTTCAGAATCAGAGAATTTTTGTTTATGTTTAGATAAATAATAATTAAATAAATACAAAAACAAAACAAAATTTAAGCACAGTAGTGCCACATGGAATGTGCCAATTTATTACAGGACGGCACAGCTGGTAGTGTTGCATCCAGTATTCCTGTTTCTATCCTGACCTTGGGTTGCTGTCTGTAGCATTTCTGTGCATGTTCTCCCCACTGGTATATTCCCAAAACATGCCAGTATGTGGGTGCTGAGGGCTGTTTCTTCCTATAAGTGGTCCCCAATGGCCCTATGACTTAAAATGCATATGCAAAATTCCCACTATAAAGATTTGGCAACATAACGTACATACAGACCACTGAAAAAGGACCAATTTCTCTGGCTTTACTATTTATATGTATGTGATATTTACTGATTTGTAGATATTATAGACTCTTTTGTTTTATACCTACTCACAACATTTCCCCCAAATTCCACATAAAATATTGTCCTTTTAAAGCATTTAACTGCATAAAGTGACAACTGGTCTGAAATAGCAAAGATACAGTAAATGAGGATCATATTTAATTTTACACAACATAATCCTAATGTCAGAACTTTGGATGAGAGCAGAAATCAATTATTTAGTGGAATAATCCTGTCATTTTAATCATAGCTTTCATGCATCTTGGCATACTCAACACCAGTCTTTCACGTTGCTCCGGGTTGATTTTATGCCACTGCTGATACAAAAATTCAATCTGCTTAGCTTCGTTTGATGGATTGTGAGTGTCTTCCTCTAGATCACATTCCGTAGGTTTTCACTGGCGTTCAGGTCTGGAGATTGGGCTGACACTGACAGGGTGAAACTTGGGTTCCTCCATCTTTGCATTAATTGACCTGGCTGTGTTGGGGAATATTGTCAGAGCAGAAGGAAGTTTTCTTTCAGGATAACCTTGTATGTGGAGGCATCCTTTACAAACAAAATCGGCCCCATTCCAGCCTTGCTGAAGCACCCTAAGATCATCATTGATCCTCCATCACATTTCACAATGGGTGTGAGACATGGCATGTATGCCTCTCCAGGTCTCCGTCTAAACACCAGACGACCAGGTAATGGGAAAAGAGGAAGGTGGAAGACTGGCGAAAAGTATGCCAAGACAAATGAAAGCTGTAATTTAAATTTATGGTTGGGGTATTCCACTAAATATCTCTCTGATCTCATTTATTATTTTTGACCAGTCGTCATTTTCTGCAGTTAATTCATTTCCACAGCTGTATGTATCAGGCAGCTCCAGGGTTCCCGCTTGTGGGGTGAAACGTATAGAAACTACCATTATTGACATTTACTTATACAACTATTATTGATGGTTTGGCTTTGTAATCAATTTTATTTAGTGTGGTATTTATTTAATATTATTAATAGTTACTCATTCACTCACTCATTTTCTGAACCGTTTAATCCTACTAGGGCTGTGGGGAGGCTGGAACCAATCTCAGCCGAGTCCGGGCAAAGGATGGGGTACACCCCGAACAGCTTGCCAGTCCATCACAAAGCCAACACACACTCACACCTATGGGCGATTTCTAAAAGCCAATTAGCCTAAGGTGCATGTCTTTGGACTGTGGGAGGAAACCAGAGTACCTGGAGGAAACGCATGCAAGCACAGGGAGAACATGCAAAACTCCACACAGAAATGCCCTCGCCGACCACGGGACTTGAACCCAGAACCTTCTTGCAGTGAGGCGGACCTGCCAACCGCTACACAACCATGAACAGTTTAGTTCATTGAAATTTTTTTCCCGTGTGCGAACTTTTAAATATGAATAAGTTACTTTGAGGGTTTTCCTAGAGAGACTGCCTTAAGAGTTCTTAATTCTAAATGCAAAGTTTGCTTAAAAGATGAAACACATAAGCATATAAATTTAAAATTAATGTTTATTTTCTAAAATCTTTAGTATTTTTCTGCCCATTGACAGGAATGCATGAAAGACATATTGGCTCAAACACTGTTAAAAGAAAAAAAAAAAAAAAAGGTTCAAATTTGGAGACAATTTTCATTATCATTACTATAACCAACCTCATCATATTTATTACAAAGCTTTTTATAAGAAAATCGGCTTCTTTCCCATCCACTTATACACTACGGATCTGATCAAGCAAACTGGCAATTGGCAAATCATTCTGAGAATTTGATTCCAGTGTGGAAAGGGCAATTAGCTGGAGATTCATAACATTCCAGAAGAGATTTAATTTTCCACTCCAGTTTTGCATTGTCTCACTTTCTTTCTTCCTCTCATCCAGTCACTGCCGTACAGGAACAGGAGACTGGAAATGCCTGTAGAAACACTTCAGAAATAGAGATCACTGAAAAAAGGTTCACTCGTGGTCATTCGTGACATTCAAGATACACTGAATAATTTACACACCACCATCAGGTAACTGTGTTCTGAATGCCATCTTCACTGGATGCAAAAATTATTTTCACAAGTAAGGGTCCTACAAGCTAAACACATCCAAAAAAAAAATAATAATAATAATTCCCTGGTAAATCAAAATCTCCAAGAACAAAAGCTGCTTCCTAACTGCTAATTCAAAAGCTTGTCCTGACTGCATATTAGCTAGAATTTCAGTGTGGTTCTGCAGCATCAGTGATTGCAAAACTGTCTAAACGACTTTTCTTAACATGGCCAAGTTTTTGTACAGGATGCACTCCCACAGAGTTATATACATACAGAGGAACTATTATATACACATAGTATCCATATGTGAATGTACAAATGTTGTCTGGAAATGGCAGCATGTGAAATCCCTGAACTTAGTATGAAGCTCACCTGGTCACAAGACCAAGGGCATGTTGCGTGTGTTTGTGTGTGTGGAAATTTGCTGTATTTTAAGGAGGTGATCAACACAGAGGCAAAAGTAGGAGAGTTAAGTCACCAGGTCTGACCCTGAGCAAAGGAACAGTGCCAATTTGCACTAAAGCTAAGCAATATAGCAAAAAGCAGGTTCAAATCTGTTTACAGAAATCAAACATCCAAAAGAGGCATTCTCTGAAAACCCCAAAACTCTAAAAAAAAATTAAATAAAATAAAAAATTAACGGAAACAATCCCAAAATGCCTTTGAGTTTAGAAAAAAATGCAAAAAACAAATAAAGAAAAACAAAACAAAACTGCAGACCCCCTGGAGATCAGAGGCTGTAGTAACAGCACTGCTGCAGTGATACACCACACGGCATAACTTTTTAGGCATACATCATTTTTACATTCCATCTATCAAACACTCCTAACGCCAAAATGGCTTTCATGAACATGCATTCCACCTACACCTAGACCAGGATCACAAAAACTTTTATATAACAGTTTTATATTGAATTCTTCCAGGGAAAACAAAAAAAAAAAGTGTGTATATATATATATATATATATATAAAAAATTCACATACCAAAATCTTTATTTAAAAAACTAAAAAAAAAAAAAAAAACTAAAAAAACCCTCATGACTGCACATGTATTTGATTCACACTTCTTAATACTCTCTAATGCCTTCATTATTTCTAAAGTTTAAAGAGAAATCTCTGCATTACCACCAGACCTCATGCCTTTTATATACCCTCAACCATAACTGACACTGAAACACAACACTGAAACTTTCACCTATCCTTTCAATACCTTGTTTTTGCTGCACATGTACAGAAGATGCCACCAGCAACACGTCTGGGACCAGGCTGCATTTATCTTCCTTTCACACGAGGACATACATCATAATGCAGGGTGTAAAAGTCAGCAATCAGTAGAAGTGAGTACAAGACTATAATAGTGAGAAAAATGTTATAATATCGAACACGAGTCGGCAAGTAGCTTCAACAATAAATGAAAGGCAGTGAGTAGAAGGATACAACAAGAAGCAGGAATGAGTAGAAGGTTATAACTGAAAAACATGTTACAGCAGAGCAGAAATGGGAAGTGGGTTCGAATAACGGGCTGGAGTACTGAGGTTATAACAGTGAGCAGAAGTAAGTATGTGATTATATCTGTGAGAATGAGGTAATAACAGTGAGTAGGAGTGAGTACATAATAATAATAATAGTGAGTGGGAGTGAGTAAGTGGTTATATCATTAAGCAGGAGGCCACAAGAGTGAGTAGGTGTGAGTAAATGGTTATAACTGTGAGCAGGAAAAGGGGTAAAGCTGGGCAGATGGTCATAATAGGGAGCAGGAGTAAATAGGAGGTTTCAAAAGGGTTCTAAGTGTAACGCGGAATGAGCAGTGATCCCCCACCCCCAAAAACCATGAATTTGTATGGTGTATAAATAACAAATAAATAACAAAAGGAAGGTGCTGATTACATGTTTAAAAAAAGGTCTAATTTAGGATCACAGACTGAAGTTTAAAACGCTGGAGGCATCTTCTGTTAGGATTTGGTGCATCACTCTAGAATCTGTAAAGAGCACATCTCTGTATAACTTGGGGGTTTGGGGTGGGTGGGAAACAAAAAAAACAAAAAACAAAAAAAAAACAAGAAGCGTGAAGCACCACAGAGTTATTGCAGACTGGCAGAGGCTCTTCTGTGCTGCAGCTCATGTTTAAAATACATAATACCTCATTCAATATTTTATCTTTTATCCTTTTGACAGTATCTTGTCACAAAGCATTACTGAAGTGGTGAAAAACACTCTCAGAAAGGATAACTCCTCCCACATTCTGACTAGGAAGGTGACCGAAATGAATAATCCTGAGTTCCCGTGGGATGGAAGAAAAGGAAGGTGCGCCAACACCTTCTTGTGGAATGAAGAATGGAGGGGAACAAACAAACGAACCAGTTCATACATCTGCACATCATCTCATACGCGCACATTTAAGACTCATTTAATCTACTAATGTTAAAAAAAATTCCAATTAACAGAATTAAGAAAATGAATCTAAAGCAACTTGAACAGAAAGAGGACACACTTAGAATACAAGCTAAAATGCACTGAGTTTAGTTTAAGTCTGTTGGAGGAACAACTGATGCTTGCATGATGATCCATGCTGACGACATTCAGACAGCCTGCTTATCTGATGTGCATGTGCTGTGCTGGGCAGAGCTTCGAAGACACAGGACAAAATGTCCAGAAGAAAATAGCTTTGAAAAAAAACCTACTGCCTCAGATAAACTGTTTCTGTGTGTGTGTGTGTGTTAAACTATGCTAATAATATGCCTGGTTGACCATGAACATTTATTATTAGTTTCATTCCATGCGTAAAATTTGTCCACAATGATGCTAACATGCGCAGGAGAAGCCAATGAGCTCAGTAAGTTAAGTTCATTCAATAAGTCAATGTTACCTGCCTGGCATTTTCAAAATATTATTGGCTCAGGTAAAGATGCTATGCAGGTATTCCAAAAAAAAAAAGAAAAAACCACAAAACAACATACATGGTTAGTTTAAAAGTCTCAACATAAGCCTATATTTAATTTCAATGTTATAACTTGCATTTTAATGCATCAATCAAGATGCATTTTAATGCATCTTGCATCAATGTTATAACTTGCATTCAGTTATAACTTGCATTTACTGTATACTGGCTGATATTCAATTCTATGTTGAGGTTCATTCAATGATCTACTAAATCCTTAATCATAACTATATTTTTGGTATGTGCCCCCACGTGTATGTGTGTGTTGCAGTAAGCCTCACTGTCAAATGTAGTGTTTGCGTG
This sequence comes from Tandanus tandanus, assembly GCA_039654325.1. Lineage (NCBI taxonomy): Eukaryota > Metazoa > Chordata > Actinopteri > Siluriformes > Plotosidae > Tandanus > Tandanus tandanus. The sequence continues at coordinate 10,230,999 of JBCNYH010000027.1, forward strand.
TATCACTATATCCAGGCATGCTAGTGTCAATTTCCACATTTCCAATAGCTTTTATCTATGTTCACGAAGCATGATTTCTCCTGGGCAACACAACTCCTGGGCGATACTTCATTCATTTTTGCCTCCCACTTGGAATAATGACATACAAATACACTGAAAGAAACATAGATAGAACCTGAAGAAAATAAAAAAGAGCCCCTGTGTATGCCCTACAACCTGCACGGCCAGCCTTGTGCCTGCGAGTGGAGCACTCAAATGGAGATGAGGGCTAATCACCTCGGCCACTGGTTTTAAGATGGTGGAGTAAAGGGTGTGCCCTCATCACTGGGCGTTGCTGTGTCATCACTTGGCTCCAGACTGTCCTTTGGACTCACGGTGCTATCAGAAGTGGGTGTGGGCTCATCCGCAGGAGGTGGAGTTTCGCGGTTTTCTTGCTGTCCATTAGGTGTGGCTTCTAAGGTCTCATTAGGTGTTGGGGGTGGTGTATTGGCATCTGGTTCCATTCTGGTGATAGACAGGGAGGTCGGTACAGCAGCCACGGGGATCTGGACTCGTGTGCTTGAGTTGTGCAGGGGATCGCTCATGCCCAGGCAGCGCCACTGCATGACGCTGGTGTCCTTGCCGCCTGTCGATACCAGATGTCTGTCGTTGTGCAGGAAGCTAACATTGGTCACGTGACTGCTGTGGGCACTGTACTTATGGCTTGGGGCCTGTGATAAGGAGAGAGAAAAAAACTTTATTAGGAATACCTATACACCCACTCATTCATGCGATTAACCATTAGGCGCATAGCAAAGTAGAACTGACATCAGTAGGGCTGAATTGAGTATTCAAGAAACTGCTGCACTTTTGTACACAACAATCTCAAAAAAATAAAATAAAATAAAATAAAAATTCGCAAAAATAAGGCGGCCACTGAGCTCTATACAGAAATGGATATATGCACAACTCAGCTGGCCACCATTTTGGTACTCTCTAATCCTGGCAGGCGAAACATGGAGTGTTCACTGCATTGTCAGTAGACGCTGCTTAAAAACAGAAGTTCTGTATCTTGATTGAAAATGAATTAAATTTTGCACATATAGCTTAACATGCTGAAATAAGGCTAAAACAGAAAAAAAAATATATTACAGTGTGTGACTTTATTTTTCAATAGGCAGTGTATTAGCTAAAGCTAAAACTTCTGGTTAAAACTGTACTGGAAAAACAAGTCCAAACCATGAAGGCCACAACTCGCAACTTACTAAAATTAAAGAATATGTTGTGAACTGCTTGGTGCCTGATACCCAAGCACACCCACAGAGGTCTTGTGCAGTTCATGCCTTGATGGGTTAGACCCCATAGAAGTAGGTCCCACTCAATAAGAGGCAAGTAGTTTTATTGTTATTGTTTATTGGCTGGTCTGTGTATCTCCCTCTCGCTTCCCATTCCGCACCCATGATATATTGGGACAATTAGACGGCTTTTGTTGCAATGTATGCTTTTACGTGAGAGGGTTGCAAGCGCCCTTCAGAACCTGTTGATCAGTGTATACTGTAATATAATGTTGACCTTGTGCTACAACACATCTTCCTACTACTGGAAACTAACTAGTAAAGGCAAGTTCATGTATATGTTACTATGGTGAAATGTGCATCTCTTCCAGTATCTGGGATAGCTCTTTTAGAATATGGGCACTGACCTTAGGTTTACAGCATGGGTACTGGAACAGATGCACCTTGCAGAAATCATCAGCCAGAGCGATGACTTTCCTGTTGTGTGATCTGACCAGAGCGTTGATATCTGTTCCATCAGAACCCTCTGGCCACACTCCTGTTCCACAACAAACACATCCACCAGGTCAGAGCTGATCATTATTTACTCATACACACTCAGATATTCACAATGCACATAAGCAAGCATGCATGTATACTGATATACAGGGTCGTTCTATTAGCTTGAATAAGTGTCACATTCTCTTGAGTCTTGTTACTCAAGCTAATATGAGGACTAATAGACCCTGGGTTTTCAAGTCCATCGGCGTCCCACCAAGCAGCATAAAAGCAGCTGCCCTGTCCCAGCACACATGTGCACGTGCACAGACACAAACATGCAAAGTGTTAACTTGCCATTGCTATGCGCAAAGCCACATGATATGATTCATTGGTCACTTTGGTATTCCCACTGCTAAAGGTCTCAACTGTTTTCTTCTGTGCTAACAATTCACTACAGACACTATCAGTGTATTCCCTTTAGGTGGCAGAAGTAAAATCTGCAACTCACTACTAAACTGTGTTTATCCAACATCCTCCGGGATCAATAAAGTATTCTGATTAAAATAATATCTAAGGGAATTAACAAGAAGACAAGAATTAACAAGAAAGTATTATTATACATAAAACTCACACAATAGAGTGCATCATTCATCATACTGACCGAAAACATGGAATCCCAGCACACACGTGTACGTGGCCCAGTCGATATCCTTGCAATCAGAGCGGTTAGGAATCAGCTTACAGCCACTTGGAATGTCCCCTAAGATAAAAAGCAATATTGAGAGAATGTAAAGGGAGAGAGAGAGAGAGAGAGAGAGAGAGAGAGAGAGAGAGAGAGAGAGAGAGAGAGAGAGAGAGAGAGAGAGA
>JBCNYH010000027.1:10250920-10266851 GCA_039654325.1 Tandanus tandanus
TATATATATATATATATATATATATACACATACACACACACACACACACACACACACACATATATATATATATATATATATATATACATACATACATACATACATACATACACATTGTATTTTCAAAAGTATTCGCTCATCTGCCTTCACACGCATATGAACTTAAGTGACATCCCATTCTCAATCCATAGGGTTTAATATCACGTCGGCCCACACTTCGCAGCTATAAGAGCTTCAACTCTTTTGGGCAAGCTTTTCACAAGTTTTAGGAGTGTTTTTATGGGGATTTTTGACCATTCTTCCAGAAACGCATTTGTGAGGTCAGACACTGCACTGTTGTTGGACGAGAAGGCCTGGCTCACAGTCTCCGCTATCGGGTTGAGGTCAGGATTCTGTGCAGGCCAGTCAAGTTCTTCCACACCAAACTCGCTCATCCATGTCTTTATGGATCATGTTGGAACAGGAAGGCGACCTCTGCGCACTATGCGCCTAAGCATCCGCTGACCCCGCTGTGTCATTTTATGTGGACCACCACTTCGTGGCTGAGTTGCTGTCGTTCCCAATCGCTTTTTTAATACACCTGTAGCCATGGAGGTGATTTGAACACCTGAATTAAATTGTTTGGATGGGTGAGTGAATACTTTTGGCAATTTAGTATATATATATATATATATATATATATATATATGTGTGTGTGTGTGTGTGTGTGTGTGTGTATTCATCTACGTGGGTTCTTACATCCAGCATCCTAGTCCATTCCAGCGTATGGTCAACAGAATTCCACAGACACACCTGCCTGTCCTGCGCACAAGTGAGGAACAGGTCTTTAAACGGGTGAGAGGCCAGACCCCACAGCTCATCTGTGTGACCCTACGGGATGTGAGAGAGAGAGAGAGAGAGAGAGCGAGAGAGAGAGAGAGATAATGTAGATATGAATGTGTGTTAAAACACCTGAAAGATGCACAATTGGTAAGATTTTGCATGAAGTTATTCAGTTAAATGCCAGTTTTTGTAATTTGTGTAAAAATATACACCAATCAGCTATAACATTAACATTTAACATTAAAGTCCCTCAGATCCTTACGTTAACAAGATAATCATCGTTATTCACTTCACCTCTGAGTGATCATAATATATTTAATATTATGGATGATCAGTGTATATCAGTGTGCAATTTAACTACAACATCTAAGGCAAAATCCTTCCACAAGAGGTGCAGACCCAGAAATGGCCAGCGCTGAGAGTGTGTGTGGAATTCTTTCTCCAGCTGGTTTACACTAGTAATCTGCATGTCCTTGGACCATGGGAGGAAACTGGAGTTTCCACAGGAAACCCATGCAGACATGCAAACTCCAAGCAGAAAGACCACCATAAAATACTCAACAGTACAGCAAAAAGTAAAATGTCAATTTAAAACAAAAATATTTTAATCAAATGTTCGTGTAAACTTTGATTTTAAGTTTTTAATTATAGAAAATGTTAAAAAACATTTGGGTGGAAATAAAACTAAGACCAGAAAAGCTAGTGAGGCCTTACCTGCACCTCCACCTGAAAGCCATCATTGAAAGTGCCCCTCAGAATGAAGTTGCGTGACGTGCCCACAAGGAACTGTTCGCCCTTCCCCTCTGCAATAGCTCGAATGGTTCCGTACTGATCTGGAACCTGGACAGCCACACAGTACAATATCAGCAAACCTCACTATTTCTTTCTTCATTGTTTATTAATTGGAGACTAACAAGAATGTGAGGATATGGTTACTTATCATAGATCCTCCTCGAATTGCTATTGATATTCATATGCACGCTGCCTGCTAGTTAGAATAGGCGCATGATGTCAATGTGTCTGTCTCATGGCCCACCTCGATGTCTCTCTCTGGGTTGAGGTCATGGTCCCACAGAATGATCTTGTGGTCTTTACCTCCTCCAGTCATTAGAGTGCCATTCCTTAGCTGACACAGTGTAAACACACTGCCATCATGAGCCTTGATCTGACGGCTTATCTGAAATGCTCCAGAGAGAGATAGAGAGAGAGAGAAAGAGAAAATGTAAACCACAACATCACACCAGCTGGGTACCAGAAGTGTGTTGAGTTTTGGTTAAAAATCACTGACTGGAAAGTACTGATAGGAACTGCACAACATGGAAAGTTCATCTAGTTAGTATACAGTAAGAACCTGAGTGAGAAACAGTAACTGGGAGCAGTCACAGAAAAATTGTCTCAGAAGGCGATGAAAATTAGGCTGTGAGCATAGAGAAGTTTTGATGAAGTTTAGACGGAGGTTTCTGGGAATGAAATATTACTCGAATGGCTGATGCAGTTTGTGCAGCCTGAGACTGATCCTACATTTAAGTCTCGGTGTTACTGGTAAGGTTCCGCCTGCAGACTCTCTCTCACACACTTAAATTTAGCAGGAAGAAAAAGATTCTGATCCAGCTGCATGGAGTTTATCATAGTCTTAACACGTAAATACTAAAATTAAACGCTTAAACATACAGTTGCTGTCGGACAGAAACCTTTTATCTCCAAATGTAGTATTTTTTTTTCTTAAATCAATGTGATTGGTCACTTTATGTCTTTTTATGGGCTTTTACTAATTAACTCCACTGGATCCTCAAAATAAAACCTTGTATCCCCAGCACCGCTGGATCCTTACATTATCTGTCTTATTTAAGAACTAATAAAGGTTAATGTTATAGCCTGTCACTCGCTTGTTCAGTCGCACACATGCATACGTGCGCACCCGCCCGCCCCCCTGTCTTAATTTTTTCCCCCTTTTGCATATTTTCATCAGAAATCAACAAAAAGGTACTTTTACATGCAGCTCACTTGCAGGCATGTCATGTTTACTGTGCATTACACATGCGTGGCGTTCAAGGAAGCATTGTGTTGTGAGCAGACGACACGATCCTTTTTAATAACTCGCTCGACTAAACCACCAACAACTCGAGCGAACTGTACATTTCTGATTTCCAACACTAGTTCTGCACTGCATGCATGGTGCTTGAGCAAAATGATAAAGGGCTCACACAAAGTTAAAAAAGTGATCGCCCAAATGAAACTCTGAAACGCCATAAAAAGTATTTTGCCAGAGGCATATTACAAGGAATCTCGACAAAGAAAATACAGACGCCATAACGACTAATATGCAGCTTGGTGGAAACATGTTCTGGTAGTTCACACGTCCTGCAGGGGGCACTGTCTTAAAGAACACTACATCCTACAGTCTACTACTACTACTAAGACATGATTAATGTTTAAATCCTTGCTGGAGGCCTCACTGAAACTCCGCTGATCTAGTTCTGCAGGATGCCTACAAAAACTATTAGCACATTGCAGAAAGATGAGGACCTGCATACACACTCACACCCAAACAGTCACGACACACACACGCACACACATGCACACACACACACACACACACACACACACGCAAACACACACACACACACACACACACGCGCGTGCGCGCGCACACAGATAATAGCTTTGCTGAGAGATAGAGACCGTCTCAGAGCAACACAGGTAAAGGAAAGGTAATACCTTTAAGTCCTTTTCCTGGTGGTGGATCCACTGTGCTGCGAGCCCAGATAAGTAAGACGCCTCCAGAGTCTCCAGTCAGAATGTCTCCGTTATTCAGGAAGGTCAGACACTGCACAAACTTGGGCTTTTCATATTTCTAAAAAAAAAAATAAAATAAAAATCTGACTATTACAAAAACAACAACAACACCCCCCCCCCCCCCCCTCACACTTTTTGCGAGTATTTACACCCAGAAACATCAACTCACAAGATATAAACCTTCAACATACAAAAGTACAATAATTAAAATGCAATATTGATTGTGTGAGTGATTCATTCTGACTCTTAACAGCATTTAACAAAACAAAAGCTATTCATTAATTTGGCTAACAGACTTAATGAGGGATGGTGAGCCCGGTTGCCAGGTCATCAATATAATCAGCCCAACTACAGCTCCAGATTTACTGTGGAAAGTGCACATCTGGCATAATAATAGAGCTTAAATAATGCTCTGATAAAATTGTTTGCAATACACTGGACAAAAGTAACATAAAAAAATGACATAAATGATTGATCCGTGCACTGCAGCACTATGAATGCCAAACACAGCAAACTGGCAGGAAAGACTCACAACTTTAATACCTCCGTGATCATTTCTAAATAATTAAACTGAGTACCCCCTGACCCCTAATAATGTAAAGAGATTTTTTTCTAAATAATTAAACTGAGTACCCCCTGACCCCTAATAATGTAAAGAGATTTTTTTCTAAATAATTAAAAGGGAGTTCATGTTTATCTAACTGCTTTTATTCATTGATGAAAAAGCCATGAGTGATTATGGAAAATTATAGAATATTGGGGATGCATTGCATCGTGATATCAAATCAAATCACTGACAGTATAATCGTAATTGAATAGAATCGTGAGGTCAGTAAAGATGCACAGCCCTACTGTATACAAGGTCATGGTTCAGGGTGGAAAGAAAAGACAGAAACCATTGTTCTGTTACATGCCTGGCCAAATGACACAGCCAAAAATTATGTATTTGCGAGTATTTTGCAATCTGGCTGCATGTTAACAATGAATCATATGAAAGTCCATACTTGTGCAATCTCATAAAATTCCTTTATTAGTGTATAAATCACTGCATAAATATGAGTCTGCCAGTGTTCATGGGCATGTTCTCACCCCAAAGATGCCTTGCTTGCGAGCCAGAGAGTTTCCGCTCCATGTCCAGAAAAAGATGTGTGACTTGCCACAGGTGACGATGGTGTTTGGGTCTGTTGGGTGGAACTCAACTGCTAAGACCACCTCATTGGTAGTCTGAGATGAAGAGACAGAGTTAAATTGAGTAAGTGCATTAAGGTCATAATGGGCTATGGGGGCTGGATAAGAAAAAGTAAAAAAAAAAAAAAAAAAGGCTAATTTCTATGAATGAGCTGGCTAAGAAGGTTGTGCTGATGTCATACAGCAAAATCAGGAAGCTACGAGAGTGAAGCATTATAAAGACGAAACAGCAAACAAAAGATTGGAACAGCAAATCTGATCACAGGGAAATAGGCAGTTAGTGAATCAGGAAGGAGGGGAAGGTGAAAAGTCTCTCTATGAAGTTAACTGCATTTGCAATGAACAACACATACAACGCACCATCATACCTTAATCTCTGCAATTTTAGACTTCTTCTGCCAGTCCCAGACAGTCAGCATGTGCTCATTGGAGTCGTCGATCACAGCGAGGTGCAAACCTGAGTCCTGAAAATACACAACAAAACACTTAGGCACTGATTCCATGTATCACCACCATTGGGAGGATGTTGTCTTTAAAGCATAAGGTATAAAAACTGTATTGAATGAAGTTTCCCCTGTAATAATAATAAAATTAAATGATGTCCCAAATGTTTGGGCACATTACGCAGGGAGCTCTATTAGGCTATAAACAAGTCCTGAGGCCACACGTCTGTTCAGTTATTGAGTGATCCATAACAAGACAGATGAATCTCATATTCCACATCTCATCTCATTTTCCTTATAGAAGCTGAAAATAGTCTTTTCCTCACCAGACTCTTTTGTTTTCTCTGTTTGGTAAATCACCTTGTCTGGAACGTCTGTGGTACAGGGCGAGGGCACAGTACACCCAGGAGCGCTCGCCAGGCCATCGCAGGCAATGCAGCCTACTCTTGATGAAAGTCAGCAATGGTTCTTTTACATGCCTCTCACCACAGACAGTGAGAGACATGTCCGGCCATTGGTAACCCAGTTAGCCGCACTAGGGGGACAGCAGTGAAAACCTGGTGATAGCGGGGCTTGAATCCCCGACCTTGGAATCAGTAATCCAGCACCCTACCACCGGGCCACCACTGCCCTATCCTGAATGTATCCTTTATAATTTTTTACTCAGAAAGACTTTCTAAGCTTGAATGAAAGACATGCTTATGTGTGTTCTAGCTAGAAAATCAAAGCAGGAATGTGTTTAAGAGGAACAATAATATCTAGCTTTAAGAATGTCTGTGTGTTATTCTACACCTCCACAAGCCACTAGTTTACTCTTTCACTCTCACACACAGAAACCCATGAAATAGAGAGAGAGAGAGAGAGAGAGAGAGAGAGAGAGAGAGAGAGAGAGAGAGATCTTATGTAATTGAGAACCAGGAAATAATATAAAAAAGCAATAAACTGCAGACTCACTGCTTTAGAAAAAGCAAGGGATCCCACTCCTCTTTCAAAAGTGCCCAGGCCAATGATTTGCAGGGTTTGCAAAGTGACAGAGTCCCAAACTCTCACGTGGGGCTGCAGTGGCTAAAAGAGAGCAAAAGCCAGAGACAAAGAGTCATCAACTCATTCACAGTGAGCGTTTTACTGTTAGAAAAGAATGAGTGAATTTGAAGTGCATGCTTTAGTTTAGGAGGAATGATACACAGGTGCTCTGATTAGCTATTACACTTCTGTACATTCACTGATGTGCTCTCTGGTTCAGTACGTACAAACCTTTCCATCCCACCCTTGAAACAGAACACAAAGTGCTGCGAGAAACTCTCCACTTAGGTTCATATGTTATAAAAGATACCTATATATAACAAAGCATGTATTGTTACACACTGTAATGCGAGAAGGAGAACACAGCTTGATTTACCCTGCCATCCTTGTCCACTCCTGCAATCTGTCCTGTAGCAATGCGGATCTTATCTGGATGAATAGCAAGGCTGGCCAAGACAAAGAGGACAGAACGCATTAACTTACAACCACAAAAATAAACACCCACACCCACCCACACAACACTATTGTCTTGAGCAGCATTTGGTGAGTTGAAGTATATTCTGTACCCAAATCATATCTGATGCGTAATTAACAGTCAGAAATTAGGTGTAGGTTAGGATATTATTTCAGGTAATTGATATTCCCTATATTAATATTTATTGTTTTCTATTTAACCATGGCGCAAAGGACTCATTTCTGAATGAAGCTGTGACTGAGACAAGCAATACAGCAAGCCGTATGGCAGTGACAAATGCCATTTAAACTATGTTTGTGTTGTTGTGGTTCTTTTTTGCTTCATGCAAAAAGATACCAGGCAGAAGGTGTCGGATATCAGATAAATTAATCAGCGTAAACTAATCATCTGTTCTTTACGAGCAGCAAACCATTCCCATTCCTAAATGTTTGTTGATGTCTTTCGATAAGAAGAAAACAACAAAAGTTTTCCGAATCAAAAACCGTGGTCATCTAATTCAGCAAGGCAAAACAGCCAATCAGTGTCGTGATGCATACGGACACTGGACGCCGGTGATTTGTTCCACTCCACTTGCCAGCTATTGCTGGTCAGTGTGTGTGTAGGGGTGAAGTTGAGTGAACTCAATCTCACCATTTCACACAGTCAGTGTGTCCCAAGTAGTGACGCTGTGTCCGCTCTTCATAGTTGAAAAGTACAACCACTGACGCAATGAAGTAGACCATCTCGCCTGTGGGCAACAAATAAACATTCGCCCTGCATTCTCGGCCCCTATAGCCATATCTGCCATCAGGAGTCAAGAAAGATTAACTCCAAAAATCATTAATGGTAACGCATTGGCTGCCTTAATAAACTGAAGGGTGGTTTTAAAGCAGTCCTGTAAAACTTGATTAACAGGTAGTGATGCAAACAACACAAATAATCATTATTAGTCAGGTGTGTGGAATTCTGGGTAAACTATTCAGATGTCACAATTTTAAATGTTTTGCATGATCTAAGTAGTAATATTTTTATATTCCAACTTGTGAAAACATGCCACACTAAATCTACCAATAAAAAAAAGAAACAGAAAAATTAAGTTACAGTTTAGCAATAAATCATAAGTTTTGATATAATGAAGGGAATCCTTAAATCCTTAAGAGCTTTACACAAATTTCCTCCTTCAAAATGCTGTAAATGCTTGATGTTTATCCTAAAATACCTCCTAGGTTGCACACATATATTTCAATGCATTCAGTTATCCATCTAAATAATAATAATAATAATAATAATAATAATAAAAATAAAAACAACAACAGGGAGATATGTGACATGAGTCCAGGTCTTAACAGAGACACTGCAGAGCAGTGCTGCAGAATGTTTTGGAAAGGATACACCCACTCAAGTTTGAGTTTCTCAGAAGGAAGCTCAATTCGCATTTCCTTGTAGTTCTCTATGTCAGATGGGATGAACATGGTGATTGGTCGTCCTCGCAGGAACATTTTGAGAGGCGAGTATGGTGATTGATCACCCTCTGTGAAAACAAATGGGAGTTCACAAGTGAGAGGTGAAGCAGTCCCTTTTAACAGGTGACAGGGTTTGTTTGTTTGTTTTTTTATTTTATTTATTTTTTAAAATCAATCCAATATTAAAATAAATAAACAGGTTTGTGCAAGTGCACTGAATGTATGTGCAAAAACGATATATTTTAAACACCTCCACTTTTTCAGACTTGTACATCGATTTAGAGCTGTTTAAATAATCACTGTGGAAGTTCATTCAGTTCACATGCCTTTAATTCATGCTAAAAATCCTAGTACATCAAAAGAACAATTTAGTGTTGTACAGAAGGCCAAAAGCAGCGTGTTAGATGCCCAAACTAGGCCGGGATTAAAGAGACAGAAGGCAGAAGCATGAGGAGAGAAAGACAAAATGACGAAGGTCAGGAGGAGGAGTGAGACTGTTCGAGTTTAAGGGTGATTTGTGGTATTCCTGGTTCCCTTCTCTTCTATCTCCCCCCCGTTCAGTTTTCTTCTTCTTACTGTATATCCAGGCAAGGTAAAAAAAAAATTTAATTAATAAAATTATTTTAGAAGTGATCAAATGTCTTTTACACACCAAACTAATGTCTTTTGCTTAAAGGTATTTATAAGCATACCAGTGGGATGATATATTTGAATGATTTAGCAGTAATACCCCAGAAAGTCGTTCCCAGTTTGAGGAGGTTAATAACATTGATTCAAGTTAAAGCTATATGTCATCCCTTGAATACTCAGATTTCAGTGGCTAATGAACCAAAGTGCCTCTTTTAAACCTGATGAACCATTTTTAAAAAACAAAATTAGCTCCTAGCTTTTCTTATTAGCCCTGTCTAGATGAAAAACATACAGCGACATTTGAGTCATTAAAGAACGATGGGGAGCCAGAAGCATTTTTTGCTCATGACTGTTTTTTTATTTTTGTCCCACCAAGACATTTTCACCAATGTTTGCTGATCTTTTAACCAGATTAACATGCTATTAGCAGAGCCTATGTTGTGTTTAATCATATTTTCAGTTTGTATGTTTTATATATATAACAAAGACAACAAAGCATAGTTAAGAAGGAATGTAAGTGACAGGTATAGGTAACCCAGCCAAAAGCAGGAGACGGTGCGAATATATTTGTTTTGGCGGCTGCTTCTTTCCTGCAGAACGGGAGTACTTACCTTGACTGTTTTTCTCACGAGTTGACAATTTAGCTGGTTATGAGACAGAAATAACAGTTCTCAAAACAAATATGGGCTGGTACACACAAGGAGAGAATAGCTATAATGATTTGACGAAAACCGACAGTAGACATTATAAGACAGGTGGACGAGAGCGGTGGGGGTGGCTGTAATGAAATTAGAGATGCAAAGAGGTTTACCTTGGCTGATAACTGGATCCCTGTGTCTGAAAATGGATAAGAACATAAATGTTAAATGGGCTTATTCATGGAAGTAGTCATTCTTTTGACGGAAATGTTCAAGAAGAAGGGATGAGTTGGAGAAAGGGTGTTTATAGATTACTAACTTCTCGGCATTCTTCACAACTTTGGCCAGCAATTTGGAAGTGGAGGCAGCTTTGACCAGCTTGTTCCTGTTGTCTTCCCCGCTCTCCCATGTGGTGCTCTGAGAGCGCTCCATTCCTCCACCACGCTTCGCACTGTGGCCCCTGGTGATGAAGCAAAGAGCACAAAAACACACTCTAGTCTCCGTTTGTTTGCAGAGAAGCAGGAAGAAGGAGAAACGCTGCCGCATCAAACACAGGCAAAGAGCACGTGTTAGAAATTTGGAGAAAGGCATGCAAATACCGGAGGATTCCTTTCTGGTGATTTGCATAAAAATCTCAATTAACAGCAATAACAAAACTATCCTCCATATCTGTATGCCTTTCCTAGTCTTTGGCTGAGCTTAAACCTGGAATGACAGAAAAGAACGGACAACCGTGCCTCCAGGATGAAGGACACTGTGAGTCCATGCATATGGTAGGCCAGGCGCAAAGATTAAGCACACCCCACTCAATAGTTAGTGTTTAGTACACACACAGGTTATCTGAGAAGAGAACTCCAACTCCAGTCAGTTGGTACGACGGCCAAAATATCAGAGGCATAGTCAATCAAGGGGACAGCGAAAGCATTTATAAGTAGACGGGAAAAAAAGTGAAGTAGAACATCAGGGGGAGAAAAAAGAAAGAAAAAATAGGAAGGGGAAGAGCAATCCTCACGTGCAGCCGTGCTTAAGGAGAAAATGTTAATATCAATGACATAATCTTGAGCTCTGGATCACTCCAAAGACAATATCCTCCATTCGGCACATCTACACTACACTTTTAAAAAAATGTGCGTCATACACTGTACATCTAAATGGTTTAAACCAATCACTGCTGGTTTATATTATTTACTTCCCATTATAAGTATTGTGTAAAAGATAACTTCACATCAAATGATGAATAATATGCTGCATGTTTCTACATGTTTATTACCATTTACGGTTCAAAAACTTGATCTTTTCATACATGTATTACAAATTGCATTAAACGCCGCAATTATAACAAGTGGAATATGAATTTGCATGTAAATGTGCCAATAGTAGGAGGTATTTGAGTGATCCACTGCTTGCACATGTACACGCACCCACGCACACACACACAGAAATAGTCCATTATTAGCCCACTGCAAGGAATATCATCATACAAACAGTTCCCTCCCCATTAACCTTGAGCAAGATGGGAGCAGGAAAAGAGTTGCTTTAAGGTCCAGAAGATCAGACATGCTTCCCAGTCCATGTGTGACTGCTGTATCAGTAAATGTTTGTCCTTTATACTGAGTGACAACTTGAATCCCACTTGACGTGTAGTCAGAGCAATGAGAGATCACCTAGCAGCTGCACCTTTTGCATCTTTAAAACAAGCCACCTCTCAACAATCCTGCTTCTCAAGCACTACAAGCACTTGAATAGAAACTAATGGTTGTCTGATAATATCTAAGCTAAAGAATAAAAAGTCACAGTACTAAGCACTATGTGGTCCTTCAGTGGTTCCATAAAACCACTCAGCCATGCAATGTAATGTAATGTACTTGCATTATAGCTAGTGGAACACTCATAATCCATGTCTACACAATAATACAATTGTTTGCAGATGGCTGGATCGGCTAATTCTCCTGGCGACGGCCCAGGCCTTGACTAATAATTTATTTTCTGAACAGTCCAGCATCCACGGATCAGACCATAAAACTTCAATTTTAAGGAAGGGGCTAATTGCTTTGTCATAGACTAACTGGATTAGACAGGCTGCATGGCTAGTATGAAGATCTCAGCAAAATTACCTCTGAGCTTATTAAATACATGCTGATTATAGTGCCTACGGTGTCAGAGCACACCTGAGCGAATGGATAAGCCTGACTGCTGGTTACACGTTGAGTCATGTTCCAAGCTCACAACGTCACATGAGGGTTAATGCTTGCTTACAGATTTGGATATCAGGTACAGGTCTGGAGTACTGTTTCTGCTCCGAGATCAGATGACTAATTAGTCCAGAGTGGTTGATATTCCCGCTCATATGTTTTCCTTCAGAGGCCATAAGCAATTAAACACTGGTCAAATTTTGTACAGATCAGACAGTCGCAAGAACAAGTAGAGGGATGAAAGCATGATCTAGCTTTTTCCCTAAACACACTTGACATGACATTCTGTTTTCATCCTACCCTTAAATGTTAGTTGATTCACTCTTTAATGTGTTCATTAGTAAACTGATGAAACTAGCAAAAGCCTGAGCATTAACTCTAACCCTGACAAATTCTGACCTTGTATGGACTACAAGCAAAAGAATCCATTGCTACAAAGCAACAGATTGATTTGGGAAGCATGGTAATCCTGTCCCTCGGGCAGAGATAAAGTGCATAGTGAGAGTGTTGCTAGATCTTTGCAGTACGCTGTAAAATTGCTGCAATGGATGCTGGGATCAACCTTTTGACAGGGGAGGACCCCTTGCTCTCATAGGTGGCCCTCTGGGGCTGGAGGGGATGAGGGGAAGGGGGTTGGCTGGAAGGGGACGGTGCCTGTGGTGTGCTAGGTGTTGAAGGGGGTTTATCGTTAGCCTGTGGTGGCTCATCCTTCTCCTTGATCTCCTCTAGCAAAGGCTTGTCTTGTTTCTTCTCCACACCACTGCAAAACAGGCCAACCAGTTACACAGCACGTCATGTGACAGAAAAAAATGGGACAGTATGAAGGTTAAACTGAAACAAACATTTAAAAAACAAATTAGTGGAAAGATGAGACAAGTACAGTCGGTTACTTCCTTCATCTTTAGCATACATCAACAAATTGCAGCACTGACAAAGTTAATGCCGAAAATAAGGAAGCTCCCAGAAAGAAACTTCCAGGTCAAATTCTTGCAGAACAGCCGGGGCGGTTTGCTGTATTTGAAATGCAAATATCTACAAAATAAATTTTAAACGCTGTGAAACAAACAGACTATTCTGGTATAAATATTGAGTAGAAATTATATTTATAAGAAGAGAAAAAAAAAGGGCACGACATGGCATGATTTCAAAACTGTGATTGGAACATTGTGTGCTTTGTTTAAGTAAATGTATTTGTACATGCTTATAAGCATGCATTACCTTTTGGCTGCAGAAGACAGTGTCTCTTTCCTAGCTACGGACACTGTAGAACTGTCTCGGTGAGATTTGCGGCTGCTGGAGCCACCGTTAGCGATACAAGACATGGAGAAAGCCTCGCGCAGTGGTGTCTGACCTGCACAACAGATCCAGAGACAGTTCGTTTATCGTTACAGTGGAGACCCACACAGGGATGAGTACACATTATTTCTTACTAACACCATATTCAAGCCACTAGTGACATTCATCATTCATCCATTCATTTTCTGAACTGCTTAATCCTAATTAGGGTCACGGGGAGGCTGGCGCCCATCTTATCCGACTCTGGGCGAGGGCAGAGTACACCCTGGACAGCTCGCCAGGCCATTGCAGTGCAGAAACATGCTGACGGCTATGCTGCCTACTCTTGACAAAACACTAGAGACATTTATAATCATTATTGTTCAGTAGGCAAATTTCTGAACAGAATCAAACACTGGCACATTTCCCACTATGTGTGACCAAAGTCAATTGATGGGTTCTGGTGAAACCGAAAGAAGTGAGCCGAGGACAGTCAAAAGGAGGATGGTGATATAATGTTATTTACAAGAAGAGATAAGCAGAATACAGAGGAAGGGAGGTAGGTTAGATGTGCAGGATAAAAGACTGCTTAATAAAGATGGGATGCAGACCAGCTAATTGGATCACAGAGGTAGGAGTTAGGCCAGGAAAAAAGCTCAAGAGCTACCCCTTCTTAGCCTTCCAAACTCTACTGTACACATGAACATATATATTTTTTCATTATCAGTTTGTTTTTACTTATATTTTCAAAGCTGCAATCTGCTCAAATCTGTCTGATAGTTTGGATTAGCCAGTTTGAAAAGAATGCTGTTTCACTCTCGCAAAGTAATGAAAATAGGACGTGAATCCCCAATTCATATAAGGCAAGGTAATGGCAATAATAACTGTACACAGGTATTAAACTAACAAATCATAAAATAATACTTGTTCAATATTGCCGGTGGAGAAACAAAATGATCACGTGACTTTTTGCATTACACTGGTGCCCCCTGCGTGTGGGGTAAGGTTTTTTGTTTTTGTTTTTGTCATCTCTACATGAAAAAAGGTTTATGAAACAATATGATTTAATTGAAACAATCTATGCATGCAAATGTTTATTAGATTTGGGTTTAATTTCCTTTATAAAAACAGCCAGAGCCCATGTACCACTCTTGCAGAATCAGATAGCAGTCAAGTCTAATCCTTACAGCTCTAGAGAGCAAACCTAAATGTCATTAAACGTCCCTAAAACAGGGTTAGCATGTATACTGGACATTTTAACTTAAAAAACACGTCATTGTTGTCATAATTCTTTTAAAAGTTGTATTAATTTTATGTAATGGAAACCTGTTAAACAACAAGTTAATATCACTCAGCTCACCTATAGCAACCTTAAGCTGGGTGGATAGATTTTATAAGCATATCATTACACCACAATGCATGGCCCATCTGAAGAGCTATTCAGTAAGAACAGAAAAGCTGGTTATGGGATGAGTATTCAGTGCCCTGAACTCATAACAGAGGTTAATCATGTGGATCCTGGTGACTGTAAATGCCTTAATGAGCAAATCTAACCTTAGTAGGTCATTTTTAGGGTAAGCTCTGACACTCTTGCAGCAGTTTGCATCAGCCAGGCTATTTTAAACTTGCTTTCAGTGACATGCTCATGTAAAGGTTTGAAATAATTGCACTCGGCACCGCTCTGCTCATCGGATTCTCACATTTCTTTGTTTTCCTTTTTTTGGTCTTAGAGATGTGTATAAATATTGTATGATTTTGCCCTGTAAAGTTTGTTAGGTAGGCTTGATTAATTATGTCATCCTAAGTAGATGTGTCTGCGTATTTGTGCTTGCATGTGGTGGAAGACAGATGATCTGGTGCCATGGCCCACTTACCCACTCCATTAGCTCGAGCAAAAACATGCGCAACATGTGGCTGCTTTCATCATACTGCACTGTGTGTGTGTGTGTGTGTGGGCCTGTACAGTCTCAAGAGATCCCATGTGACCCAACATAACAAAGGAAATCTCTGCTTTCCATACACAGCATTTCACTCCCCCACCCCCTTCCTTTAGCTAGACATTCTCAAATACAGTTAAATCCCAACAAGATCGGGCGTTATCATTCATGGGCAGAATAAAAAAAATAACACAGTCTGGCACTATTAATCATATTGAAAAAACATCTAGGTATGACCATTAGCAGCCCTACTGACAGCGAAGACAAACAAACTTTAACAAATATCACTAATAGAGTCATAGAGTCAACCATATTGGCAGTATTTGCCTCAAAACAATAAATAATTAAGTAAATCTAAGTGAACACGTTTTATTTCGATACATTATGTGCACTAAGTGACTACACATTCGGACATCACTACAAAATGGCGAACTCACTATTTCAGACACTGAATGGGGATGTTGAGAGAAAACAAGAGGCTAACAGCTAGCAGTGATTTGTACTGAATTCTGTATTTTAATTTGCTGAAAGTATAATTATTTTGGAAGTTAAACAAGTTTATTTGTGTCTATTCACAGCTTCAAAAAAAAAATTCTGTCGGTGTGATATGCTAAACAGGGATTTTTTTTGTAACATTGCGGTCAAAACATAAAAGTAGTCATTTTCAAATTCTACTTCCTTTACATGTTTGATATAATGTGTAAAAGACTAGATCAGATTTCCAACTTGCACTGACGAGAAAATCCCGTATTATATCAGAGGAGAGATTATGTGGGAAATCCATATGTCCCCTCTAATACATCCCAAAGAATTGGGCAGAGATCCTAGCACAAAATGGTGGAGCTCTCTCTAAAGCCCTTGTAACAGATCTAAGATGCGCGATGCTCTGTCTGTTGTGAAAAGCAGCTTGAGCAGTAAGTACACTGACACCAGAACGAGCATTTATATTTGGAAATAATATTATATATTTATAATATAATACGTGTGTGGTATAAACCGCTGCTCCTTCGCGTTGAGAGGAGCCAGTTGAGGTGGCTCGGGCATCTGATTAGAATGCCTCCCGAACGCCT
>JBCNYH010000027.1:10287506-10298244 GCA_039654325.1 Tandanus tandanus
TTTTGTTTAAGACAGGGGCAGGTATTATAAGTTTAACTTCTTCCTGCTCCTTTTCAATCATGGTGGTGCAACAAGAATGTTTTGATGTTGTTATTCTGTTATAATTGGATGTTGTGCATAGCCATGTGTGAAATAAATAAATAAATAGATACATTTTACAAGAATTGTACAGGAATCATCACCATCAATCGTTACACCACCAGCGGTGTGACAGGATAAACTGTGCATGACTCTGTATTTGTGTTTCCCCCAGATGACCCCGGTGTCCGGGAATGTCTGCATGTGCATCAGAAATGCCTTATTTGTTTCTACCCATGAGCACTTGCTGGCTAAAAGGAAGGAAAGAACGGTTTCTGCACATGTCAAATTTCACAATAACCTGCCACATTACTGGGTGTTTTCGCCTTCTCTCATGCGCGCGCGCGCACACACACACACACACTAATTCTTATATCTCAATGCTCCTTTGTGAGTACTCAAGAGTAAATGACCACAAAGCATCGCTTGCCTACAACAAACATTCTCATGCACAAACATGCTGCATGCTTGGTGTGTAACAACCCCTGTAGGTCTGTGGAGGAAGTCCTCAGGCAGAGATAGCAGATATACAGGTCAGATAAGAACTCTAATGGAAGAGTGGCACAATCAGTCTTCAAAGCCATATTTCCAACACACACACACACACACACACACACACACACACTAAAATGCCTTGTTAATGTTCAATAACAGCAAACAACATTGATTACACAACCAGGTGGAAATATGAGAAAATAATTTGCACCTAATGTCTGGTATACACTATACAATTCTGGGCTATCCCAGAAATAAAGATGACAAACATGAAATAAACAACCCAGAATGCTACAGGTTCAAAGATGACCGTTGTCATGGTCTTGCCACAAAGAAATTCTGACAGTGTCAAGTATTTAGGATGATCATCTCAAAGTGTGACTGCTGCTATGGCAGTTTATTGACTCGTATCTTACTGATGTGCAATAATTCCCACAATTCAGTAATATCATTGTACAGACTAGCTACATTAACATTAATTCGATCCCCATCATACGGTGTGGCATGAGACAAACATACGATTGCTGACATTCCACAATCTGTAGGCACCAGAAGAGTTAAACCCAAATTTTATGTGCTCCAAATGTGCGCACTTACAAGAAAAAGAAATCATTCTTGTTGCTTATTAATATGCTTGTAAAGCATTCTTATAAAACACGTTTCAACTGGCTGTTTGTGCAGTGGCTTTGGTGCATATATGGAGGTGAACATTTCCCTCTTTGTGCCCCAACTGCACTTAACACCCAAAAATACAAAATTACACAAATATCAGGTCTGTAGAGGAGGATAAAGGCTTGAGATGCGTGTGTGTGTGCTGCATGGGGAAGCCATTACCTAAACAAAACTACATTTATGTGAGAGCAAACAAGAACAGTGCCTGAATTATGGGATGCAAAGATGGGCTGAGACATTTGAAGACATCATGATTGAAAAACAATGACTAAGCTAAAAGACGGCCTTTAGATCGCATCGGGCAGCTTGCCAAGACAAGTTGGAGACAGATAAGAGCAAAGAAAAACAGTTTGTTGACTTGAGCAAAGAACGGGGCAAGACAGGCAGTACGTTTACATGCCAAGTTGTGCTGAGGTTATAACAACTTGGTCAATTAATTGGACTACTATCCTTGTCCCAATATACAAGCATGGGACAGGAATCGAGTTATTGGTTGAAGTATGTCTGACCCTTAATAATAGTTGGCGATTTACCCACTTTCAGCTTGTTTTACCACTTTACCGGTTTTAAAAGGCCCATGAAAGGCTGTGTGGGGCAGCCTGACCACATGTCTAACTCCAGGTTGAAACGTGATACAGAATATTATTCTATTACAAAATAATTCATAAATTAAACATCCCTTGTCAAAGCTATTGCAAAGACTATCTTTCGATTAAAGTCACCATCATCTACCGCATGGGTGTTATAGGAAGGACAAATTCATAAAATGTGTTCCAACCAATCACAGTCTCCACTGTAGTTGTGGCACTCTTCATAGCAATATACAGGTTTGCAAGTGTATTTCATCTAATGTTTGCTTCGTTAGATGCTTCGTTAAATTAGACATGGAGTCTCTGGGTGATGATTTTTACGGCTGGCGCATTTTTATAGCAGCGGTCATTGTGATGAAGACGGCTGAATAAGGGATACTATCAACAATTCTCAGTTGTTTTTATTTTGCGGAGCTGCTTTAAGAGGCTTCGTGCGCTCCTGCCGCTGACAATCAACTTTCACTTCATGACATCTGTCGTGCACCTGTCATGATGCCGCCCGGATAGTTGTGTAGAAATGTGTTTGTAATGTGCATGTGTTAGAAGTGAATCCGGTTTCATATGATTTCAAAATGCAATTTTGTTTCCTGTAAACTATGGATAACCTGTCTTTTCCTTTTTATTTATTGATTTATTTATTTATTTTTATTAAATGTGCCGGGAATCTGATCAGGTCTTTTTTTTGTCTATAAAATAAAGTTCCCTTTTTTTTTTTTACCCAGACTATGTAATGCCGGTACATGTCATCTGGTTATCTGCCTGTTTAAGAAAGTCAGTGGATTCGGAAGTACTTGTCCAGTGCTTAAAGCATATTAAAAAGGGTCTTATGAAACAGGCAGTGAACTAAATATTTTTTAGGAGCCTGTTTGCAAATAGGCTAGAGGAAAGAGTTTCCAGCCTTCTATAAACAATTAACCTGCCATGATTATGACATCTGGCTATTTGATTGCCATTCACAATTATGATTAGCTGTTTTACTGTCTTATTTGATAACTCTGTGACCTGATAACAAGTATAACTGTAGTGTTTCAATGCTCCATACACAGCCATTCACCAGCACTACACACAAGCAAATCTCCTTTTACGCTGTTAAAAAAATCATGGAAATGGAAGACAGAATACATCTATTGCCATTTTTTGTGGCTCAAGCTAACCCACATGGAGCCTGACCAGCACATCGTGCATACCCAGCCCTAATTTTAAGATAAAACAGTTATAAATAGTTCAGAGGTCAAAGTACTCCAATACTATTATTGATTATGAAAATGAGCAATTTGCTAAAAATGGCAATATTTGTAAGAACGACATTTGAATGACATCCCATTATATCTCGGAATAGTCATGTAAGCAGAATCTTTTCCTTATCATCAATTGATCTTTGTTGAGACTAGAGCTGAAGTGAACTGATGTTTCATTAGATTCTGAGTGTGAAATCCGACGTTTTTACAGAACAGAACAGAGAGTCAATGATAGTGGACACGTTTAGTAAATAAATATCCAACACAAGATAGAGACGGGCCGTTGAGACGAGGAGATTTTGTATTCGGGTTATTCGTGATGTCAGTTCATAGTGGCCCAGAGGATAAGTAAGCTGCTGTCATAACAAGAATATGGATAGATACATAGATGGATAGGCAGACTATAGCTCTTATTGACTTTTACAAAGCAAAGCTTCACTTCACTGGTGTTTAAATGCTGACTGGTTCATAAAAATATCAGTAGTACAAATTCTGTCATGCGAGTTACTTTTTCTGACACTTGCTGTCTGGAGTGTGGCCTAGCTATCAGCAGGAAATAGTCTGACTAGACATTTTAATTAGCTAAAAAAATATATGGAGTCAAGTGCCCAAGAAAAACTATTCTACAACCCTGATCCTACTACAACATGCAGCACACACACAAAAATACATTGGCCAGATTTAATAACGTATCATAGCCAATATATTTATCACATACAGTACTTTCTGTAATTTTTGTTAAGGTTGCAAATATGATCATTACCAGAAACGAAATTACTGAATGTATTACCACAAGATGACAGACTACAGTTATGGAAAAATCACCCCTGCCAGGGAGTCAAGTACTTGCTCATGTTCCATTAATACAGTCTTCATTAATGCATATAATTAACATGTCGTACTTCTAATTTAAATTCTGCTGGTTGATGTTTTTTAGTTAATTAGTCTTCTGGGTGAACGTGAAGTAAGATTTAATTTGCCTGGTGAGCAAACACCAGTTATCATTTGCCCCATCTAGATTTGGTGACATTGTTTTAAGACATTCATAGACGTCTGATTTAGGCAGAAAGGAGGCAGAAGTACATTTACATACTCACATTTTGGTCTGGAGGTAAACTAAGCAAATCACAAGAGAATTCTTGTCTGTGTGTACACACAAATTCATGTGCACACGTGGCAACACTCTGGGGACCCAGAACCACACAAAATAATTTCACTGGTGTTCATAAATGTGGACAGGAAGCGAGTATTATCCCCTGCACATTTGAGAGCACACATCTGCATGCACTCTGGGGAAATCCAGCTCAGGGGGGAAAAAAAACAGCTGTATTTTGATTAGTATCCAGGGTTTTTCTTTTCATGCTTAAGGTAAGTCACACAGATCACTAATATTCAAAATTCCCACAGCCTATAAAGAATAACATTGTATAAACATCTTGTGAACACAAATAGTTCTTAATGTAAGGTTCACTTGCTGGGTAGAGGTTTCTATATAAAAAAGAAAAAAGAAACTTTCCTGAAGACATTACATAGATCTCATAATGCTCACACAGGTCATCGATTTTGCTTGGCTAACACATGCAGTGCTGTGCAAATGTCTTAGCTGCCCTATTTATTTCAGTAAAAAATTGGGAAAATTACCACTAATGTCACTGGCATTGCTGACTTGGCATTATCTTTGCTGGAATAAGCAGGGATATCCCTGAAAAAGACATTGTCTGGATGGTGGCATGTGTTGCTTCAGCATCTGTATGTACCTCTCAGCAGTTTTTTGGAATGTGTTGCAGGCATCAAATTCAGAATGAGTACACATTGACAAAACTTACTTTAAATATTAAATAACTTGTTTTTGTATTGTGTTTAATTAAATACTGTTTAAAAGTAATTTGCAAATCAAAGTGCAGAAGTGTATCAGTTCCTGTTTTTGTTGATGAAAGTTAGGTTATATCAGACAATCTTATCTTTTATCTCTATCTTTATGCTTACAACAGCATAAATATTGAGAAAACAAAATTAAGTTTATAGCTCAGGGCCTTTATCTGATGGTATCAAGAATTATTCAAGAATTATTCGATGGCTTTCCACCAATCAGATACGCACAAGTCTTTCAGACAAACAATAATAATAACTATTATTATTACTATTATTATTATCATGTTTAATATTAGTAGTAGTACCAGAAGCAGCATCAGCTATTCTACCAGTATTACCAATACTACTACTACTATTATTATTATTATTATTATTATTATTATTAATAATAATAATAATAATAATAATAATAATAATAATATTATTATTATTATTATAATATTGTAACAGCAGGTTATGTAACTTGCCTCTGATCAAGAAAAGTGAATCTGTCCGCTCATCTCTCCAAAAGCCTTCACAGTGCATTGATGGTTACATACAGTAGCTCTGGTGGTGTTAGCTTTAGCCACTTTTCTTTTGCCGGCTTCTTCAAACTGGGCATTTTCAGCTGGGTGATGGTGTTTTAAGTGCCTGTTTAGGTTCAAACGTTTTCGTGGTGGTTCCCCCACGGTTTACTTTGACCTTACATGCATTCCAAATGTGACTATGACGTATTTCTACAGACCGGCTCAGAATCAGAAATATGTAACAAATCATTGTATGATTAAACATATGTACGACAGCCTGGCTGATCTCTGGTCAGGGTCGGTCACACTGAAAATCAGCCGATTCCGGTCTAGCCAGTTTCACAGTGCACCTCTACAAGAATCTTCCTCTTCTTCCATTGCAATGTTCAAGTTAAGTTGGTGCTTAAGATTCTGACATTTTGAGAAGAATTTCACATCTTGCTTGTGAAGTAAACTCACACGAGCGCCTAAGCGTCTCAGTTGCTCCTCCGAATGGCATCATGGATCTTGGCCACATTTCAAGGACAATATGTGGGCGCTGAAAAATGCCCGTTTTAAATCGATGATGACTCCATTTCGCTCTCATTTCCAGGTGGAAAATGCTGATATTTAGAGACAATGTTATTGCATACTCTTTTTTTAAAGATAATTCCAAATAATAATTTTTTTTGATTGGTTCAAAATCTATACATGCCTGCTTTAAAAAAAAAAGCCAGGGTGTCAGTGAAAGTCTTCAGAAGTAGTTTGTATGTATGTACTGTATCTTTTATGTAGGAATTTCATTTTTGAAGGCATCTTTATTTCTATTGTCTCGTTTTTTTTTTTGTTTTTTTAGAAAGTGCTCTTGTAAATCATTCGTAATTAATGTAATAAGGAATTCCAATATAGTATGTGGTTTGATGGCGCGAAAAATGGAAGAAGCACCTTTATGAATGGCATTCCACTGTGGCTCGAGAACAGAAGTCAGCATGGGATAATAACTAGAGAAGGAAGAAAGGATGGAATTATACAGTATGTTAGTGGTATGGAATTATACAGTATGTTAGTGGTTCTTTGTCATAGCCCTGGGCTAGGCAAGCAAATACACCCGCACACACAAATAGGCACATACAGCAACACTCCAGGGAGCTTGGGGTGCATTTGTAATGAGAGTGCAGTTTGAAGCTAGGGGAATGATAACTGGAGAAAAGGAATGCTGTGATCTGTGTGTTCTCTCACTCCCTCCCCGATGTCTGATCCTGGGAGTATGACCTGCCAAAATGCCAAACCTGAAATAAGGCAAAGTGTGCACTGTGTGCCCCAGTGAGGAAGGAGGGAGGCAGTATTTCACACTGCACCACTGGGGAGGTCTATGAAGTGAGCAATGAGCGCACACATTCTTGTGTGTAGCTTTTCCTCTGGAATGTGTTCATGTAAATGCCAGTGTGTCAGCGTGGCGAATGTCTCAGCGTGGCTCTTGGCTGCTAGACTGCAGCTTGCATGCGGCTTATAACTGTTTAGTGCGTGTAGAGACAGGCTTGCTTTAAGACATTAGACTGAATGGCCGAGCCAAGAGACACACAGGGAAAGGGGGGGATGGGGAAAGAAAACAGCGACAGAAAAAAGAGAGATTGTTCCTGTTCAAACTTGCTATTAAAGATCTGTCTCAGGTGACCTGATCAAGTGGACAGCAGAGACAGACAACTGATCACACAGGTTTCTCTTGTCTTATAAGTGTCTTCACTGACCATTTCTGAAAGCACTTCTTCACTAAATACCTAGCCCCAAAGTTCAGTCTATAGCAATTATTTGCGAAACCGAGGTGGACATCACTAAATATTCAGCAATATTCACCAAGCCGACGTTGAAAAAATGTTTAGGTTTAGAATACACTACACAGGAACATAAGAAAAGCAAACTAAAATTAGATTGTTATATTTGCATTCCATAATGGTAGCTGTTGAAAAGCAAACTTTAAGAAATGTGCTTGTTTACCTTGAAATAAGTGAATGCAATATTGCACAGTGTTGTTCTTATTTTGTGGGGCAGAATTTTGTAGATTTTTTTAGGTTTTCTGAATCAGCGACTGTAGCAAATCTAAGTTTTTGTCCGCTGTTCGGATTCAAGCATTATACTGAACTTAAGAGGTGGATGATGTCCATTATCCTGAGATAGCAAACCAATCAGATTGCGCCATTTCCAGGTAGTATATACTAAACTCAAGTATATTGACAAATATGAAATGTTTAGCAAATATCCATGCCTGTATGTTGGAAAGCTTGTTACTCTATTACTGTGCAAGTACCTTTATTTTATAGAAATTATTACTATGAAGAAATAACGGAAGCAAGATCAACAATGCGGCAACAATTTTTTTTCTATCTGCTCAGCAACAATTTTTTTCACAACTCAAAATGAATAAAGAATTGCAAGTCCTTCTACATGCTGAAAATTTGTTACTGCATAGCCTAATAGCAGAATATATTATGATTATATTATACAATTATACTTCTTTATTATTCTCATATAACTTCATGTGCACAAACTCTTGCCTGTGACTGGTTTTGGGTTCAATTTTTCAGACCTCACTAAAAAAATTTAGTCAAAAATATATAGATTTTCTCATTCACAGGTGCTCAGGAGTAACTGCAGCAAAAACATATCTCTGGCTTCATTTGTTGCTAAGATACAAAATAGCAAACACCTAAACTTTATCACATTGCCAAAATGATAAAAATATAAATGTTCATAACTGGGGAGCTAATCGAGACGTAAAGCTAAAATTCTGTATGTGAACGTACTTTCTAATACACCACTGTGTGGGAAATGAGCAAAATCTGAGACGCAAGTGCAACCAACGATCTGAATATTGGTCTACTTGAAATTAAATGACCCAATAACATAAATCGTGCATATAAGAAGACACTTGTCATGGCAAGCATGCACATTTTAATGTAGAGATTTAATTAATATACTACATATGAAATACCCATTTGCATGCATCAACAGTGTGGCTGATTCAAACAGTGTGCAATATGATCATTTATACTGGAACAAAGGCAATCAAACACAGGTAGTGTTTTAAAGTAAAAAGCAAAAATACAGCATGCAAGAACAGCACTGGAGCTCAGAAACTACTAGTGCCCTGTGTTGGAAGCAGCCCACATTTATGACAGGTGTCTGACGAGTCTGAACTAGCCACGGGTGTGCACAAGGGCATATGAGCGCCCTGGGCTCCTGGCATCTGTATACTCACAAACATTTTGCATGTGCTGTCATGTTCCTTGAACTCTGTTCTTTATTTTCATAACATAACTTATATCGAGATAAATATCTTTATCATGAAAATATTGTGATATCATTTTTAGGTCATATCACCAAGCCCTACTTTGAGGGACACATCAGGGCACATTGCTGTTCACACTACAAATGCACAGGCCAAGTGTATCCCAGAGCACCTCCACAAGAGGTCTGAACAAGCTTTTTTTTTTACTGCAGCACACAACTCACTTGTACTGTGCATCAGCTCCGTTGTTCTACACTACAGTTTAGCATATAACCGCTATAATGTAGCACAGACACCAACCTTACTGTACACAGCTTCACAG
The DNA here is from genome assembly GCA_039654325.1 of Tandanus tandanus. NCBI lineage: Eukaryota > Metazoa > Chordata > Actinopteri > Siluriformes > Plotosidae > Tandanus > Tandanus tandanus. The sequence goes on from JBCNYH010000027.1 coordinate 10,296,545, forward strand.
AGCTGCATGCCAGCTCTACTGTATTTCATGTCTACTTTAAAACATTATGTCAGCTCCACTTTACTACGTCACACATGCACAGCAACTTTACCATATAGCAATTTTCGTGTATAGGCCAGCTACACACCAGTACACACACAGTTAGGCCAACTTTACCATACCACACACAAGTGCTCTTCATAAGGCAGAGTAAATAGCTCAGGGAGTTAACAGTACGTCTTGCAACCTGGTGATGTGGGTTCGAGCAGCAGGTGTGTGTGTGTTTGTGTGTTACCCTGTGATGGACTGGCGAGCTTTTCAGGATGTACCATGCCTTTGAGTTGGCTGAGATAATAGGATTAATCCCAAATAGGATTAAGCAGTTTGGTAAAGGACTGAATGAATTAATGTTTTAACATTTTATTTCGGAATGCATTTAAAAACACTAAAAAAGTCTCACATCTGGGATTGCATTACATTAGCAATTTGCGAACATGGTTGCAGGATAAACGTGTTGATACTACTACAGTGTCCCGGTTAAACATGGTAGATGTGGACTGGAAGCCAAGATGCAGATTTCACCCACTTGCACACTACATCCACGCATCTAATTTCCTACTCAGAGGATCTTCATCACAGGGAAAGACACAGAAGCCACTCACACGCACTTACGAGACAAGGTAATAACAAAACGCTTTGGCACACTCAGGTAGAAAATAAAGCTGAAACAAAGGGATTCATGTTCTTGGGCCTACAACACATCACACAGGAGGACACTGCATGAGGGCCTTGACCAGACGGTGAAACTGTGTTGTGTTTTTTAGCATGCCTGTAGAGGGCGATGATTAGAAAGAAACAGAAGACAAGCAGATTAAAGAAAGTGCACGATGGAGGTTTGCTTACTGCGATTACATGGTTTCAAGTTTGGTGACGATATAAAACCCAGCCACTGCCAATATTACACAAGAAGTATAAATGGTTTGAATTTTAATTTCTCTTAACAATCATGGCACTTCAGAGAACCTCACAGTTTAGACGTTCCAGTTTGTGTGCAATTGGCGAGGAAGGTGCACGAGAGGCTGAGGAACCGTGAGAGGGGGAGGGAAGTGGACAGAGTTGGAGAGGGAAGATTAAAGAAAAGGGGCGACATGGTAGCGTAGTGGTTAACACGTTCACCTCACAGCAAGAAGGTTTTGGGTTCAAGTGCAGGGCGCAGCACAGGTGTTTCTGTGTCGAGTTTACATGTTCTCCCCATGAATGTGTGGGTTTCCTCTGGGTACTCCGGTTTTCTCCCACAGTACAAAGACTTGCCCATTAAGATAAGTGGCTGTTCAAAATTGCCCCTAGGTGTAAGTGAGTGTAAATGGTTGTATGTGTGTTGCCATGTGATGGTCTGGCGAGCTGTTCAGCGTGTACCCCGCCTTCTCAAAGTGCCGACAGAGATAGGCTCCGGCGTCCGCGCAACCTTGGTAGGATTAAATGGTTCGGGAAATGAGTGAGTGAGAGTGAGATTAAAGAAGAGAAAGAAAACAAAGACTAGGGAAACCACAGTACTGTACAAAACAAAGCGCTGGATTGTGTTCAACAAACTGTCCAGCCTGCAACCTGGAGGTTTAACTGCAACATTCAAATGAATGGCAAATGAACACACACACACACACACACACACACACACACACACACACACACACACACACACACACACACACACACTCTCTCTC
>JBCNYH010000027.1:10327638-10338730 GCA_039654325.1 Tandanus tandanus
AATAAGCCCTATGGTGTTTTTTGAACCGAAAAAAAAAAATAAGACAGTGTCTTATTATCGGGGAAACACGGTAGTATAAGTGTTCACCGAAAGCCCCAAAGCAGAGCTGTATAGCTGGACAGGAGCTAGCAATCACAAATGTAAACTAAGTAAAACATCACAGGATGATGTTTAAAAAAACCCAAAATAAATTTAAAAAAAAAACCTATTATTATTACTACAATTTAAACCTGTGGCACAAAGAGCTCCCAACACACAATGTGTTTCATTTACATTTATGGCATTTGGCAGACACCCTTATCCAGAGTGACTTTCATTGATCATACAACTAAACAACAAGGGGTTAAGGGCCTTGCTCAAGGGCCCAAGCATGACAGCTTGGTGATACCCCCCACCATTGGATTAATAACCCAGGGTCTTAGCCATTGAGCCGCCATGTTTCATGCTAATGGAAAGGCAAGGATGATCAAGCACCAACATCTATAACACAGCCAAAGGTCTGAGTTCTGTTTAACTTCTTAAATGATTAATTTAGGTCTTTAAATTTCCTCTAACCCTGAAACTCACAAGAATGTTTATTATTTGTACAGATACAACTGCTATAACTGCCAGCAATTAAGTTTTATTTGTTTTAAATTTCAGTACAGACAAGTGTTTCCTGTTTGTTGAGTGACATGACCCAGTTTATGGTTTTCTGGCTTAGGTGTAAGCCTAACTATCTTGGCAATCATAGGATAACGCAAAATGACGCAAGAGGAAAAATTAAACACCTCAGCTGGTGCTCATTCGAATTAACCATCCCTAAGAGTACAAGGAAGGCAGACTGTTCTGGTGTCTACATAGTGGAACAAACTTTCCCTTAATGCCCGAACAGCTGAGTCACTGGTAGTCTTCAAATGACAGCTAAAGACCTACCTTTAATCCCTGACCTAGTGAACTATTCCTTTATAGACTCTGAAGTAGTGCTAGAAATTCTCTTTTACAAGATGGAGCCTTGTATCAGACCAGATTTATCCTAATTTCCACAATAATTTTTCAATCGGATTGAAATCCAGACTGTTCACTAGCCATTTCACTAGCCACTGAGTTAAAAAAAAAAAAAAGAAGAAGAAGAAGAAGAACAGGGTGTGCTTCCTCGAAGTGTGAATGTAAGTGCAAATGGACATTGTTGCAATGCAGCTTCACAGAATCCAGTTATGAATTGAGACGTTTTCCCCAATGAGTAAGCCAGAGATGAACATGATAAGGAAATCCTACCAGAGACGACCAGAGGAAGAAACCTTGAGACTGACCAAACTAATACCATGATATCATACCATCAATACTTGAATCCATGGAACCCATCTTCATTTGGCTTACATATGATAGTGCAATTATAAATAATCAGTGTTGGGCAAGATAATTAAAAAAAAAAAAAAGCTTTTTAAACCTTTAATCAAAGAAGTAGCTTCGTTAAAGTTAAGATGCTAATTCTGTTGCAAGCTAATCCAATAATCTACTACTTTTCATTCTTTATTTTGGTCAAATCAAATTTGATAGCTACCTGATTTACCAAATGTCAACAAAATACCTTTTTAAAGCGAAAAAAAAGTTTATTAGTATTAGTGAATACATAAGGTGCTTGTTTCTTACAGTGAACGTCTGATCAGTGCCGATCATTTTCAGTGCATTTCCTTTCTTGAAATCAAGGAATCCTCGACAATAGGAGCAACTGTGATCTGTCTGGCTTGTAGCATCATGAAAAACCTCCTTTTACCATAACGTTCGCAAGTTTGGAGCATAACAAATAAAAATATAAAAACATATTTGCTAATTAAGAGAAAAAAGGTGCTGTATTTACGTACCTATTTCACAGCGTGACTTGGAAAAAGCACTTTTCAAACCTTTAATTTTTCTACATAATAAGCATTTCTTTTCCTCTAAACATGACAAGTCAAGTTGATACCAAAGAGCTTAACTGGTATCATTTGACCACATCAAGTTCTTCCAAGTCTGCTCTGAATAATTCAGATGTTCAATGACAAACTTCGGACGGGCATGTTCACGTGCCCTCTTGAGCAAGGGGACCATGTAGGTGCTGCGGGACTTCAATCCATTATGGCATAGTGCGTTACCAATGGTTTTCTAGGTGATTGTGTTCCCAACTGCAGGAAAAAATTGGCAAGATATTGCAAGACAGCAGTCACACCTTGGGAGATAGAGTAAACAGACGGCAGACAAATAAAAACTTTGTGAAAGAAATTTATCCGATGGTGAAAGTTGCCTCCATTGCTAGATAGCAGTCACATCTTGCTTGAGAGCATAAATGGATGCCCAATGGATAGAAATTTTGTGAAAGAAAATTATCTCCATTGCTGCTCTAGGCTCTCATGATACCCTGGAGGATGTTGCTATCTGTTTCGGACCCGATGAAGACACGTTCCATGTAAGGAAGTTATATTGTACTTATCCTCAAGTGGTCATTTTGTCCTGTGGAGACCCTTTACACATCCATTATTCATACATTCCCATGTGTTCCTTGTCAGTAATCGTCAGCTGAACATGCTGTCTATCTCTGGCACACCCCTGGTTCATCGGATGCATGTCAGATAGTAGTCCGACCCCACAGACTTCAACGGGTGCGAACAGACAAGTACAGGACACAGTACACCTCCTTTATGGCAATAGTGTTCCCTACCATCAGTAGCCTCTTTCAGTGGCATAATGCACCCTGCCATACAACAAAAACTAATCAGGACTGTTTTGTTGAAAATTTCCACAATTCCCGTCTGGGGGATGTGCTGTATTTTTATAAAAGCCTTGTAGGGCTTTAGCCAAGCAGGCTTGGATTCATATCCGATGAAAGAAAGGAGAAACTTCATAGGTGGCCCAGTATAGTGGTTAGCACGCCAGAGCAAGAAGGTCCTGGTTTCAGGTACCGGGCTCAGCGAGGGCGTTTCTGAGTGGAGTTCTTCCCATGCATGCGTGGGTTTCCTCTGGGTATGTTGGTTTACTACCACAGTCGAAAGCCATGCACATTTGGCTAACTGGCTGTTCAAAATTGCCCCGACGTGTGGATGCGAGTGTGCATAGCTGTGTGTGAGTTGGCCTGTTGATGGTCTGGAAAGCTGTTCAGGGTGTACCCCGCCTTCGCCCAGTGTCAGCTGAGATAGGCTTTACCCATCCTACTAGGATTAAGCGGTTCGACAAATAAGTGAGTGAGAGAGAAACTTTCTCTTGTTCTCTTGCTACCGGTTTAGCTCATGTGACATTCTAGGACATGCTCACTGGGCACACTCGGGTGGCCATGTAAATGCTGGACATGGCCGACAGCAAGAACTAGGGCTACTGCCATAATCATAGAGTTAACTGGATTAAACAACTATGAATAAGGCATGTTAACGTGTACGGACATTGTGTTACGGTAGGTAGACATTAATTTCAACATTTAAAATTGACTGAGTCTCATTACACTCATATTATATACCAATATGTTCATTTATTTACATTATTTGGCAGACGCTCTTATCCAGAGCAACTTACAATTATCATTTTTATACAAGTGAGCAATTGAGGGTTAGGTGCCTTGCTAAAAGGGCCCAACAGTGGTGAGAGTGGGGATTGAACCGCTGACCTACGGATCAGTAACCCATCGCCTTAATCACTAAGCCACCACTGCCTTTATATCATATAGACCACACACATGGAATATTACTTTCCGAATATAACAAAGTTTACTCATATACCCATAAACTGGTTCCTTAATGTGTATCCTTACACATAATTTTTTTCAAATCACAGATGCTTGAGCTTTATGGAACATAATGGAGCATAAAATGAGAATGTGGAATATTACAGGATGTCAAACTCCTGAAACATGGTAATGGTGCTGAACTATATGCACATTATAGTACAACAGACATACCCAACAATCAATTTTGCGTGCAGCTAAAATGAAACACATCTTTATTTACAAAAATGTGTGTATATATATAAAAAATAAAAACCTGACAGACTTGAATAAGTGTTTGAACAAGGCTTTGCATCTTCTTAACTGCCAGTTGTACAGTTCCAACTCAGTACACATGCATGCACACACACACATACATAGCACAGCAAATAGGTAACTGGCACAGTACCAGCGAGTTCAGTGGAACTTTCAGCTGGCTCTATTATTACACCTCTGTTCCAATGAAATCACAGGTTTGCAGGCGTTACAAATGCAAAAATGTGTCATGAGTTAGTCTTCAAAACTTCATGTGGTTGGTGAATCTGAGCAGAACAGAATCTGGATCATTAAGATGTTGCTTTCCGATGGATCAGAGCCTTTACGGCCTCTCTTATCACTGCACTGTGTTGACAGAAAGACATTTTGAGCAGGAAATTGCAGCAATGTGTGCCTTGGATATCACATTTAGAAAGCAAACGTGCCTGCTTTGATAATGTTAGGTGGAGTGTGTGTGTGTGTGTGTGTGTGTGTGTGTGTGCTCGCCTATGTTTCATGATAGAAAGACTGTGACCAATTTCTCCTTCCATAGAACAAGTAGAAATTAATCATCCCCTCTATATATAGACTATAAAACCCTACTGCATCGACAGGCAACTGATAAAAGTTTCATAATCTTGCACTGATGAACAAACCAATTTCACTGCACACTAATGTCTGGCAAAGACACAAACCTATTGTCTCACATCTCTTTTTTTCTAACGCAGAAATAATCATGCTGAAAACCATATGAACAATAATGAAAGCCACATATCTTTCTGATGTAATGTCAACAGGGCAGCGGGAAAAGCCTGATGAATGATTTGCCTGCCTGTTTGTCTTTTAATCCACAATAAAATAATTTGAGTAATAGAAAGAGACAGAGAGATAGAGAGAGAGAGAGACTGAGAGAGACTTAGAGAGAGCACACTGGCACAGTGAAAAAAACATTATGATCTCTGTTTCCAGTTGGCAGTCCACCTATTTAAATCTCATAATTTATTTATGCTGTGTAATATTTTGTTCTTATTTTTTTATCTAACATGCTCATATCACTGTGACAGAACTATATAGCCCAAACCCACACATATTGCATATATTAATGATGCAAATTTTATTCAAATTTCATTTTTGATGTTTATTTTAACTATAATTGATCTTCTTTGTGGTGAATTTGGCCACATGTTTAAAAAAGATGAATAAAGCTTAATTGTTTCACTTCATCATTTGTCAGTCAGATGTTTGTTCAACAGTGGTTAGCACATGCGACTCACTGCAAGAAGGTCCCGGGTTTCTATTTTTACAGCCTAGGGAATTTCTGTGTGGAGTTCGCATCTTTCCGTGCTTGTGTGGGTTTCCTTCGGGTACTCCGGTTTCCTCCCACAGTCCAAAAACATGCACATTACTCTAACTGGCTTTTCCAAATTGCCCCTAGGTGTCAGAATAAGTGTGAATGGTTGTATGGGTGTTGGTCCTGCAGTGGTCTGGCGAGCTCTTCAGGGTGTATCCCGCCTTCGCCCAGAGTCGGCTAAGATAGGCTTTAGCCTCCCTGTGACCCTATTAGGATTAAGCGGCTTAGAAAATGAATGAAATAGCAACAAGTACGTACTGGGGATAGTTCTGTTACTCAATTTTTTTTAAATGTCTATTTTAACTGTAATTGTTCTTCTTTGTGGTGAATTTGGCCACCTGTTTAAAAATAAAAATAAAAATAAAGCTTACTTGTCTTAATTTATCATTTGTCAGTCAGATGTTTGTGCCATAAAAAAAGGATCAGCTGGGATGGTTAGGTGTTTGTTTACAATTATCTTCTAGGTTGCTTATATTAGTAGTGCTTTAAAGCTAGCTCCTTCTAATCCGAATAAAAATCGATGCCTATGAGCCATTCTTACTCAGATTTAATCAGTTTACCAGAAGACTGAACAGAACAGAGGATTATATATGTGATGTAATTGGTTTAATGACACTGTAGTTGGATTTGTTCTCAGTTTATTAGTTTGCATGACCTTTTTCTTTCTTTTTTAAAGGGTGGGGTGGGGTGTCAGCTGTCCCTACATGGAAAGGTTTAATGTTTAGTCACCAAGCCACCATACAGCTTTATACAGATATGAAGAGAGTGACCAGTCTTCAGAAAAGGTTACCAGCAACCTACCAGGAACCTTTACGGATAAGACACGAATCATTACGGAAACGGACACAGGTACACCTATGTGTGGGTCCGTTCTGTGTTGTCAGACACTCATGATGACATTATGAGCCAATTCATAACAAAGAACAACGATTCATTTTCACACCGTTCTTTGCCCCTCGAGTTGCAGCGTATAGTCATTTTGTACTTGCCAGGTCTAGCATTTAAACTCAGTACTGGACAGACTTCAAACATTTTTGGCACTAGTTTATTTAAAAAAAAAAAAAAAAATTAACATTAACTTTAATTTTAACATGAATTTTTTTAAGGAGCATCATAGAAACTTAAAAAAGAACAAAAAAAAAATAACCATGGAGTTAAAGAGAAATTGAATCCGTCCTGACACTGATGAAACTCCAGGGCTACAATCAGACTCATCTTCTCCCCTTTTCATTTTTTTTTTTTTCTGGCAGAGAGAAGCTTCTGTATCTGTCTGCACATCATAAAAAGGAGAGGGGGAACAACTAGCAATAATGTTACTGAAACTGAAACACTGGCCTGAGAGGGAGAGACATGGGGTGAGGGGGTGGGGGGAGGTTGAGGTTCTCGGAAATGCACATCTGGACTCGTAGATTGATGAGGATTGGGGGGTTGAGGTTGCATGGAACAGTGAACATCAGAAAAATTCACCCAGTGAAAGACTGGTTACAACAAAGGCCATTCTACTACACTTTTAATCTTCACTGCTCGTTTCCATATGTGTTTACCAGCAGGCATAAGAAGCAATTTTTAAATAAACATCTAAAATAATCCAAAATTCTTTTAACTGCTCAAACACTATTTTCTTTGCGTCTAAGTATATCAATAAAATGTCTGTAAATCCAAATCCACTGTTCACAATTTGAGAAGACTAATAAGTGCCATTCCACTGATCTGACAGGCGCCCAATTTAAATAAGTTAAAAATAACCACAAAGCTATATAAACTCTGACATGCACCTCCAGCATGTCTTTAACCAGAGAAACAGCGCCATCCATCTGTCATTTACATAAGCAATTTAATTCAAACCCATACTTTCCTCTAGTACTGCACACCATGAATACCATGGAAGCAAACTGGATCAGAATGCCATAGAAAAGTATCAGTGAGAAGTAGCCAGCACCATGCAGAAGTCTGAATCACTCATCATACACTATATACCACTGTTGCACTGCAGGGACACAATGAGGTGCAAAATAATAATAATAATAATAATAATAATAATAATAATAATAATAATAATAATAATAATAATAATAGGCATGATCCTGCCTCTTTACGGATAATAGATCTAAACCCATATTAGACAGACAGCACATTTAAAGATTAAGGACATTGATGATAGCAATTAAGATGGATGGATGGATGGATGGATGGATGGATGGATGGATGGATGGATGGATGGATGGATGGATGGATGGATGGATAAACCCTTAAATGTGCAACTGTATAGAATAGTTATAGAATGAAAAAACATTACAGATGATCTGTATAGTTTTTCAACGGAGTTAAACCAGTGATGGATGGGATTTTCGCGGATTGTGAGATGCAAGGAAATCGTCAGAGGAAAACGACTGAACGGATGTGATGTTGCATTCTGGGACATGCAGTCTTCATGCCACTTACCCATCCACTTTCCAACCACTGATCTAAAAATAACTGGATATCGGACTGGGTTCTGAGGCTGAAGTCACTGGATATGCTTGTGCAGCCATATTGCTAGATCCAAAACATTCCCTGCTGTGGTCCTAAAAGCCTGATTCCAATCGAAGCATTTCCCATTTACTTTTAAACTTCTTCGTTTTTCGTTTCTTATAGTCTACTATTACTTTTTAATTATGCCTTCGTGTGCAGTGTTAAACTGTACCAACAGAAAGTTACTAGGATGCGGGAAATCATTCCATGTGTAAGTAGCGTTTTAGGTATCGTTGTAGAATTTATACACACGTGTACTTATGTTTATTATTTTGTGACTGTGTTAATATAACAAGTTCCGATTGTGATTAACATGCATGAGATATTCAGATACTATTTTAAACTATGTGGATATTGAAACAAATGTATAGGTATCATATACAGTATGTGTAATTAAGTGTAAAAATACTACATGTAGTAAATTCTACATCATATACTGTAAGTTTATGCACACAAACAGTAAATATGTACATGTATTATAATTGTAATCTGAATGGCCTATTATATAGAGAAATTTTGTATATTATACATGTATGTATGTATGTATTTGTAAATTTATATTCCATATTTCCAAATTTCTTTGTAGGCCTACTATATAGAGAGGAATTATGTTATATTTGTGTATTCTATATTATCTTAAAAACTAAATAAAGTAATCATTTGGTCATTATGTATATATTAACCATTCTTTGCACATTGTTTTGCTAAATTTAAATTCAAGGCTTAATAAATTGATTTATATTTAACTTAAACTGGTTTTATTATTTTTTATTAATGTAGGCTTAAACTATATTCGATATATCTTTGGTAATATAGGCTTAAACTACATTAGACGTGTTGTGGTTATGAATGGTTTTGCAAGATATTCTCAGTATATAAAACTTTTAATACAGTGCTATATATGTGACATTTTGTCCATTACTATGTGTGTGTGTATGTGTATATATATATATATATATAGGACTAAGTCTATATAATAGTAGTTAATTCCTTCTTACAGCTTAAAATTTCTCATAAACAGCAAGACAGTAAAATTTTACATAATTCAGTTATCAAGCATTTAAAAAAAGATCCATCTTGACCACTTTTCTTAGTATCATGCTTATGGAACGGTCCACATAATGGACATGATTGCAACGTTATGGGACTAGTAATATGGCAGCCGGCCGTGGTTGGCTGGCTTCACTTCTGGGCGGGCTGATAGGCCGAGTGCTTAATCTTTAAGTTCTTTAATCTTTAGTTTCCAACCTACTCTTCTTCCGTTCCACTCTGTAGCCACCAGGCTTGTTAACAAATATAAACATTAGAGCAGTAACTTAATCCCCTTTTTAGTTGGCCTTAGGTCAACATTAAGCCCGAGATTAATCCTAGAAGCATAAAGTACTGTGAATCTTTAATAAATCTTCTGTAATTTTTTTTTTTTTTTTTTTTTTTTTTTAAGTACAAAACTTTCACATGCCCAAATTACCACCTACTACTGATCACCAGTGGGCCCATAAAATGATTTTTTTTCATTCTTGACATTTTTTTCTATATAGCTATACATTTTATATATATAAGTCATGTTATTAATTTATTTATTAGCGACCGTCACCTTCGGTGGCTCAGACTTGTTTGTTGCATGGAAGATCGAAGGATCCCTAAACACCTCTTGTACGGCAGACTGGCTTCAGGCACGTGAAGTCAAGGCAGGCCCCGACTCTGGTTCAAGGACATCTGCAAGCACGACTTAAAGGCCTTCCAAATCTCCCCATTCATATTGGAAGAGTTCGCAAATGACCGGACTAAATGGACAGCTGCCATTCACCAAGGAGCCCAGAAGTGCGAAATGGAGTGCATCATGCGTTGGGAATGTAGGAGAAATACTCGTAGATCGGGAGCCTCCTCGTCCACTTAGTTCCAGCACATGCTCACTATTTTACTTATGGCTATCGGTGCTTTGTTAGTGTCGGTCAAGACATACATACAGCGGCCACATATATAATAGAGATAAACAAATCTCACAATGGTTTAACGGTAGCCTTGACCTAAAATGCTCTTTCAGTTTTGAAATATATGATGGCGCAAAGTCCTAGATTCGATCTCGAGGTGATTGTCTCGGAGTTATCATGCATGTTCTTGTACTCAAGCTAGTCTACGTGAGTTTTCTCTGGGTTCTCCAGTTTTGGTCCCTCCTCCCAAAAATATGCTAGTAGGAGGACTGGGAATGTTAAATTGCTGCCTATAGGTGTGCATGAGTTTGTAGGTGCATATGCACGTGTACATGGATGGTGCCCTGCAATGGACTGGAATGCCATTCCGGGTGTTTCCCTGCCTCACACCCAATGTTCCTGGTACACGCTCCAGAGCCACCACAAACCTGATTAGGATAAATTGTTTATTGCAAGTGTGTGAGTGAGTATTGGACTAAATTAGAAACATTTTTCAATTCATTCTGCCAGAGATTTTGTCTTGACATAAGACGATAACAGTATCAGTATCAAGTATCAGCTTAGGCACAGAGCCCTGATATATTGCTAGTTGTATATTTATTGGACATCTTTATTTAATTAAGCTATTTTGGTATAGTATGATTTACCACACATGCTCCAGATCAGCTCTGAAAGCCCAAGTGGAATTTTGTTAAGGAGAAAAACTCCATAAGTTTAATTGATAATCACGGACTTAATTCAGTAACACCATGTTGTCAGTGTGTTGTACCTTCTTATCATGGTGATCCTTTCTTCCCAGAAAAGCTTTCATGTACTGTTAGCAGTCAGTTCACTCTTGTTATATCAGACTGAGAACATGGAACTAAAAGCAATTCCACAGGAGAACTTTGGATGTCCTTTAGAACAGTCCTTTAACTAAACTAAAAAAAAAAAAAAAAAAAAAAAACAACAACATTCAAACAGTAACGTCCTGTACTATATGTTTAAGATCTCTAATCTGATGTGACACTCTGGCTCATAATGCCAAATGCAATTTCCTGCTGTAAGCTAGCAAGCTTTCAGTTGTGTTTATTTTTGAACAGAATAAATGAGAATAAATGAAAGTGCGTTAGCTAACTCACTGCCCTGAGATTCTAATAGTACAATATTGTTATTGTAATATTGTTTTTTTTTAATTTTATTTTATTTTTTTTTATTTATTTTTTTTAAACCTGTCCTGTCCAGCATCATAGCAAACAGAATGGCAGTCTGGTTGCACTGTTGTGCCGAACAAATTTGCTTTTCCAAGGGGAGGTTTATGGGTATAAGTCTCCTCTTGATATTTTGATTCATTTA
>JBCNYH010000027.1:10367236-10377774 GCA_039654325.1 Tandanus tandanus
ATATATGTGTGTGTGTGTGTGTGTGTGTGTAATTTCTTTTATTTATATACGACACAAAATATATATTATAGGAATATTTGTTAAATTTTGGACATCAATAAAAAAAAATACATTAAAATAAAAATCACACAAAGCCCACTAGATGTCAGTGCAACCTATCACATGTTTTCCACAATCTTCAGGGTGTTGAAAGTATTTTAAATAGACTCACAGCTGGTTTTGAAGTACCAGTGTTCAGTACAGTTGAAAGAAATGAATGGTGTCATTTAAATATTGCATGTATGTAAAATATTGTACAATACACTACAATAAACACTTAATATTTTGTTTAAGATTGTGCCTTATAGTCATATATCAATCATTGGGCATAACAACATGTATTCATGCATATACACCTATTAGCAATTTATACTAAATGGCTAAGCAGCTCTTACCCATTAAGTCATGGACTCTGGAAGAACTGTAAGGATATGCAATGGTATCTGGCATCAAGTAACTGGCAGCACATCATTTAATTCCGGCAGTTGCAAGGCGAGGACTTAATGGTTATGGATGGGGATTTTGAAGAGATTTTTTCCCCCCACACCATTCCTCAACAGTTTCTGCAATATGGCAGGGTGCATTATCCTGCTGAAAGAGGTTAATATCTCTTTGGGAACCCCATTGTGTGGTTGGTCTGCAATAATGTTAATAAGGTCAGTACATGTTAAAATAATACCTATAGTACATGAATTCTAAGACCCAAGGTTTCCCAACAGAACATTGCCCAGAACTTCACACAGTTTCTAGTGGCTTGCCTACTTCACGCTACCCTATTGCCATCTCTTCCCCGTGAAAGTGACACCCATGCACCCAGCTGTGCATATGTTGTAAAAGAAAATGTGATTCATCAGACCAGTCCACCTTCTTCCATTCCATGGTCCTGTTTTGATGCTCCACTGCCTATTGTAGGCACTTTCAGTAGTGGACAGGGGTTTAGCATGTACACTGTGACTGCTCTACAACTATGCAGTGTCATATGCAGCAATGTGCGTTGTATTGTGTGTTATGGCACCTCTCTATCAGTGCCAGCATTAATTTATTGAGCAATTTGTGATTTTCCCTACGATCAGACCGTAGGGGCTCCACATGCCCGAAAGAGAGCCCTATATGCCTATGCATTTGTTCCTGGCTCATGTTTGTCCCTTCTTGAACCACTTTTGGTAGGTACTGCATACCAGGAAAAACCACAAGACCTGCAGTTTTGAAGATGCTCTGATACACTAAAATTTGCCTCTCATTAAAGTTATTTAGATCCTTACACTTGCCCATTTTTCTTGTTTCAAACTCAGCAACTTTGAGAACTGACTGTTCACTTGCTGCTGAATGTACTACACCCCATGACAGATGCCACTGTAATGAGATAATCACTATTATTTATGTTAAATGTATGGCTGATCGATGTAAATTATATTAATGTGTCTACATATGATTTATATTATAAATCTAACTGGTACATTACATTTATTGGGAGTGCTGCTCTTTCCATAAAAATTCACAATTGTTTTATGCAGGACTGCTGAAACTGCAATCAGGTAGCATTTAAAACTTTTAACATGTTATGAAACTTGTTATGATAGGAAATAATGAAATTTCGCATCAAAATGTAAAATACTACTTTTAACCTTTAAGGCACTTAATAGCACTGCACCACATTATCTTAGTGAACTTGTCATTTATGATCCAGCTCGCCCACTTAGATCAAAAGGTGCAGCAGGCTGCTTAGTGATACCTCGAATAATGAATACTACTGCAGGGGGCAGAGCTTTCTCTTACAAAGCCCCATAGTTATGGAACGGACTTCCAGTTAATGTTCAGGTCACAGACACAGTCTCTGTTTTTAAGACTAGGCTAAAAACTTACTTGTTTAATTAAGCATTTTGGTAATAACCATTTATTAGATAAAGGAGCAGATCTGAGGGTTCTCAGGCATAGAGTCTTTTGGTAAGCTGTGATGTTTGAATGCTGTCGCTTCCTCACTTTCACATGCTCACCCAGGTCCGTCAACAGTGGTGCCCTCATGTATGTCTACCTGTGGTTCTCTTTTTTATTTATGCTGTCATAATCAGTCATGCCGGAGTCCCTGCTTGTACTCAGCACTAATAAACTCTCTTCTTTAAACATTGTACTATTATGAGCATACCTTACAACCTCTCTCTCTCTCTCTCTCTCTCTCTCTCTATCTCTCTCTGCCTTTCTCTCTCTCTTTCTATCTCTCTCTGTATTTTTGAGGAAAACATGCTACTTCTGTGATATCACTGATCCTTATCCTTCTGAATTCTGAATCCTATGATCTCTCCTGATGTGCTACTACTGGTTGGCGTTCTCATCTTAGAAGCCCCTCACTCCTGATGATCCATATGGACCTAAATATACACTCAGAAACTGTGAAGATGACCTTTCACTGCTGGTGATATAAACTATTTTAATAAAATGATTTAGGATTACAATTACCACTAGGCCAGGTTTTAAAAAATTCGAACTTTTTGAAAATGCGGCACCCTTTTTTTTTTTTTTTTTTTTTTTTTAATAGATAAATGAGGTGCCTGTTGAAGCTCAAAAGCTTTTAAAGCTAAATGTAGGTAAAGTGACTTATGCTATACAATACAACATAGATGACCAGTCTTTTACATGTACCTGTACATTCAACATGTGTTTAACCCTGAAACTCGGAACAACTGTCTATAGAACAGCAGCCTTGCAGTTCCAAAAATCTTTAAAAAATAGAACTATTTCAAACAGAACTAAACCAATCTCAGAATTGCAATCACAGCATCTAACACGGTGTGGTAAAATAAATTGATGCGGAGGCAATTTTCGGGTGCGGGCACTGAAGAGAAACCAGGAATTTTTTTTAATCCAGCTTTACAGATATAAGATACTCAACTAGACTTCATGTTGGACTGTAGTGATTTTTCTGCTACATGGTTTGTATTTTTATCTGGTTTTACCCAAATGAGGATGGGTTTCGCTTTTGAGTCTGGTTCCTCTCAGGATTTCCTCCTCGTGACGAATTAGGGAGTTTTTCCTTGCCACCGTTGCCATAGACTTGCTCATTGGGATGTTTAGGATTTGTAGAGGAAATACTTTACTTTGTAAAGCTGCTTTGCGATTGGTAAACAATTGTAAAAAGCTCTATACAAATAAAATTGAATTGAATTGAATTGAAGACACTCTTACTGTCAAGTAGAGTTTGGGACCATATCTCCAATCCTAAATACACACTTACTGTTAGTAGAATTGGACATGTGTTATACACTGTAAAGTATTTCACTGTAAACGGGGAACTATTAGTAACAGAGACGCCAATATTTTACTGTTAATTTAAAGTCCATGTACTGTAATTTACCACAATATTACTGTATATTGGTTTATAGTATGTGCCAGTAGAATTGGGGATTATTTTATAGTTTATTTACAAAGGATAAAATCTGTGAACGATGCTTTTAATTCCTGCAAATCCCCACAAATTTAAAAAGGGGAAAACCAAGAGAACACACATTTAGTAAAGTATTGCTGTATCTCATTACAAGTTTATTACAAATTTTTACAGCTGACTTTATAAGACTAATAATATTTGGAACATTAGTATTACAAAATTTTCAAGGTACAGCATTACCTATTTGTGAGAAAAGGCCTCCTATAAAATCCTTAATGACAGACATTACTGAACTCATGTGCATAACCTCAGATGCAGAGTTTAAATATCTTTATGAGCAATGTTACAGGGCTAAATCGCAGTCTAGCTTGGAAATAAATCTTTTTCAGAAGTAAATGTGAACTGCATGACAGCGAAAATGAAAGGGCAAAAGAAAAGGAAGGGAGAAAGGGAAAGAGTGGTGAGTGGGAGAGGGCTTGACTGCAGTGTTAGGCTGGTATCCTCAATCACTGATAAGGACTGCCCCTAAAACAGGCACACAAACAACACAAAAACAGTAACACAAAGTCACTTGTAAAAAAAATAGTAATGAATAGTAAAAATAACAGGATACCATACCTAATATTTCTAACTTTTCAATACAAAGGTTGGAAAACTGGTGTGCTGGTAATTTCTATATCCTATATTTTTTTCAAGGATTTAAATGGAGATACATGATAAGATTAACTCAAAGAAAGTTTAGAAATATGCAACAACAAAAAAAACCCCACCCCACATTAACTTTGCTGTTACCGAGCTACCATTCAAAGAATGTTAGGCCAGTAGTGGAATGATGGATGAGATACTCCGACAGGTCATGCTGCTTGCAATTACAATAAACCTGGAGGAACCCGCTAAGCTCCTGAATGGAGCGCTCAGTCTGGCCGTTTGACTGAGGGTGCTACCCTGATGTTTGGGTGACCGTGGATTCCAATTCAGCAGCGGCTACCACTGAAGTCCAGCAGCAGAGGCTAATACTGAGGCCTAGCAGCAATGGCTAACAACGAAGCCCAGCAGCAGCAACTAATACCAGAGCCTAGCAGCAGCTAACACCTCAGCCTATCAGAAGCAGCTAAGAATGAGGCCCAGCAGCAGCAGATAAACAGTGGAGTCCAGTGCTACATTTACTTCACCATTATTGAAATTTCTGAGAATTGGTCAAGCAGCTGGTTAATATTAAAGGTTCTGATTTATATTTCATGAACTGACGTGAGAGGAGGAGGAGTTGTATCATAAGTAAAATCGCACTAACAGAGTAAATTTGTTGAGAAAATGTCATTTACAATAAATAATATAATGTAATGTGTAACCGTAGAGATTGAAATGGGAAAATCTAAAATCTTGATCATAAGCTGTGCTTACTGATCCCCCGGGAGATTTTGATATTGATTTATTGAATCCTCATGACCAGCCTGCGCAAGGTCTTAACCACAAGTGTGCCTCTGTCCACCTAGCAGTATAAATGAGCATTGGTAAAATACTGGGAAGGTAACCTGCGAAGAACTAGCATCACATCCAGGAGGAATTGAACTCCTAGTCGCTTCATGCTACGGAAACCAGGAATAAGCTCCGGCTTGATGAGCCAGGTGTAAAATCCCAACAGACTTTACCTTACCTTACCATGATCAGATACAAATTGCTCAATTTATTAATACAATGTATTGCATGCGTCTATATCCTATAGATACACTTCCCAGTAGAATTATGGTAAATAATATGGTAAACACTCATAGTGGTTTAATTATAAGTGACATTAGTGATCATTTAGTGATTGTTTTCCTTATCTGACTGAACTTTGCACTGTTCGGAGGGCTTTTGAAGCTGCAATCACAGATATTAATGAACTTATTGACAATGTGACATGATACATCAGTTTTTGTGAGGACATGTGTGTTCAGACTAAGTCATTCTGCACATACAACAACAATAAACAATGGTACACAGCTGATCTCAAGAAGCTGTGCTAGGCCAAAGTGGGGACCAGACCCTATACAAGCAGGCCAGAAACAAGCTGACGAGGGAGATCAGAGTAGCTAAGAGGAACTACAGTGACAAAAGACAAAAGATAGCCTTACAGCCAACGACTCTGTGTCAGTGTGGCGAGGCCTGCAGCACATTACCAACTACAGGAGTCCATCCCCCCACCCTGTGGCAAACTCCAGACTGGCATACGGCCTGAACAGCTTTTGCTGCAGGTTTGAACAGTCCTCCTTTACACCTCTCACAAAACAACTCTGAATATCAGGTGACTGTAAGGTGTACAATGGCTGATAAGAAGTGCAATGTGAGCAGCCCACACCTGCCTCCACCTGCTGGTGGATCACCAGCTTTCTGACAAATTTGGAAATTAAAACTGTTTGATGTAGAAAGCCCCGTACTTTGTGAACAGGAAACCGACAGGGGTCAAATGATCAGGCATACAACGCAGCAGAGATAATCCAGAAACAAGGTCAATGAGGTGGGCAGATATCATACACAGAAACACTATGGTAGAGGCTAGGCAGGTAATTATTAACAAAGAGACAAAACAGGTCATACAAAGAAATTGCAATCAGTAAACAGAGGGCTAGTTAACGACTGGCAATAAATGACACAAAGCAATACTTTGTGATGCGAACACAACCAAAGCCCTTATGCAGAAAGCAGGTGATGAGGTGTGATTGTAAACAGGTGTACTGAGATCATGTAGCACATGACATAAAAATCAGATGACTGCAAGGTGCACAATGACTGATGAAACGTGTAGTGTGAGTCCTGTGAGAATGAAGCAGCAACTCTAAACAAGCTTGTTTATGAATGTCAAGCTCACCCGAGGCAGGAAGTGTATTCGCAGATAAAACAATTTACTTACAGTTCCAGGCAAAAATATCAAAAATGTAATTAGGTTCACGGTCAGACAGGCAACAAAACACGTTATATCAAAGGCTAGGCATCAGAACTAGAATGGGCAAGTAAATCAAACCAGGCTCAGTAAGGCTTGATAACAGCATGGCATTACTACAAAGCTCTGCATAGAACTGCAAAATATAAATGCACTATGAATTAATTAACCAAAGAAGTGCAGAAATTAACAACACACAGGTAAGGATGCATGGTAGTTGTAGTCCGTCTCTTTGAACTCGAGTCCGATGTGTGAGTAGTTCGTGCAGGGACCTGACAACTAACATATAACAGGAATTAAGTGTAATCTAGCAGTAAACAGTTCATTTTACACATCTTTATGACAGAATGGGAAAATAAAATAGCACTGCTGAAGAAAATTGTGCAAATGCACCAATCAAACGCATACTAACTTATTCTCCCACTGAAAATCTGAAATAGTAATTTTGATATCTGTTAAATCTGATATAATAAATATACCTCTTAACTACTACTTTGAAATGAACTCCGAAGGAAATAAATTACTTAACACAGGAAATGTATGGTATGATACAATGTATGGAGTTGGGAAAAATAGAGTTTCAGTATCTATAGCCTATCTAGAGATCTCCAGAGTTTATGTAAACTTTGGGCTTAACAATATGTTACATACAGTATGCATTCCGAGCGGCACGGTGGTGCAGTGGTTAGGAAGTGCCTTGCCCACTTCAGCCCTCAATGTGTTCCTGCCAGTCCTAGGAATCGAACCAGCAACCTTTTGATGAAAGTTTATACAATTTCTACAGATGCAGTAAATACCAGATAGAGAACTTGGTGTGTTCCCATGAACTAAAATAATTAGCTACATTGGAATAAGTCCTAGAAAACATCTGTTGGATCACTATTCAGCTAATTAGAAATCTCTTGTCTTGGCATAATGCAGTAAAAATAAATATACTAAACATGTGGATCACTCTAAATGGTGTACAGAGATTTTTGTATTCCATCCTCCATGTTGTACTCCACATCATGTCGCCGCAGGCTTGCTCATTGGGGATGTGTAAGGTTTATAAAGAAATGTTTAAACTATTTATCAGATTTGTTGTTTTTTTTTTGTGTAAAGCTGCTTTGTGACAATTTGACTTGTAAAAATTGCTATACAAATAAAACTGAATTGATTTGAATTACTTTAAGGAGAGGTCTCTCAGAGGTCCCTTTGGAGTTATTCAAAGCTGATCTTGAAAAATAAAAATTATTCCCTTCACAACTTATCACCTAACACTCATAGCTAATCACTGTAATGCCATTATAACACTGGTGAATGCTGATGGTAATTATATGCATGTGGACGTCGCAGACAGTCATGTGGACGTGATGAAGGAGGAGTCTCCACGGACGTTGCGATCATTAGCTATGTTTTCATAACCTCATTAGACTGCCATTCTTCACTGGGTTGTAAGTGCGGTGTGGAGGTAGGAGGAGATTAGGATCAGTTTACACGCAGCCTGTTGCACTGTGGGGAGATGATTTTGAACATTGATAGAGGGCAGATTTACTATTACTATCAATTACACCAGTGTTTCTCGATACCTGAAGTAGTCCTGGGGTAGTACCACTTCTGGTGTTTTCCCTCCTCTAACTCATTAAAAAAAAAAAATCTGTTTTAGACTTGTGGGTTAAATAAAGAATTGAATTAAAAAAGTTTGGAGGCACTGAACCCAGACTTTTCTCTAAACACACTTGCAGTCTTGATTACTGCTGGACAAAACCCCATTAACTAGTTACATAGAGTCATCCACACCCCTATCGTCTCTGTTATTTCATTCTCCCACTCACATGCCATGCCTGCTGAGAGAGCCACTTTAGCGGGTGAAAAGATGGAGAGCAGATAACCAAGTGCAAAGCAGGATGGAGTCATTAAGGATGTGTTGATGGAGGGATGTTCAATTACAGCAAAGGTGGTGAGAGCCTCTGAGGAGAGCTGGAGGAGCTGGGGGACACAAGAAGCCCATGAAATCTTTTTACCAGTCAGCCTACTGTGTTTATGTGCGTACTTTACAGAGATATATCAAACATAAATAGACACATATATATTATAGAGTTTTATCGGTAAAACTCATTTGATCAAACGTGTTAATATACATATTATGCATTTTCAGAAACTGTCATATTTGTGTTCCAATGGCACATTGTATTGGCTAATTCAAATTTGTCATGTTAAAAAGCTAATTGATAATTATAAATTATAATTATATCATCATACAAGAAACTGCCAAGAAACTGAATATCTCAGTATGTAGTACTTCCTTTAGAGAACAGCACAAACTGGCTTTTACCAGGATAGAAATAGAAGCCTGGGGCCCCAGTGCACAACTGTGTCAAAGGACCAGTACATCAGAGTCTCTGGGAATCAGCTGCCTGACAGTTCCCAAATTAAATAGTACCTGAAAAACACCAGCCTCGACTTCAACAGTGAAGAGGTGACTTCTGGATGCCGGGCTTCTCGAAAGCGTTGCAAAGAAAAATCCTTATCTGAGACTGGTCAATAAAAGGAAAAGGCAATAGAACAGAGGAGGTCTGGAGGTCTGCAGAAGAAGAGCATCCTCAAGGATAAACACCATCCAGGTAATTCTCTGTTCAGGTGGAGAGACTCAGGGTACAATCTCAGATAGCACAGGCCAGAGAGAATCCCCACTTACAGGGCCCGGTTCCATAACAGCTTCTTTTCTGCTGCTGTCAGACCGGTGTCTAGGGACATTGAGGAGGGTAGGACACACTACACCCCCAGAACCAGTGCATAATAACAACTGCAACACAATAAATGCTGTATGTGCAATAACGTAATACATGTGCAATAACTGTGCAATACATGTGTAAAACACAATGTGCAATTTAGAATGTGCAACTTAAAATGTGCAACTTAGAATGTGCAATTTAGAATATGCAAGTGAAGAATATGCAAGCATGAAGTAAACACTGTGCAGTAGCCACAAAACAAAATGAAACAAAACATGTGAAACAAAATTAGGGGCGTGCTGCAAGCGCTGCAAGCCCACAGTTAATTCTTCACAAATTATCACAGGATTTGCAAGAAAAATGCAAGGCAAGGTATGTCGAAAAGTGTAGAAATACCAGCCTAGCT
Organism: Tandanus tandanus; assembly: GCA_039654325.1. Classification (NCBI taxonomy): domain Eukaryota; kingdom Metazoa; phylum Chordata; class Actinopteri; order Siluriformes; family Plotosidae; genus Tandanus; species Tandanus tandanus. The sequence goes on from JBCNYH010000027.1 coordinate 10,376,695, forward strand.
ACAACAGATCCTTAATCCATAATATCAGCAATCACATAGGCTTTGTTATTTACCTAGTGCTGTTGCTTACTGGATGGTAACAGTGTGAAAATGTAAAATGTTCTCCTCATCCACATTAACATACTGAAGAGATAAGCCTGTATTTTGGAGTGGGCACTTTTGGACAGACAGCTGTAATATGCTTCTTTATTCCTGTGTTTGAGAAGTACATCTATGTACTTTAATAGTAACTGATTTACTAACTAACTAACTAATTATCTAAATAAATAAATAAATAAATAAATAAAATAAGGATTTATCACACTTTAACTTACAATGTGTCTTCATTATCACCCCCCTTACCGGTATTTGTCTTTGGAAAAGTTCATGCTGAGTAAAAATATGCGAATACACGTTACATTCTCACACATATAGTAACATTTATTAACAACTTTAAGAATGAGCAGTGTTTAGCCAAAGGTACTCTCTCTAAATGAGTATTAGCAGACTCAGCACTCTGTGGAGGGATGGTTCCCATCCAAGATATTTGGGAATTAGGCCTAATTCTACATGAGGCTTCCATTTCAGTGTGGTACAGAAGGCCTTCATGACATATTTGAGTGTATGTGTGTGTGTGTGTGTGTGTGTGTGTGAGAGAGAGAGTGAGAGAGAGAGAATGTGTGTGTGCCATGACTGCACATCATTCATACTCTCACTGTAAACCATTCATTCTCTTCCTTTGGCCCTATTGCTCACAGCATGCCTCTCTCTCTCTCCTTCCTGCTGAATAATACAACACCTAGCTATCCCCAAAACACATGGGCTATGATGAAAGCATTTCTGTGGACCACTATTCATTTTTCAATAAAGATCTGCAGACGGTGGTGGGGACTGCACTCTAAGCCATAAGAATGTGAGCAGTTTACTCCAACTATAACACCTATTCCAAGCCACACACACACACACACACGCACACACACACACACACACACACACACACGCACACACACACACACACACGCACACACACACACGCACACACACACACGCACCCCCACACCAGAGGAGTCTCATCCCCCTCTCCAAGGGGTATCTAAGGAA
>JBCNYH010000027.1:10404498-10416721 GCA_039654325.1 Tandanus tandanus
AGGGTGTACTCTGCCCTCGCCCAAAGTCGGCTGAGATGGGCGCCAGCCTCCCCGCGACCCTAATTAGGATTAAGCGGATCAGAAAATGAACGAATGAATGATAATAATAATGGGAAATTAAGCACCACATAATAGCTGTAATAGCTTTATATTTGATTTAAAGTTACTCAACACAATACAGTTTGATCTTTCTATAGTGTTTTTAACAATACACATTGTAACGAAGCAGGTTTACAGTAATGCAGAGCCAGACAAAAGGGAGCCTCTACTCCTCACGTGGTCAGAATACCTAAGAATAAAAGGTTCCTTAAGAGCAATTTGCATAATTGCTCAATCTCCTTCCTAAAGGGGGCCTACTAAGAGCCATTTGGCAGGGAAGCATTCTGTTGTAGGGTTCGGTACACAGTAGGAACTTTAAGTAAACCACTCAAAAGGACAAACCAAATAACCATATGGGTTTCTAGACTGAACCTTTTTCTGACTTAACAATACCACAATGACAGTTGTAATTAACAGGAGCAAATCCCTCTGATATATAAAACTGATGGCATTTGCGAGTAGTAAGGGATGTTATTATTCATTCCATATATTTTCCCTTTTCTGATTGGTGGAAAGCCAGCAAATAATCCTTAGCATTCTTATGCAAGCCAAATTATCCATCAGTGACATCAGGTAAGTTAAACATGTTTTGAATGAATAAGACAGCAATTATATAGAATTTGGGTTTTGTATGATTTGGAGAATTATTCAGATCTCAGAGGATGTTACTGTGATCCTTCATAATAATTGCTAGCATAAAAATAAACCACAAAGAGCAGGACGAGTACCCTGTTCTAACATTATAGGAATAGTAAATAAATTAGGATTATATAAGCCAAAAAATATTGGGCGGCATGGTGGCGCAGTGGTTAGCACGTCTGCCTCACAGCAAGAAAGCCTGGGTTTGATTCCTGGGCTCGGGGCATTTCTGTGTGGAGTTTCTGTCAGGTACTCCACTTTTCTCCCACAGTCCAAAAACATGCACAGTAGGCTGAATGGTGGTTCCAAATTGCCCCTAGGTGTGAGAGTGAGTGTGAATGGTTGCATGTGTGCCGGCCCCGCAATGGCCTGGCTGTTCATGGTGTACCCCGCCTTTGCCCAGGGTCGGCTGAAATGGGCACCAGCCTCTCCGCGACTCTAATTAGGATTAAATGGCTTAGAAAATGAATAAATGAATAAATAAATCAAAATATTAATTATGGCAAAATTGCAAATACACTGATTAAAAACATTATTTGTATAGTTTTATTAATGTAAAGAGGGTCAAATGACAGAAAATACAAGTAAATAAAAAATAGCATTGAGAATAATATTGACAAGCAAGGTAAGTGTTTATGGGTCTCTGCAGAGGGAAAAAAATTGAAGAGTCATTGGATCATCAATTTCAGTATGAGAGAAATGTCTGGATTACAATGGGAATTTTATTTTTCATTTCATTTTCTGAACCACTTCATCCTGCTATGATTGCGAAAAGGATGGAGCCTGTCTCAACTGAGACTGAGCGAACGTGGAGTACCCTCTGAACAGCTTGCCAATCCACTGCAGGGTCTCAGGGTTTTAATGATGATGATTAAAACAAAATAATAATATTACACATTGATCTACATCCTAATATAAAAATTTTAATGCATATATTAATGCATAATGAGATTTCACAAGTCATATATGCACACCTCCAGTACATTTAGATCCAATCCCTGCTCTGACTCTACATCAGAATTAACTCTTGGAATATAATCCATCCATGTTCATACATAAATCAGTTTGAATTATCCCTGAAGAAATGGGTCTGACCACATCCTGATAAACTGATCATACCATGAATCTTTACATGATCATGAAATTAGAAAGGTAGCTGAGATATCCATCATTTCCATGTAAACATGATCTGAAGTCGAGACAGCTGACATGTTTTGTGTAATCAAGGGGGAAAATAAAGATTCAACCGAGTACAAAATGTCTGGAAATATGCATTAAACATTGTTGGTTGTTAACGCTCACACTCTACCCAAAAAGGACAGCACCATGGCTCATCAAATCATCAATCCTAGACATATGTCCTCAAATTCCCATGGTGGCATAGTGATTCGAACATCTGCCTCACAGCAAGAAGGTCCTGGTGGAGTTTTCATGGTCCTTTCAGGCTTGACAACCTGAAAGATTGTGGATGGATCCAAATAAGAGAAAAAGACACTCAAAAGGTTTTACCAGATGGCTGGGTTTTGATCTTTGAAGGTCACTCAGAGTAAAAATTAACTGTCTCATTTGAAAGTCCATGCATGGTTTCCTATTATTGTTCTACAGTAATGCCATTTCTATCTGCACTCATTTGAATGTTATAAGCACTCAATTTCCAAACATTTGTGACCTTGCTCTGACATTTACCTTTGACCTAGACATTCCAAAATCAGATCATCTCTGTGACTCAGATAGAGTAGTGACCCCACCAAGTTTAGTGAAAATCCGTGTACAGATTAATTCAGGATTTTGTTCACAGACAAACTGACAACAGACTCACAAACACCAACAAGCACAATACCTCTGCCAAAACGCTGATATGAGCAGGGGTAATAAAGAAAAGACATGCACATTAGGTCAAGTGGCTGTTCCACATTGCTCCTAGGTGTGAATGTGACAGTAAATAGTTGTGTGTCTGTATTGGTCCTGCAATGGTCTGGCAAGCTATTCAGTGTCTACCCCACCTTTACCTAGAGTCAGCTGGGGTGAGCGCCATCCTCCCTAAGACCCTAGTAAAGGATAACCACATGCACTGTTTAATCCTATAAATGGTCAAACTGACAGTAAACACACACAATTGTTTTGAATTTTAAAGCATACTGAGCTTTCTAAAGTCCCTGGGTGGCCATGTCGGATGGTTTTGATCTAAAAATCTGCTTACCGACATAATGTTATGAAGATCTCAAGAAAATCAGTTCATACCATATTGAATTGCACTGACCGAATGGATTGAATGACACAATTGCATCAAATCGTATCACTTTGCTGTAGAGGTGCAGGTGCTTCACGAGTGGTTCATCCTATTTGTGCGAAACTTGATAGTTACAATCAAGGGCCACTTCTGTGCCCACCATTACAATTCTGTTGTAATTGCTTAAAGGGGGCATGGCCTATTATGCTAACAATTTCAATGCTTGATGGCACATGTCGCACATTCAAAATCCTTATGTTCCCTGAATTGAGCTGAATCAAAGAGCATAGACTATGCCAATTTCTGTCTGAAAATTTGTTGTGAAAACCACAAATTATTATACATGAGAGGAAGTAAATAGAAGCACAAAGCATGAATCGATGCGTAAGAGCAACCTGACAAAAAGTTATCAAAAAATTTATCCGATTTGTACAAAATTTGGTAGGTACAATTTAGACCCCTCCTGTGGCCATCTTACAAGTGTTGTGATTGCTCAAAGTGGGCGTGGCCTATTATGCTAACAATTACAATTAAGGAAACGTCTGATTTTTGGTGTTGCACACAGGAAGGTGCAATTACTGATGGAAAGATGAAAAGGTTGGACTAGCCCTGTTTCAGTTTAAAAACTAACTGTAATTCTGAAAATATTTGCAGGTGAGTGTGGGTGCATGGCGTTGCTGGAACTGCACTGTAAGAATTCTGATATTTTTCAAGTACCAGTAAACTGATTACACACAGACCTCATTGCAATATATTGGCCCTCCCAAAACCTATCCCGCAGTTCTGATGTGTCATATGCTTCTGATGCGACTCACTCCAGGCATATATTTCGTTAAATGTAATGGCCATCACTAACCCCAGGATTTGGGAGTAGGTTGTGATCCTCATATGAGGACAGCTGCTGCCTGTTTAGTGGATGATTTATGCTTACAAGTTGCAGATTGTTGGCCCATATAGAACCTTTTCTGTCCAGCTGGAGAGGAACCTGGCTCTGGTTTTCTATCCATTGCAGTAAATCACCTCCTCTTTCCACCACCTTTTCCCCTGCTATCTCTGTCCTGTCCAAAGACCACAACATTTTCTTTCCTCAATTTTTACACAATTTCTCCAGTTTAAATAAATTAACTCCACAATGTGTTTGACGTTTCCAAATGAGCATGTAAAGGCTGTGTATAGATTACCTTGGTCCAGGCATCGTAAATCTTTTATTTATATTTCACTACATTACAATATAACAGATCGTACATCCTGTTCAGATGCTGTTCAGTCCCCCACTGTCAGGAATATATTCAACAAACAAGAGATAGTTATTCTGTGAACAAATACTTTTTCCTTTAATTTACAGTTTAGAATGTTAGAATTTTCCATTGTATATAAATGTATTTTAATGCATGTTGAAACAAAAAAATGAAAAAATAATAATAAACTTTATCTGACTATTTTAAATTTAGTATACAATGTGTTAATAATACTGTTGGTTTAAAGTATTTTAATCAGATAATTTTCTATATAAATATATATATATATATATATATATTTTATTATAATAGTATTATTTCATGCATAATGTATTTGTATACATATAATTTATATATAATTTTCATATATAATTTACAATGACATTGTTGTTTATAGGAAACAAACATTAAACAAACAATTTAAACATTATAAGATTTTTTTATAATTTATATACATGCCAAAAAAAAAAAAAAAAAAAAAAAGAAGAAGAAAAAAAATTCTATGAACAAGTTGCCAGTATGTAATTGTGGCCCTTGGGTGGGAGTGCATCTTGGGTACTGGCAACCTCACACACATACACACCCATACCATTGTCCCATTCATTGCCACAGCCTATCACATAACCCAAGAGCTTAGCAAGCCATAGGAAATCCTGATGAAATTAAATAGATGCCTCTCTGACAAATGGCATGACAGAAGCAAATGCCTTAGTAGCACACACTCTCTGCTGCCCCCTCTATCATATATTCATTCACATATAGGATCTCAGTAGTATTTGGAGACAGGAAGTCTTGGTGTTAAGACAGGGGGAGCACACTGCTGGATGAATTGATCATCGTGGGGATTAGATACTGCATTACCCAGAGGTCACTTGGCAAGTATGAGGGTACGAGATGTGTATGCTGTAGGGGTGCTGACCTTATTTCCTTCTTAGGAGGTCTCTTCCTGTCCTCCACTTGCTGAGATTTGTATTGCTTTGAGTTTGGGGTGTATGAAAAAATACTCTAATACAATTTTAGAGTGAACATATTTCATAAAACAAAATTCACAGGCCAGTAAATATATAACACATGAAAAATTTAATAAACACAACTCCTAATTTTATGCGGAAATATTTACCGATTACCTCTAAGTTCCAAGTGTCCAAATCCAAATGTAAAAGGATTCAAATTGGAATCTGATATTAACCAGCTGGGTTTCCTCTCTCAGCTGTGGTGGGGAGGCCCTCCTGTCATCTGACAGCTGTGATGAAGGGAACCCTCTCTTTAACTCATCCATCATTCAAAACGCCCCGAACTGTTTTCTCTGCTTAATTAGAATCATCCTTCCTGCTAATACTGGCCACCAGCTTTCCTCTGATTTACACCACACTCACATCCTTGCTCCTTCTAAGCCTTTCTTCTTCATCATGATGAAGTGTTTAAGGGGTTACATTAAATAATATCATATGTTTTGGAACCGGGTCCTTCATTTGTCTTATTATTTAACTATGTTTCTGCTACAGTGTATTTGTTCATTTTTAAAACAATGAGCGATTAGAGTCTCCCAAGCAGGGAGTAATAATGGCTCTTTCACCGCAAGCATGAGTAAGAAACCATGCCATCAGTTTTAGTCAGAAAGTTTAAAACAGCACATGTTGAAACATTGTCAGTGTTCAGTTCTTACTTTTACTATCTTTTGACATGTTTGTGCATTTCCCTCCTTTTCCTGGAAAAAAGGGTCTATGCAGTCAGTTTTAAATTAACAGGTATTCATCTTTGTGGTGATAAGTAAATATTTAGACATGTATTTAGCGGCAGTTCCTGAAGTAGGCCAGAAGATATATGAAGTACAGGGCGAGGAGTTGGGGTACTCGAGATGGCATGTCCACCATACACTCTTTGTATACAGTGTATACAGAAAGACGTAGATGATGACTCTCATGAATCATCATGAAAAGAGCCATCTGGATCTTTCATTTGCAAGCTTTCTCTGAGAACTTCATGCAGCTTTGAACTCTGAAAACCATAAGCAGTTGCTCTGGCACAGTTGAGTTGACTCCTTAATGGGTTGTGTGATATAGAAGCAGACTGTTTTAAATCTTTCAAATCTTCTGACTGCATTTTGACCCTGCTCAGTGTGAATTTTTCAGGCTCAGTAAAAAGCCCTGGAAAAGCTGAGATTATCCAGAAGAGGAGGGTTTAGAGCCAGGGGCCAATCCTCAATAATCCTTTGAAACCTTGTGGCTCAAATCCAGAGCAATCCCTCTCCAGCCTACGGTCTCCTAGCAACAGCATGCCAATGACACCTCATTGCTTGTGGAGGAGTGCAGAGAAGTCACCCAACTTGGCAAGAAATTAGGTGTGAGAGTGAGCAAGGGAGTGCATGATGGGGAGGAAGGAATGAGTGGGTGAGAGGTCAGGGTTTGGGGGAGGTTTTCTATGTGGAGTGATTGGTTTCAAAATCAACACTAACCAGGGACAGGAACATGAAAGGAAACATGGCGGCCAGTAAAGTACAGCAGCCAAATCATGCCTCATTGGTAGATGTCTCTCCTTTTAAGTACATTGGCATCAATTGTGCATCCAAGGGTCATTCTGAAATGGAGAGGTCACACTTGCAAAAGAACAAAATCAGTACCTATAAACCCTCCCCCCCCCACCCCCCACCTCTCCACACACTCACATCCACACACACACACACACCTTTCACACCTGCTCAAATACGCGAGCTGCTACAGCAACCCTAAATAATGAACCCGCAGTACCAGATCGTCCATCTGTAGAAAGTGTGAGGGGCACCTCGTAGCTAAGAAACCCTTATGTGCAGCGAGGCGAGAGCTTTCAGAACCTCATCCATCATGCCACACGGTCTCTGCTTATGCCAAAGCAGTGCCAGCCAGAAACACAGCCACATACCACTCACCGGTATTGAAAACAGTCCCTCAACTCAAACATACAACTACTGCTGCTCTGTTCAGTGGCTGCTGTGAGATGGTCGGGGCCTCAGTATAGAGCAGCAACTGGGGGAGAGTAGAGGAAAATTACTCAACTTAGTGATGCAATTAATACTGTTCAAGTTTTTTTTTAAATCACAGCCAACAGTGTCAGATGTAAGTCCAATTGTTATTTTAAACCTACTGAAAAAGTTTTTCAAAGGCAAAACGTTTTTTTTTTCTTTTACTGTAAAGCTGCTTAAATAGTTTTTCTCATAATTAAAACAATTGGACTTATCTGTTTTTGAAAACAAACTCTTCATATATACATATGTGTGTATTTACAAAACCGTGCCATCCATATCATGCCTCTTTGGTAGATTTCTCTCCTTTAATTTTTTACTGGGCGGCACAGTGTCGTAGTGGTTAGCACTTTGACCTCACAGCAAGATGGTCCTGGGTTCGAGTCCTGCCTTCGCCCAGTGTTGGCTGAGATAGGATCCAGCCTCCCCGTGACCGTAATAAAAGTCAGTGGTTTGGCAAACGAGTGAGTGAATGAATCTTAGAAACTTGGAATCAGTTACACAGTTACAACCTTAGACATGTTTGCTTATATTAATTCTTAAATTGTTTGATAAGTTCTAACAATAGGGAGTCTGTTAAACCTTTTTGAACACAGGACTGATTTGGTAATCTGAGGAACCCCATAAGTATTCGAAGCAAACAGGCTGAATTCTAAACTCAGGGACTGAACAAAGCCATGAGGTGGAGGGTTACATTTGGGCACAAAATTTTGCAAACGCGTAGCTAAAAATGAAGAAGACAAACAAATTATTTTTAAAGTATCTGTTTTAACTCAGCCAGATTGTTTGGCCTTTGCTCATTCTTCTTGACATATGAAAACTCCAGATGTCACACACTGCCTTTTTCAAATCAGGTCTGGAGACGAAGAGTATCATGACAAAACATTTTTTTTTTTATTGCTTTCACCTGGTGTTTTAGACTGTTGTTTTGTTTTAAGGTATATCTGCATCTAAAAAACCTCCAAAATATCAATCCAGTACAATCAGTACCTTGCTGAGGGTAAAATGTGAGTTGTCTCCTTGTACCTGTTTCATGAACAGTAGGACTGAGGGAACCCCAGGTCCCAGACCTTACTGAAAATCTGTGGAATGACTTAAAGAATAAAGTCCACCAATGATTTGACTGAGCTCGAACAGTGGTGTAAAGAAGAGTGGGCAAAGATGTGCTAAGAAGTATCCCAGCAAACTTTTGGTTGTAATCAGAGCAAAAGTTGTTTCCACAAAGTACTGGCACCAGGTGGTAATCTTTTAATCATATTAGTAATTCTAATTCAAATTTAATTAGAAAAAAAACAAACAACTGTTGCTCCAATCCAATTGCTATTGAATTATATTGAGCCAATACAGCTGGAAAAAAAAATTGTGTTACTGAAAGTTTGCTGTTTCGATTCCCAGGACTAGTATAGTCCATAGTTAAAGCCCCTGTTGGGCAAGGCATGTAACTCCCCTGCGTGCAGATTTGTTGCCCTGAGTGCAGATTCCTGTGCCTAGGTTGAATGCAGAGGTCAAATACAATACCTGCTAACTGTTCATAATGTGTGTGTGATCACGGAGATTATTATAATATTAATATTGTTTTAAATTGCCAGGTACACCCTCATAAAAATCCACTATAGTTTATATAATGCCACAACAGATTTGTATTAGTTATAGCTATAGATACTGTGTGGTACTTTGTAGTGTATTATACCTCTGATGTGATATACTACAGATACTGAAGTTTATTAGAAAATTTGGTGTGGCTTACTACAGAAGCAATTCTGATTAATACAAGGTATTTAAGGTATACTACACATATATTTATTACAGCTTTGGTGTGATATACCAGGTACATGAACACCCCCATTATCACTGTGAAACAACAGGATGGAACGATAAAGCCAGCATTGGCATCTGCTTGGCAGAGAGCAGGATGGTTGACTATATACTTTGGATATATAGATTTATGGTTAACTACCTTTGTGAGCTATTTGAGACGACAGTTTGCTTGAACACTGCTGTCAACTGCTTAAACTATTAATGTTAGTTGTAGTTAACGGCAACAGAATGCTGTAGTGGAAATCTAGAAAATATACAGGCATCTGTAGTAAACTATAGAGTGAGATCTATAGAAAATTATACTGAGGTTCCTGAGTGGTGCATTAACAATGTGCGTGACAAACAACCTGGAGATTGCATGTCTGAATCTAGGTTGAGGTGTGCAGCCATCCGCAGCCAGGAGTCCATGGGGGATAATAGGCCAAGCTCTCATGGGAGGAAGGAATGGCATGCGTTCACCTCCTTGTCACTCAAATCGATCTATAGCCAATCATGAGCATCTGTGAGCTTGTGCGTGCAAGGGGGTAGAACATTTTATTGAAATCTATAGAAAACTAGCATAATCTGTAGAAAACTATAGATTTAAACCCATAGTTATTGCCATAGTAATTCTGCAAAAGGACCACATAAAGTATAGTTTTAAACGAAAGATTTTATGGTAGATATTCATAAGGCTACCTTTATGGAAACGGAGCGGTTGAAAACTGAAAAAAGACTCCTGTTCCCACTATAGTGTCAGATTCTTGTTCTTTGCTGAAAAGAATGGTACCTGATTTGACCTTCTGCTTGCAGCTTGGTAGTTATTTCAGTTGCTGTAGTCTTCCTCTCAGACCAGTCTGTGCATTCTCCTCTTTTATCAACAAGCTGTGCCTTCTCTTCTTTTATCAACAAGCTGTGCCTGCTGGCAGAAGTACCCCTTCTTTTTGCACCATTCTGTGTAGACAGCAGAGGCTGCTGAGTAAGAAAATTCGAGGAGATCAGCAGTTTCTCAAATGCTCAAGCCAGCCCCATCTGGTGCCAACAAACATGCTAGGGTCAAAGTCACTGAAATGCTGATGTTCAGTATCCTGATCAAGATCTGCACGATTTTAGCAGTGCCCAGTGAAGGAGGTAATGAGGAATTTCATGCCTTCTGCAGTATGCTGGGTCACTGAAAGGCCTGCACTTTGGGAACAGCACCAGTAGCTCAGGGGAGCACTTTTGTTCATGCACAACGGACATGACAGGCAACATCATCATTACAGAAGAGGCCAGTGGAGTCTGCAGCTGTCAGTTGTTTTCTTCATCATTCATCATACTTTGACTTATATTCACAGAGCCGCTTCATACCAGAATCATGGTCTGTATTTTGTAGTAAAATGCACAGTTTTTTTTATGTTAGATTTATTTTCTGACTTTCCTCCACTGGGGTTAATTTTTAGTCTGGAGGAAGCAAATTTAAGAGGACAATAAATTGATGGAGAATAAACCACACCTGATTGAAATTATTTTTATAAATAATAATGTTAATAATGTTTTCTTACAATTTCAAATATGAGTGAATGACAGCTCTTTTTTTTTCAATGGACTATAGACTGAGAAGGGCTGGTATACCCATCGTCATTCAGACAGCTCCAGCTCCTACAGCTCCACGCCTCATGACTGTGTGGAATGTGCCATCGCTGACTTGTAGCCATTTTCCCAAACAACTTTCATAGTTACAGCTTTTTTGCTTAAGTACTAGTTGTTGATTTAACATGAATGTATGATCATGGCAAAACCATGACTTTGATGGAATCTGCTTTTTTATGCCTTATTTTAAATAATATAATGAGTATATACAATTCAATTCAGTTTTATTTGTATAGCACTTTGTACAATTGACATTGTCGCAAAGCAGCTTTACATAGTAAAACAAATATGAAAAATAATTTAAATATTTCTTCTACAAACCCTATACATACCTAATGAGCAAGCCTGCAGTGATGGTGGCAAGGAAAAACTCCCTCAGTTTACACGAGGAAGAAACCTTGAGAGGAACCAGGCTCAAAAGGGAAACCCATCCCCATTTGGGTGAAACCATAAAATACAAACCATGTAGAAGAACCTTCACTATAGTTTAACGTGAAGTTCAATTGGTTATACCGCAACTGTAAGTCCTAAATCATTTTAATAAAAGAGTTTATATCACCAGCAGTGAAAAGTCATCTTCACAGTCTCCAAGTGCACATCTAGGTACAGATGGATCATCATCAGCAGAATCTAGGGGCTTCCAAGATGAGAACTCCAGCCAGCAGCAGCACACCACGACAGACCTCAGGACTCAGAAAGCAGAAGGATCAAGAGGATCAGGATCACCTGCATCCCAGAACTCAGCAAAAAAACAGAGACAGAGAGAGAGAGAGAGAGAGAGAGAGAGAGAGAGAGAGAATTTGAGAAGGCTTGTTATGTGAGAAGTAGCCTGCTTTAAATTAAAATGTGACTACTATAATTGCCACTATATTGTATATTACCCCAACACGTATCTAGTTTTTCACTTTTGATTTGATTATTCTCTTGTTTTATTAAAATGCTTAATGTGAATAATGAGTTTGGGGATCAGATAAAAATTGTGTTCTGTTTTCTTCTTTGCTTTAAGGCATGTCATGGTCCCAGCTGTACAGTGCTTAATCTATTTTGTTATTTCAATCCTTTTGCTGTAATTGCTCTCAGGCTTTGCAGACTACTCAGTCTGACTGCAGAAAGGCTGTTGTTCACTGAACCAAAATGAAGAGTGGCCTTTTTCTGGTGCCAGAACGGCTCCATCATGCATGAGAAGGCATGATGGGATGATCAAACACCAACCTGCATGAGTGTCTGACCCCCCCCTCTTTGTCCTCTGGCCTTACGCAAATACAGGCCCCTCAGCTCCATTCAGATGGTAGAGGACAGATAAGCTTGTCTACTGCGGACCATGGGAAACAGCCCACTGCTGCAGGTGGCAAGTCTAAGAGGCTGTTCAAACATTAACAGCAGAGATTAATGGAAATGAACAAAACCCAATAGACTGTTTAATTAAAATTCTAGGTTCCTAAAAGGGGAAATTAAGTTGCAGTTGCTGTGCAAACATTGATCTCAAAGCAAACATTATTAAGTGCATTTAAATTGTGTGTGTGTGTGTGTGTGTGTGTGTGTGTGTGTGTGTGTGTGTGTGTGTGTGTGTGTGTGTGTGTACACCACACA
>JBCNYH010000027.1:10425482-10439253 GCA_039654325.1 Tandanus tandanus
TTGATCTGGTTATTATTGAGCAAACTCTTGATTACTGTCAGCTCTGTTTTTCTGTAAAAGCCGCAGGAAATTTGCTGTTGTATTTATGTACAAATGTAGCAGTTTAATGTCTTGTGATAGTTTGGTTTGAAGGGTCATTGCTTTATATCTACAATGTTTTTGTCTTCTCTTTCTTCTTTTCACTTTCCCTTTTGCTTCTGTTTGCTGTCTTCCTTCTTTTTCTGTCCCCTCCAGTCAAGTCCAGCAAAGTTTATATAGATTCCATAACACAAATCAACAGTAAATAAATAAGTGAATCAGATTATCAAGAGGAGCCTTATATTAAATTTGTTCGGCACAACACAGCAACCAGACTGACATTCTGCTTGCTATGATGCTGGACAGGTTTAAAGAAAAAAAAAAAAAGAGAGAGATATTGTGCACCCTTTTGTGGATGTGTGTACATGTGTGAATATGTGGATAAACGTATAGGTGTTTGCATATACAGGATATATGTATGTATGTGTGTACATAAAGGTATGCGTATCTATGTATATGCACATATATAGCTTAGTGTAGTTACCTTAGTTGTTTTTAGTGCACTTTTATAATTGCTGATAAACAGAGAGCTGCCAAACTTATTTTCATTGTTAATGCAACAGTTTACAAAAAAAGATCTCTTATCTAATATAAACCCAAAACAGAGACTTCTGGAACTCGACATGGCACTTATATATTTATTATATATACAGTTCATTCTTAACCAGGAAGCTGCAATTAATAGTGTGTTCTGACTCCCTTCTGTCAAAGTCAGTATGAACTTTTTCAGATGTTGGTATTAGAGTAGCTCTTCTGTGGAACTGGACCAGACAAACCAGCCTTTCCTTGTCACAAGCATCAATGATCCCGCCCAATCCCTGGTGCTGATTCACTGATTGTCCTTCCTTAGACCACTTCTATTAGGTGTTAACCACTGTATACTGAGAACAATCCAAGAGATGGTTTAATTAGCTAACAAAAAAAAACTGGCTTTTGTTAAAGTTGCTTAGATTTTTACACTTGCCCATTTTTCCTGCTTCTGACACATCAACTTCAAGGACTTGTTCACTTTTTTACTTGCTGCCTAATATATCTCACCCCTTGACAATGTGATAACTACTGCTATTTAATTCACCTTGCAGAGGTTTTAATGTTATAGCCAATCTGTGTAAATATTAGACTATAACATTTGCACTTGTAGGGTAAGGAAGGATATAGCCTCGGGTAGTGTTGCTAAAAGAATTTAAATCCAAGCTTAATGGTGCCCACGTGACAGATCTAATCATCACCTTAAGTCTTCTTTTCAAAGTCTTAAGTCTTGATTAGATGATTAGATGATTAGATGGTCAGATGGGCATGAGCATGGTTGGAGTGAAAGTCTTCACATTACTGAGATATATACTGGGAGATACATCTCAGGAAGGTCTTCAGGGAGGAATAGGGCTGAGCACCACTGCACTAGGGGGCTGTACTCACTAGATAGTACTTTATAGTTACTGTATTATGTGTGGTTGGGGTGGTGGCTTCAAAGGCATGTATCGTAAATATAAATTCCAGTAAAGGCCTAGAGTAGACTCGATAGGATCAAGGGAAGGATGGTATTACAAGCCAGAGCTCTGCTTGAACTGACCCGGCTTCTGGTAGTCAGTCTTTGAAGACCTCAGCTTCACTGCTAGCCTGAAGGTTGTGTGCAGGCTGTGAAAAACACGTCTGGTGAGGGAGGCCGTTATCAATGTAAAAGCACTTGTGTGTTGAATGAGTAATGCCTTCATCAGCTTTTGTGTCCTTTATAAACCTCTGGAGGGTATAAATGGCACAGCAAGAGCTAGATGTTGTACCAAAGTGGAGAACCTGCCCTTCATACACAGCAGCAGGAGATCTGCAGATCAGGTCAGGAAGTGCAGAAGGGATTTATTTTCGGGTGGTAATCACACCTGGTATAACACTGATTTGAGGTCGTCACTGATAGAAATCGAGTGCCGTCTAAAGCAGAGTAAACCTCCAAGAAGTGAAAACCCAAAGGTTTGTGCAAGGAGTAGCTTGAAGCTCGGGCAACTACTTTGGTTCCTGTATCTCACTGGTGTTCTGAAAGTCTCCGCCTGTCGCAGGGCTTAATGGAGCATTTCTCAGAGCTGCAAAGATGGGACAAGACCAGGGGTTCAGTTGAATTAGAGGTGTGGCATCTTGAGGGATCCCACTGAGGGGAGGTTAGGGGTTATGATGGTTTGGGTATCAGGTTATAGGATTGCCCTTTGGTGAATAAAGAAATGTATTCTTGCTTTTCTGAGGAAAGGAATCCAGCTGCCACAGTTTCTCTTCATTGTGGTGAATTTCATCGGGTGGGAATTGAAGAGAGATATGCAGGAGGTGTGGGACTTGTTCCACAAATAGGAACATGGTGAATTTCATTCATTCATTCGTTGAACTGCTTAATCCTACTAGGGTCGCAGGGAGGCTTGAACCTATCTCAACCGACTCCGGGAAAAGGTGGGGCTCACCCTAAACAGCTCACCTGTCCATTGCACGGTCACAAGGTGAACTGTACACATTATAGCACATGGATGAGGTTTTATGATATTTGGTACTGTGAATATTTTAGATAAGTTTATACAAAGTGCAGTTATGACTCTGGCAATAAAAGCTCTTCAGTCTGTTTGTCCTTCTTGTAATTGCCCTAAAACGCCTTCCAGGGAGTAACAGGTCCCACAGATGGTGTCCGAGGCGAAGTGAGATGAGTGTTTGAGAATGCTGACACACTATTCTGAGGTAGTGTGTTCTGTACATCCTCAGGGAGGGGAAAGAGATGTATTAGAGATTTTAGAGGTAGGAACCTGAGTCTCTCTCCATGCAGCCCCTGTGATCTACAGTTGACAGGATGTAGGTTGGATTTTTTTCCTACTAATGGCGATGATTAGCTTACCAGGATGTTTTGTGTGCACCAAATAAGATGAAATAATCCTTTATTGATCCCCAAAGGGAAATTTAAATGTTGCAGCAATATTCATTCATTCATTCATTTTCTAAGCCTCTTAATCCTAATTAGGGTCACGGGGAGGCTGGCGCCCATCTCAGCCGACTCTAGACGAGGGCGGGGTCCACCCAGAACAGCACACCAGACCATTGCAGGGCAACACGCACACAATACCATTCACACTCACACCTAGGGGTGCTCTGGAACAGCCAATTAGCCTACTGTGCATGTCTTTGGACTGTGGGAGGAAACCGGA
This sequence comes from Tandanus tandanus, assembly GCA_039654325.1. Taxonomy (NCBI): domain Eukaryota; kingdom Metazoa; phylum Chordata; class Actinopteri; order Siluriformes; family Plotosidae; genus Tandanus; species Tandanus tandanus. The sequence goes on from JBCNYH010000027.1 coordinate 10,428,728, forward strand.
GTACCCAGAGGAAACCCACGCAAGCACGGGGAGCACATGCAAACTCCAAACAGAAACACCCGAGCTGGGACTCGAACCCAACTTCTTGCTGTGAGGCGGACGTGCTAACCACTACGGCCTTGTGCCGCCCATATTTTATTTGTATTTTCTGTAATTTCATTTTTATGTTAATTAAACTATAACAATAATTTTTCTTTTTAATGTGTTTTTAATCAATTTGTCTGCAATTTTGGCAATTATTAATATTTTGGTTTATATAATCCTAATTGATTTACTATTCCTTTCATGTGCAATGCCTTAGAACAGGGTACACATGCTTCTTCTTGTCAGAGACAAAGGTTTTACACTTTGGATCTGACCCTGAAATCAGTTTAATCTGATGCGGTGATATTCTGTCTTAAAAGGGATATGAAATTACTGCAAGGGGTGTGGTTCTGCATGTACAGTACAGTATATATTTCAATATAAAACGTATTAATTAGCCCCATTTAAGAGCTCTTACCCCCTTTCAGGCTTAAGATATGCACATTGAGAAAAATATTTAATTTGCCTTTTATACATCAGACTTTGATTCATTTCTTTCATTTATGCTGCACTGAGGCTGTACTATGACATTCAAATGTATGTGTGGACACTTTGTGGTGACACTTTTGCCTCTACCGGAAGTCACCGTCTGTGTGTCATGGCAGCTCCAGCCACTAGCATTGAGTTAGTGGTCTAGCTCCATATACACCCCATTAATCAACAACATCAAAAGCTACACTAAAGTCAAGTGACACAAGCAAGGAGTCACAGTCCTGTTTAATGCCCCACCCACAGGACATAGGCTGGCCCCAGTTACATGATCAATATTTCATTGGCCCACGTTTAGCTTTGATTATGGCATACATTCACCACAGTGGCATTGTTTCAACAACCTCCTGCAACGTGATAGCATTTATTTCCATCCAGAGTTGCAGTATTTGTTGCTGAGATCTGCTGAGATGTACTGATGAAGAAAGCCCAGAAGAAAACGATTCGTAATGTTCCCTGAACTACTCTTTCACAATCTGTGCCTAATTATTCCTGGCAGTGTCATCCTGGAATATGCTTGTGCCATCAGGAAAGAAAATACTCCATTGATGGTCATTCAGTAGATTCAATTAGTCAGCTGTAGTCAGCTGACTACATTTTATTGCTCCATAATATTGTTGATCCTTTACCTGGCTAATTGAAGCAACCCCAGATCATAAGACTGCGTCAGAAGGCTTGTACAGTGACCATGACGCATGATGGGGAAAACTTTATTACATGTGCTTCCCTCATACCCTGACATACCCATCACTCTGGAATAGGATAAATCTGGACTCTTCAGACCACATGCTTTTTTCCCCATTGCTCCAGAATCCAATCTTTATACTCCCTTGCAAATTGAAGCCTATTTTCCAGTTGGCCTCACTAACAAGTGGTTTTCTTATGGCTCGGAGCTGGTTAGTAATAATCCTGAGTTCTCATTGCATTGTGTGAGTGGAAATGCTCTTACTTTCACTAATAAATACAGCCACGAGTCCTACTGTCAATATTTCACAATTTTATACCATTTTACATGATCTCTAATCATGGTTAGTCAAAATTTTTTGTTTGACCACATTTCTTATGTGCCTGTGAGTATGGCTCAGCACTATCCCTCCAGGTTTTTATGATGAATTTTACAGCTCTTGACCAAATTTTAGTAATTTTGGGAACATCCTTGTTTGTTTTCCTTGCATGCTTCAGAAGAATACCCTTCTAAAACACAGTAACATATTTTCCATGACCATGGGAAAACATCCAGCATGGTTGTTTAAGAAAAGAGAAGCTACTCACTGCATCAGTTAGTTAAATGTTTAGATTCATTATTTAAGCTCAATTCTTATTTATTCAACCTTAATTAGTTGCTTATTTAAACCTGAATGGTGACTTTTTGGCCAGGCAGTATAATTGTCTTGTAAGTTAAAATATGGTTCATCCATAATACTTTGGTTTGCAAAGGTGATCTAAAAATTTTGTGATGGAGCTCTCAGTGAAAACGAGTTTGACACCTCTGCTCTAATTCTTTCCCTCTTTCTTTCTGTCCCTGTTTCTTTATCCTCTCCAGAGGGAGAAAAAGGGGCCAAAGGATCTGGCATCAAGCCAGCTGACCCCCGGACAACCTCGGAGATATAGATAGTGATGGAGCGTAAGGGAAAGAGAAAGAGCGAAACAGAATGAATGATGGATCAGAGCCACTATTCATCTCTGCTTCACACTCTCTGTGCTATACATTCTGTCGCCATTTCATTCTGGCGCCTTCTGGGTGCAGACAGCGTATGATCAAAGTGCAAAGACTTTTAGCTCACTCTTTTAGCACTCTGCAGTGCTGTCAGGCTTCACCCCTCAAATATCTGTCTGTCCTCAGATAACATGAGCTCATTGTGAAAAGCTCTCTCTCTCTCTCTCTCTCTCTCTCTCTCTCTCTCTCGTCTCTCTGGTGATGCTCCGGTCTCGTCAGCTTGACCCACTTGACTGTCATGTCTCCTCTCAGCAGTAACAACGGCTCAGATTTAAACCGTTACATCTGAGAGAAACTCTGCACTTCATAAATAATAATGAATGCTGACACACAAAACATTTACTTGCCTTTTTCCTTACCACAGATGTTCTTGGTAGTATCTTACCCATGTGATCTCCTCGTCTACAGCACTGCATTCATTGGTGGGGAGGATCTGCTGGAATGCTGCTGTAGGTGCCAACACAGTTAAGCAGGCCTGCTATGTTCCAGTGCTGAAGATAAGTGGGGCCTGTGTGGAGTGTGTGTTGAGAAGTTGAAAACCAACAGAGACTGGCACAAGAATATGTGTCACTGTTAAAATCTCTCTCTCTCTCTCTCTCTCTCTCTCTCTCTCATTCTGTGTTTGTGTGTGTGTGTCTGTTAGGTGAGTTAGGTGTGTTACCAAAAACACACACCAAAAATATTCTTTAAAATTATTAATTAATGTATTCTAGACAAACAGGGTGTCTATCTTAGAGCAGATTTTTGCAGAAGTATCCCAACGAATACACACATGAAAAAGTCTAGGCAGTTGGAAGATTTTACTTTCCTTCCATAAAGCATTGCCATGGGAAAATATCTGGCAAACATCATAACATATCTGACTGCTCCCAATTCAATCAGTGGCATTCAAGCATCAGTTCTTCCCATGCAGCCTTTAACTCAAAGCCTGAGACAAGTCATTTGTCTGTGCATGTTTTGTGAAAGCCTTACTCTTGACTCTTGCATAACTACAAGGCTCATTGTACCAACTGACAGAAATTACACAAAAAGATATATGAACATAAACAGATGAAAACATATGAAGGTCTCCAAGGGTACAGTTCTTTTGTATCAGGATGGGTATGACCATATCATGGATTTCATGTTGTTACATTCACATGGGGACTTTATTTCTTACATTTTTTTTTTTAAATCATGACAGACGCAGGTAAGCTCTGAGCAAGCAGGTGTAAAAGCTGTGCAAATGAGTTTAGGTGTTTACTACTCTGTAACATATAGAAAAGCTAATTAGAATATTTAAAATAAGCTTTCACATGATGCATATCTAGGCGGCATAGTGGTTAGTACATCCGCCTTGCAGCAAGTAGGGCCTGAACTCGATTTCCGGGCTCATGCCTTTCTGTGTGGAGTTTGCATGTTCCCCCTGTGCCTCTGTGGATTTCCTCCGGGTACTCCAGTTTCCTTCCTCAGTCCAAAGACATACATATTAGGCCAACTGGCTGTTCCAAATTGCTTCTAGGAGTGAGTGTGTTTGTTTTGCCCTGCAATGGTCTGGCAAGCTGTTCAGGGTGTACCCTGCCTTCAACCAGTGTTGGCTGAGATCCTCGACCCTAACTGTAGGATTAAGCAGTGCGGCAAATGAGTGACTGAGTGAGAATTTGGTTATTTCGAGCAAAGACATGAGAGCCAGCTCTGAGATATCATCTTTTTATGATATTAAAGTTGGTGAGACTTGAGCGAGAAGAGGGGTGTTGAATTCCAGTGTAGTTTGTAGCAGTAGAAAGTTACAATGATTTTAGAGATCAGAAAGTGAAGCTTAGTTTGGCCAAGCTAGCATATAGTTATATAGATATTTAGTTTTGCATTTGGTGTATCAGGATATTAAATTATTGTATGGCTAGGGTTCTCCAAACCCAGTTCTACACTGCAAAATTAAAAAATATATATGTGTTTATGATATTTATTGCAATCATTTTTTTTAGATTTCTTGTCTGAAATTGAATCTAAAGTGATCATAGGAATCTTCACGTGACTGTAGTAGATAGTACGAGTGTACCTGAATGATTATTATGCAATGTGCAGATCCAGAGATATTTCAGATTTAATTCAAATTATCAAATATAGGCAGAATGTATAAATTTTTTGTGGTTTGAAAAACATTCACACTACCAGCAGTCATCACAATTCAAATGTCATTCCATAGTTTGGAACCTGTGTAGTTACAAGATCTTTGTACAACATACAGTTTACATTTCAGAATAAGTAAAAGATTTGTAGCAGCAAAATGTCTGTTGTAACCAGTGAAAACAGTTAAAAACAAGCCACTGATTACTGAAATGCAATATTGTCTGCATTTATACATCAAAATATCAGTAAGAAAATTAAATCTTTTATCACTAAGTCACCAGTTAATTTTACTGGTACTGCGTAGACCTATTTTTTGGTAGTTCAGTTATTATTTCTGATTTTTTGCAGTAAGGGGAGCACGGTGCCGCCTCACAGCAAGGTCTTGAGTTTGATTTCCAGGCTCGGGCGTTTCTGTGTGGAGTTTGCATGTTCTAAATGTGCTTATGAGGGTTTCCTCTGGGTACTCTGGTTTTCTCCCACAGTCCAAAACATGTACATTAAGCTAATTGGCTGTCCCAAATTGCCCCTAGGTATGAGTGTGAGTGTGAATGGTTGTGTGCATGTTGCCCTGCAAGGGACTTGTGAGCAGTTCATGGTGTACCCCTCCTTCGCCCAGTGTCAGCTGAGATAGGCACCAGCCTCTCTGTGACCCTAATAGGATTAAGCGGTTGGGCAAATGAATGAATAAATGGACGAATGTTTTACAGGTGACGTAAAACTTTGTAAGTTTGTACATGTACTTTGAACTACATCACGATAATCAAAAACTGGCATAAAGAAAACATTGTTCAATTGAGTTGACAGCCCTTGGTTCAGGTAGAATTAATTCCTGTGATTGTAATGATAATCTTTGTATGGTCCTTTCAGGAAAGACAGGAGTCAAACAGAACACTTCAATATCTGTAACTATTTCAAGCGGATGGTCACCAACAGAGATCTGTACATTGCTTTTTTCAACCTTCATTGTGTTCCAAATAACATCCACTTCCACTTCGCCAGGTTCAAGTGGAGTTCGTTTTTGTCAAACCAATTGGTGCTATTGTTTCCATTATATTCAGAACAATTTGATATAACAGAAGTGTCACAAGACGGAAATGCCTAAACATTAGCATCAGTGCACAAAGCTGTACAAAGTTGTAACTGTGAACACTTTTAAGCAGATGGTAGCCAACAGAGGTCTGTAAATTGTTCAAGCTTCATTATGTTCTGAATAACATCCATTTCCACTTTACCAGGTTCAAGTTGAGTTTGTTTTTGTCACATTAGTTGGTGCTATTGTTAAAGTCATATTCAAGACAATTTGATATTGCAGAAGTGTCACAAGTGTAACAAAACAGCATCATTGGTATACAAAGCTACCTTTGATATGCTTTTTCAAATGATTAATATATAGAACAAATAGCAGTGGCCTGAGAACATAGCCCTGAGGAAAACCACTCGTAGTAACACTTTCCTGTGATGACTAAACTGTACATAATGTTCTGTAGGTAATTTGTAATCCACAGCATCTTTGTGTGCACCAGTGCATTTACATTTGTACAGTAAGGTGTCATAATAACCTGCATCTCATCCAGATTGTAAATTTCTGTATATTAGCCATCTGTTTTTTTCCTAAGAAGACACCATCTGTCCCCTATTAAAGACTGATACATCCATAAGTGCAGTTTCAGTACAGTGTTTCTTGGGAAAACCTGATTACTGAGGGCACAATATCAAATGTATATTGTAGGTTCTTTGAAGCATTTATAACATTAGCGAAAGGGGCAGCGATCACCTCTGCAGCATTGTTCAGTAGTCTAGAGTTTATTTTATTTAGACTGGTAGATTCTGTGCATGACAGATGTTTTTTAGCTCATTTTGTGTCCAGTATACTCAATATATATTCATCTACAGCTGAGTTTTCCATGAAAACTAGGGTAGGGATTAGATTTGAGGATTTCATCTGGAAATCAAGATGCCAGAGATGTCCCAGTAGAACTGAAAAATCTGTTAAAACAAATACTAAGAGGATCAGTATAAGTACCCTCATCATCCTTTTACATAGTAGGAGATTGAGATGAAGACGATGGAAATACTTAACATAGAGATTTCTATAATTTATCTGCTCTGTGCATATTCTCACTTAAGAGATTTGAAAAGTAGAACTGTGTAGTGTTCTTGCATTTAGCATTAACAGAATTCCAATGTTGCTTATTATGTTCATACAGAAGAGGGTCTTATGGACTTTCTTTTTTTGGATGTCTCTCTGGGATATTATTTTTAAATATCCCCGGTTAGCCACAGGTTATTAATACCCTTACCCTTTTCACTTAGTACAGGTGCATGTCTTTTAGCCATCTTTATAAAGAGACTCTCAAATATAGTCCATTTGTCTTGTGGATCTATGCGTTTATTGATAATATTCCACGGTGGATTCCACATTACAGAAGAAATTTTTTCCTGCATCATAGTGTTTAGAGCTTCTGACCCATTATGACTTTGGAGGTTCTGAGGGTATTTGGGCCTTCTTTACACAGTACGGCATATACTGGTCACGTAAACTTATTTCAAACATGCCAGACTACCCCTTTGCCGGGTTCAGAAGTAAATATTAAATTGATGTTCTTGAGTAATGTGTAACACCCATGGCTTCAGAAATCAGTCTTGTGAGGTTGTATTCATTTACAATATACTTCACTCGGAACATTCTTAGCATAGGCTATATAACCATGCAAGCAAAAATGATAAGTGTAGCTTAATTTTTCATCACTGAATTTCATCACTGATTGGTTGAATCACATTCATGTGGTCTAAACTCGAACACACACACACACACACACACACACACACACACACACACACACACACACACACACACACACACACACACACTTTCTTCATCATCTTTTCATGATCGTAAGAGATATTCAAAAAGGAAATAATAAAAATTTGATACATTTGCAGGGTTTAATTTGAGCAATCTTACAACTTGCCTCTATGTAATATAGAAATGCTTCTGTGATCATGCACCATGAGGGAAAGGGAAAAGTTTATTTATACTGAAGGGGTTTGAAAAAGGACTTTTCTATTGGTTTGCTGTGGGAATTATGTACTGTTACATCAAATGATTTGACAACAGGAATTCCAACCCAAATATTGATATTGGACACGGCAGGGGAATCCCTAAACATCACACAGTGTCTGATGACTTTTTTGGCACTCATGCAAAAACGATTTGATTGAAATGTGATGTCTAGATGTTTTTCTAGCGTTTTATGCTAACATCTGAATAAAATCGATAAATTTGACCCATTATCACATTAATCTGTCTCAAATCTCAACTCATCTTATCTTCTACCACTTATCCGAATTCAGTGCAATCAAATGCAATAGTCTTAGGAGGAAATCCCAGACCAATCATCTCCCTGGCCACCAAGGTTTCCGAGGCATTTTCAAGCCAGCTGAGAGATATAATCTTTCAAGGGTGTCCTGGGTCTGCTATGGGGTCCCACAATGGATTGGTGAAGCTCAGTGTAGATGCTACACCAGTCAGTCTATCCATCTCTCACTCTATTTTCCCCACACTCATTAATAAGGTTCTTGAACTCCTCCACTAGCGGCAACAACAAATCCCAATTTTTTATTTTTTTTATTTTACAAATTTGGTGGTGCTGATCCTGAGCCCAACCACTTCACACTCAGCTGGAAAAGGTCCCAGTGTGAGCTGAACGTCAGTACTTGCATTAATCTGCTATATCTCAAATATGGTCCTGCAACTTGTGACTGGTTTGGTGCTGGAGAGTCACATATTTTAACCATTACAGAGGCAGGTCAGGCAAGTTTTGTGCATTGAGCCATAAGAGATATTTAACTAATGGCAGCAGTTTAGCCTACTCATTTCAAGTTTAGTTCTCAGAGTGAAGTATTACAGGGAAACTACATTATGTAAAGGTATTTTAGTATATACTACAGAAAAAAAAATAAACAAACAAAAAAAAAACCCCTAATTAAAATACGGTTTTTATGGTTAATTTTTCCATTTTAAAACATGATAATGAAGGCACTGTCTGCTCCAAGTGACTAGCATAGCACCTAGCCCTGTTGTCCGGCAGGCAGTTATTTTATTCATATCAACCCGCTTATTTCGTACAGTGATACAGATTAATCAACTGGTAAAAAAACACTAGCAGTACTGGTTAGAAAATGATCAGAGCACAAGCAATACTGTCTGAGTTTATCCATGTTGATGTCTGACAGATTTGCCAGCCATTGTTTCTGTTAACATGTTGATCGGTCTGTAGTGATCTCATCTTAATGGGTAATAGCTGTTAGAATTTTGTAAAAAAGACTTGCTGAAAATGTTGCCAGTGTTGGCACAGATGGCTAACATACAGAAATTTACAATCTGGTTCAAAAGAATATGAAGAGATAAGTAGTGTTACATGTTATTATGAACGTAGAGAAGTGTTGACTGTTGTCTTTGTTTATCTTCCATGTTGGCAGATATGTACAGTACACACTTTTCTGTGACGTCATGTGACTACTGCTCAATGGGTTAATAATCCGCAATGATCAACGGTTCTTCTATTTTGAAGTATTAATAATTAAACTCATGTTCATTGTTGCCTTACGGTACACATTTTGGGGAACTCAATGTTCAGTGTCACTTGTCAATCACCGGTATCTTTTCACTTGTGATTGGCATGTCACTTTGAGCATAGTTTATCTCCGTACCCTCCGACGTCACGTCACTCAAGAAAATTTTACCATTCATTGCTCAGTTTGCTGACTTTCATTCATGTTAGATGGTGACTTGTTGCTTCTTATGTGTTTGCAGCGTTACAGAGCTAGAATAAAGAACCAGAGACTAGAATAATCTGCAGACCTACACGTAAACATTCTCTCACAACATGAGGGAAATTTGGGCAAAAGCTGCATTAAAAAACTATCTCAGCCTGGTCTTACTTTACCTGTTCTTGTCATTCTTTCAGTAGCGATATCACTAGCGAACCCCATCATGCATGTGCATTTTTAGTCCAATGTTTAAGTCAGGCGGCACGCTGGCGTAGCAGGTCCGCCTGACTTAAACGTAGCAGGTCCGCCTCACAGCAAGAAGGCCTGGGTTCGATTCCCAGCTCAGGCATGTTCTCCCCGTGCTTGTGTGGGTTTCCTCCGGGTACTCCGGTTTCCTCCCACAGTCCAAAAACAAGCACAATAGGCTAATGGGCTGTTCCAAATCGCCCCTAGGAGTGACAGTGAATGTGAATGGTTGTGTGAGTGTGAATGGTTGTGTGAGTGTTGGCCCTGCGATGGCCTGGCGAGTTGTCCAGGGTGTACCCCGCCCTTGCCCAGAGTCGACTGAGATGGGCGCCAGCCTTCCCGCGACCCTAATTAGGATTAAGCGGTTAAGAAAATGAATGAATGGATGAAGTCACAGAAACTACAGCCTAGAGTGTTTAATTCTCTTTGAGAGTTTCTTAATCAATCTTTTCCCCAAAGATATCAAAATAAGCCTCTATTCTCTACCGAGAAGGGAAGCATTATGACCAGATTCTGGTCATAGATTCTGCCTCTAATTAAAGTAACTGTCTAGGATCTTTTTTGAGGCTTCACAAGGGCTTCAAATTCTCCCTATGAATAGATTGCTAAAGGCAGTGTCTCTAACTACACTGAAAGTTACTTTAAAATAAAAAAAAAAAAAAAAGGGTCATCTTCAATTCTATGCAATCTTTCTCTACTTTCTCTACACAGCTCTTACCACCATTAGTGAAAAGTTATCAGATCTATATCAGATTTATATAAGATATAAAATATCCTCAAACTTGTCAGATTGAGCATTCTAGAAATTAGTTCCTAGAACCTTGACATTCATAAAATGTTATGGGAAGATAAAAACTTCTAGCTTAGGTTGATATTTACCAACTGATTGAACAAAACGCAAAAAAAAAGCAAATGCAGTAGACCATAAAGTAGAAAGGGAGTGAATGTGTGGAATTTGGTTTTGGTACGGGTGAAGGGTCTAGGGAATGTATTATGTTGTCAATGAATTTCCCATAAAGATAGACGTACAGGTGTGTGTGTGTGTGTGTGTGTGTGTGTGTGTGTGTGTGTGTGTGTGTGTGTGCGAGAGCGCGAGAGAGAGAGAGAG
>JBCNYH010000027.1:10549994-10563393 GCA_039654325.1 Tandanus tandanus
TAGCAGTGGTATGAGAACCCATGTGAGGATATGACATCACTGAGGGACCTAGTATAAAGAGAGAACAGAAGTGGACCAAGAAGTGAGCTCTGGGGAACACCAGTGGAAAGTCAGCGTGGAGAAGCAAGCCATTGCCATGCTGAACCACAAATTCCTAGACTCCTGAGGATGGACAAGAGAGTCTTGTAGTTCACTGTGTCATATGCTGCTGAAAGGTAGAGGAGGATGTTGGCTGATTTTGCAGCATGTAGCTTTTCTGTGACAGCCAAGAGTGCAGTCTCTGTGGAATGTGCCAACAAATAGAGATGAAACAATACTTCTACATGTAAAATAGAATCTTTAAATGAAATTTTATGAAATTTTGATGTTTAAAGTCTGAATTTTCTCGAACTGCTAGCTAAATTCTGATAAGTTGAAATTAATATATTTCATTAATTGTCCTGCGGTGTGACTTCACAATAACAGTAAAATTGAAAATAATAAAAATAATATTCTTAAGAATAAATTAGTTGAATTCAGAATTTAAGGATCCCTTTCTACAAACTATCTTTATTAATAGGTATATGTACGTTATTCGTAGCTGTTTTTCAGTTTTATCCTTTAATTGTAGCCTTTTTTATAAAATGGATATGTAAATTGTTTGACAGAAAGTATGAAATTTGTTAAAATAATAAAAGGTTAACACTTACCTTCCAACCTTCAGATTACAATCAAATATCTGAGGGCCTGCCTGGTTCTTCTTGGCAAATAGGACCCCTACAGTAGTCCATGACTCTGCCTGTTTAAAAATTGTGACCTTGAAGGGTCTATTGTTACTTTGAAGATCCATTAATTTAATAAGGACCAGGGAACATAGGTACTGGGGAACATAGGATCTGGGGAACATAGGGACTGGGTAACATAGGGAGTGGGGAACATGGGGCTGATCCCATCTTGAATGTCACGCTGCAGGACAGCATTTTCATTACAAAAGTTACTGTGTTTTGGGAAGTGGTGGCCCGGTGGTAGGGTGCTGGATTACTGATCCCAAGGTCGGGGATTCAAGCACCACTATCAGCGGGTTGTCACTGCTGTCCCCCCAGTGCAGCTAACTGGGTTATTAAAGGCCGGCCATGTCTCTCACTGTCTATGGTGAGAGGCATGTAAAAGAACCAATGCTGATTTTCGTCAAAAGTAGGCTGCATAGCCATCAGCGTGTTTCTGCCCTGCGATGGCCTGGCGAGCTGTCCATGGTCGGCTGAGATGGGCGCCAGCCTCCCCGTGACCCTAATTACGATTAAGCGGTTCAGAAAATGAATGAATGAATGAATTTACAACCTTTAATTGGTAACCTTTATGATGATGTACCTTTAAAATTATTTATTTTATATATGTTCATATTTTATACTTTATTATCGCAGTCACACCGCAGGATTTTTTGCAGGTTTACCACAAAATTAAAACAAAATAAAACATACCTTCTATCAAAAAGTAAAACACTTACATAAAACACATCTTAATAAGTGCAATTATTTTATTACGGTAAATCAGGTGTTGTGTCATCCACCTATGTACATATATGCAAGATAGTGTCATTCCAGCAAAATTGCACTAGGATTTCCTGACAATAATTAACAAAATATATCAAATTGAGGATAATGAGTAAATAAGTCTAGATAAATTGTATATAAGTGGGTGGAAATTGAGTAGGCATGGGGGTGGGATTTTAAAACAAAAACTACTGACCTATGAGATATTGTGAAGCATGTAGAAATTTTGACACAAATTTTAAAAACTATAATTAAATTGCCTCTCCTGCATTAATGCCATTAAAATTTAATTTTAATTCAGTTTTCCTATAGGTTTTGTATATGCATATTTATACTGTAGGTACTGTATTAAAGGGGCCCAGTTTACCATGCATATCAAATAAACAAGAAATACAGTGTTATCTCTTAGCAACGAAATGGAATTGACCATGATGACTTTCTGAAGCACTCTGGTTACTCCTGTATGCAAGTATCATTGACCCTGCTCGGTGCGTAACAATAATAGTAAACAACACCGTCTTGAGATGAGCGCGAGTGCAGAATTATCGTCTTATTTTCATGGCTGCCACGCTGCAATCAGCTCAGCCCAGGCAAGGACGATGCAAAGAGTGAAAAATCGGTAACACCTTCTGTGTGTCCTTAACACTTTATTTCAGACTTTTCTACTTTTCAACAGTGGAACTGTGTTGCACTTATCACGTTATCACGTATGGGCGAGACTGGTCATCCATGTTCATATACCGCAAATTGTACAAGTGACATAACACATATGACTTTGGTGTTTTTATGAACAAAACAGAGAATGAAACAGAGAATGTTTGAATTGAGATGTCAATCCTGAAACACAATAAATTATACAACAATAGAAGATAGAATTTCAAAAATTTCAAACATAAAAAAGATTTAGATTATATATTAAAAAAAAAAAAAACCCTAAAGAACAAGATCTTTTGTTACACATTTTCAGTGATGTTCAACCAGTCTAACTGAGAATGTAATTTGAATGCTATCTGTTTGAGCAGAGTGTACAGATATGGTGAGAGGGCTTGAAAAAAAGAATAAAGTGCGGCTGCATCAGACTCAGGTAGAGTTGAACTCAGGTAGAGTTGAAGCAGAGGCCAAATACCACTAGAACCATCAGCCAATCAAACTGCATTGTGGGGTATATACAAAACTTTAAACGAAATGAAAATGGACCTCATATCAATGAAAAACCAGTGAACTAAAAAAGTCAGCTCAAATGTGCACAGATGTGTGTTAGTGTCTTGGCTCTATATAAACACACAATCTTGGTTCAGTGCAGTTTGTTCAAACTGTTTCCACACCACATCGCCAAAAGCCGTAATAAGCAAAGCCATATTAAATGTAGCAAGGGGGGAAAAAATCCCTTGATGTCTGAAGGTTGTTTCTTACAGCCTGGGGTTACCAAAAGAGTTATGCCAAGAGAGGAAGACAATTTTCTTATTTTGGAACAGAAGGTGAAAACAAAAACTGCAAGTAAGATGTATTCATTTGTATATGACAAAAGACACAATTTTACATTACAAATGTCAACAATCTGTGGAATAGTGCTTTAAACTGCACAGAGAACAGGTTATTAAAACTAACTAGCTACAGTACATGACAAAGGTAGTTTAACTGTAGCTATGGTATGAAGATCACTTTGGATTTCTACTAGTTTTTACAGGTTTGTGTTATGAGGAGTGGGTATCCTGCTTAAATCATTTATCAATCTACTTAACAGACAGAAAGCAACATAGTTTTACATAATTTTATTTATTCATTCACTTATCAAACTGTTTAATCCTACTAGGGTTACATAGAGGCTGGAGCCTATCTCAGCCAACTTTGATGGCTGAGATAGGCTCCAGATGGGGTACATTCTGAACAGCTCGCCAAACTATATCCAAGGCAACACAATTTGGAACAGTCAGTTAGCCTAATGTGCATGTCTTTGGCCTGTAGGAGGAAACCAGAATACCCAGAATAAACCCACACAAGCATGGGGAGAACATGCAAACTCCACACAGAAACACCCTCCCAAGCCCAGGATTTGAACGCTTTACCTTTTTGCTGTGAGGTGGAAGCGCTAACCACTACGCCACTGTGCTGCCTACATAATTTTATATTCTACATAATTTTATATACAAATAATAAATGTTCTTTGCATTAAGGAAATAACAAATAGTATTTATCTGCACAACTCTTTAGTTAAAATGTAGTAATGTTACCATGTACCAATGTAGTAATGCACCAAGCAACTAATACACTGTATATGACTATCACACCAACATGTAATTTAGCTAATCTGGAATGATTTTTCACTTGATTTTGAAGTGTGGCTGTGACTATTTAAATTAAATTAAGAAATAAATATCATTATAACATGTGGAGGCATGTATAAAAATAAGGACTCTCATTATTAATATTATAATTTTGGATCAAACCTTGTTTAATTGTTGTGCTTGGCCATTTTTTCATCCTGAACAGTTGTTATTTATTTATTTTTATTTCTAAATAAATAATTTACAATTGTAAATATTAACATGCTTATCAAAATATGCACCAGGTTCGTACTCTTTTCTGACTTTCGCAGTTTGAAAAAGTTGCATTACTGGCCACAAAAGGTTTAGAATTTTTATCATGTATATTTGAAGCATCTTCTTTATGTAATATTTTATTTAGCTAATTTTATTAATTTACTATTTCTTACCTCTGCCGCTTGGCAGGGAAAGTTATGTATTCACCAGCGTCTAATTGTTTCTTCTTGTTTTTCTGTTAGCAGGTTTACACAAAAACTACTGTACTGATTTTCATCAATCTTGGTGGAGTGGTGGGGTATAGGCAGAGACGGAACCCTACAAATGTTAAAGCAGATTCGAATCCCTGGGGTCGACCCAGAACACTCTGGAGGGACTATGTCTCTCGGCTGGTCTGGGAACGCCTCGGTGTCCCTCTGGAAGAGTTGGAGGAAGTGGCTGGGGAGAGGGACACCTGTACTTCACTGCTTAGACTGCTGCCCCCACGACCTGACCCCGGAATAAGCGGAAGAAGAAGAGATGACATCCGGATCACAATTTATTAGGAATTTATTACGGTTTATTCACAAGCATTCATAAAAACTCAGTCACTGAGATTAGTCTATACATATTTCCCCGCCCAAACAGGTACACATAGCCCACACCGCGCAGGTTCATGCACTGTCTCAGTACTTATCTTTTAGTTTGACATGAAACAGGCACAAAGTTACTTGCCTACCTACCTGCTACCTCCTTATTTGTTAATACAAATAGGTTTCTTTGTATATTTATTATTTTGTTTATTTTATGGGCAGCATGGTTAGCAAATCCGCCTCACAGCAAGAAGGTCCTGGGTTTGAGTCCCGCGCTACGGAAGGGTGTTTCCATGTGATGTTTGCATGGGTTTCCTCTGGGTACTCAGGTTTCCTCCCACAGTCCAACGACATGAACATTATGCTAACTGGTGGTTTCAAATTGCCCCAAGTGTGAATGTGAATGCTTGTGTGTGTATGTGCTGCCCAGTGATGGTCTGGCAAGCTGTTCAGGGTGAACTACGCCTTCGCCCGGCGTTGGCAGAGGCAGACTCCTGCCTCCCAGTGATACTAATAGGATTAAGCGGTTTGTGGAATGAATGAGTGAGTGAGTGTTTATTTTATATTCTTTGAGAGATTTTGGGGGCTCCTGTAATGCAAGAGAAAGATGCTCCCTTTACCTCAGAACACAGAATGCCTATTTGTTGAAATAAACATAGCCTACGTTGTAGTATGGAGGGTAACGTGGTTGGTTTATTATTATATGTGTTCACGGAACAGCTTCTTAAATTTTCTTGTTAACATTTATTGATTGTGAGTGGTTGTTTATCTTATACACCACTAAAGTATGCAAAACGTGGCACTGTTTTCTATGTTGTTGCCTGTTGTGACGAATATAAAAACAGTGAATGCAACACCAACGACTGTGTAAACTGATAATTTGGTAGAAATCCGTTTAGTGTGAAACATCTGCATGAGCATATGGATACTGACATAAATCTATTATCTAAACACGTTTGTAGTGGATTCCGAAGCCAATACTCTGAACAAGTAGACAATCCATTGCATGACTAACACAAACAACCATTTACTCTCCCATTCAAACCTGTGGGGAATTTAGAGGAGCCAGATGATCTAATCTGCATGTCTTGATATTCTGGGCGGAAACTCAAGCAAGAGTGCTGACCATTACACCACCGTGCTGCTGAAATAAATAAATATAAAAGTGAAAGATCATAATGAAAGGGTGCTCTTTTTTTAGCTTGCTTGAGCTCCTGCCCCCCAAAATGTCTGTACAAAGCCCTCGGAACGTCCCATATATTGTTAGGATGGTTGGATGCCCAAATATGTTTTGGCTTAACACTGAAGTTGCAACTTTTCTTTTACATATAGGAAGCGAATACTTTGAGAATCTCACACCAATTATACTATTTTTTTGTTACAGAGGATTTTTATTTTGCTATAAATATCAGTGGCACACTGACGTCTAATAAACAATAATGAGAAAAAGATGCATAGTAACGCAATCAATACGTTTACATGACGTTAGAGAAAGTCAAATTCTTGTGTTAGTCCAAGTAAAACTGGATTTTAAAACTGGATGTAATCACAATCTCTCTCTTTTACTCATTTGCCAAACCCTTTACTCCTGCTGACTTCATCTTGACACCAGGCGAAGGCAGGTTACGCCCTGAGCAGTTCATCACAGGGCCAACACACACACAACCGTTCACACCTAGTAGAAATTTCAAACAGCCAATTAGCCTTTGGATTGTGGGAGGAAACCAGAGTACCTAAAGGAAACCCACACAAGCACAGGGAGAACATTCAAACTCCATACAGAAACGCCCGAGGCCAGGACTTGAACACAGGAGCCGTTCGTTTGTGGACTGAGGAAGAGTGAGTTCATGCTGGGATGTGCTTACCGCCAGCATGCTGCTCTGTCATCCTAAGTATTGAAAATAAATGTGCATGCAGTCTGGATTTTAAGAGTATGGTTTGCTCATCGATATGCCAAAAGATCAAAGATGTATCTTATTATAACCCTGTCGCTAGGATCAACACATTCACAGCTGATATAATCGTTGTTGCTCTGCTTTATAAGCCGATTTCAAATCATAATAATTAAAAATTAGCCTAAAATAAATCATTTATTCTGCCTTCAAGATACTGTTATGATTATAAAATCCTGATTATAAAATGCACTGTGACAATGAATAATGAGGAGTGAAATGCGGGACTTACTCACCATGACAGTCACAGGATCTGCACCATTTCTTGTTTGTCACACTCAAGCCGCTTTCAGTTTAATCAAAAGATTTGATCTATAATACACCTAACTGTATACTGGACCGGCATGTTTATTTGTTCTTAAGAAGCAGCCTGTGATGTAATGACAAAACGTTTAATTGCTCATGACGTGAAACAGCAGTATTCCCGTCTTTTATTTATTTCTTTATTAAACAGCCGATCCTACTACACCACCTCACACCACAGCGCCACTAAGTATTAAAAATAGGTGTGTGGGGGGGGGGGGGGCTGTTTCCATTACTCCCCCACTACTGTGTGTGTGTGTGTGTGTGTGTGTGTGTGTGTGTGTGTGTGTGTGTGTGTGTGTTCTTTTACCCGTGCTTGCCACATCAAGAGGACCATAACATGGTTGTAACCAATAGAATGAGGACATTTAGAATTAGGTTTAGGTTAGGATTTATGGTAAAGACTGGGCTTCGGCATCTAGTTGTGATGGTTAGGGTTCTGGTAAGGGGCTATTGCCTTTCTGATTGGCTGTTGGCTGAATGCATTATGTTGATGAGAGTCCCCAAAATGATAGAAGTCAAAGATTGTGTGTGTGTGTGTGTGTGTGTGTGTGTGTGTGTGTGTGTGTGTGTGTGTGTTTAGGGTTTATATTTCACATCAAAATTGTTGTGTCGAGTTGTTTCACAGGATCTGAATAGGACCAGAGCCAGTGGATCAAATATAGGCATATCAGATACACCCACCTAAAATGGGTATTAATCCCGCAAGGAAAATTTGGCTTCTGCATTTAATCCATCCAAAATGAGCGCACACACACACACACACACACACACACACACACACACACACGTAAACAGTGAGCACACACACTCGGAGCAGTGGGCTGCCATACACTGCAGCACCCAGAGAGCAGTTGGGGGTTAGGTGCCTTGCTCAAGGGCACTTCATCCATGAAGGTGGAGGAAGGAAAGGTGCAGATCACCCAACCCCCCGCCGCCACACATTTTTTCCTGCTGGTTCGTGAAACAAACCAGCAACCTCTTTGTCCCAAAACCACTTCTCTAACCATTACGCCATGGCTGCCTCAGGAGACTTGAACCTGAATCTACTGCACCAAAGGTTGCTACTCACCACTAGGCAGTGTGTGTGTGTGTGTGTGTGTGTCTAACTTCCTCAGTCATGTAGACAGGCCAAGCTGCCTAATTGAACAACTACTCCACTATAAAAATAATCATATATATTATATTTACCTTACATAAAAAGAGGGTCAAGGAAAATTTATGAGGTAATTAAGTTCATACCCTGGGGCCTTTTGACTTACACTTATTTTCATGTTTCCTTAAATATGCCATTCCATGACGAAAAAACCCCAAATAAACGTGTACCACACACATAGGATGGTCATTAGGGCTGAAAGGATCTCAGTCACTTTCATTAAACAGTAGCTGTGTCTGAGACCATTCACAATAACTTCTCTGTATCTGTATGTTATGGTATAGATTAGGTTTGGAGGTAACAGAAAGCCACTATTGATTTGGACTCTAAGCACCACTTCTCATAAAAAATAAGCCGAAATTATATTACAGTAACTGTAAATTATATAGTTGGGCAAGCGCATGTAAAATAATTCCTGTTCTCAACTTTCTAGCTTAACTTCAGGGTACAATGGCCCTCTAAGGCCTTCTTCTGATATAACACACATCCATATTTCATAAAGACATGCAGCGGAGTGGTACAGTAAATCTCCACAAACTAACAAGCAAAGGGGGCGAAGGAGCAAAAGCAGGCCAAGCCGAATGTACATGTTACACACGAGCACCAAGCACACACACACACACACCCACACACAAACACACAGACAGTGCTTAACAAATTTAGTAGACCACCTATCATTAATTAAAGAAATTTAAATATTTTGAAATTTTTAATAAATTAAGGAAACCTGTGTTCATGAATTCATGAATCAGTTAAATCTCATATTTGTGGAAGCGGATTCAAATCTGTGCTCTAGTTTTTTCCAGTCCATCATTTACAACCTTCCAACTGCTGTTTCTTGTTCAAATAATCTCCACTTACATGTATGTTTGGGATCATTCGCTTCCTGATATATGAATTCACGACCAAACACAATGTGCATTTCTCTCAGTGTTAAGCACAGCCCCCTCCAACTAGGACCAGCAAGGCCAGTTCAACAGCTCGAGCCTTCAGCTAAGGGGGGATCACACTATAAGCGCGATAGAAAAGTGACTGACGTGAATAGCAATTCGTGGCTGTTGCTTTTAATTCTCGAAAAAGGTTCTCAACTTTGTCTTGCGACCTGAGCAACATCACATTTTGGTCACCTGGTTCATGAACTCATCGTAAAAAAATGTCACATTTTTTTCAAACTTCAATGTTTAAAGTTTCTGCGAATGTCACAAAACGTGGCTCTGATGCGAAGTAGTCTCAAACTCTTCTCAAGATTTTCTCGCAGATGTCGTGAGAAGGTCGCAAATTATTTGTTTTTCGTTCACAAGCAAAAGCGACAAGCTGGAGACTTCCATACGGAAAGTTTGAGACTCTTGGCATCCGCAATATTCCATATATTTTGCCATCATTCATATTTTATTTGCGCTAATAACACACAAATAAAAAGTGAATGGTTTGAGAACAAAAAGCGAAAACTGATTTATGACAGCAGATTCGCTTGTTTTTGACCAAACATCCGCATTTCAAATGCAAATTACTCTTAAATCAGTTACAATGCAACTTTCGCGCGATATACGTATTTAAGCGGCAAAATATTCGCTTGAAAGTGGAGTCGCAAAATATCTTGACGCAAACTTAAAAATTCACAGACCAAAGACGTCCACATTAGGCTAATTTGCTGCTCCAAATTGCCCCTAGGTGTGAGTGTGAACGGTTGTGTGTGTGTGTGTGTTGTCCCTGTGGTGGTCTGGCAAGATGTTCAGAGTGAACCCCACCTTCGCCCAGTGTCAGCTGAGATTGGCACAGCCTCCCCGCAACCCTAATAGGATCAAGCAGTTCGGCAAATGAGTGAGTGAGTGAATGAGTATTTTTGTGTGCTCGGTTCAATTCGCTGAAATGCTTTGCTTGGTCTGCAACCAGACCACGGTCCACCAGTTGCACTTTCTTTCCAGATCATGACTTCTATAAGAGCGCTTTAATGAAATGAATCATGAGCAGCACATTCACTCACTTGGAGAAATAGACAATAAAATGTGTTAGGCATTTTTTTAAAGCAGTTTTTCCTGCCTGCAGCTTATTTACTGCTGCTGCGAAAACTCCTTCCTGTATGATGCTCTGGTTGCCAGAGTGTTCAAATGGTGAGCCATTGCCCCTGTGGCTCATTATTCAACTTAAGATGAAAACATGACTCTTTCTGATGGTTAAAGTATACTGGTATTGGTCATCCTTACAGCATTATCTGTGCGTATATAATACATTTAAGCAATACAGACACTTATTTTAACATAAATGACCACAAAGAGCACAAAACTGGTAATTTTATCCTGTGGATTACTAGTGTGGGCTGAACTGCAGGGATTAGCAGTCATTTTTTCCCGGAACTGATGTCAACACGTTGGCCTGGGTTGACATCTCTTGTGGATACAGTGAGACGTTACATTCTAGTGACTTTGAGGATGAGAATGCTGCCAGAGATGTGCATGTAGGTAGATCCAAAATGGCTTATGCAACTAACATTTTACCAACTCGGCTTTCCTGTCGTCAGTTAGTTTTGGAACAAAAAGAAATGTTTTCCGCGATTTCTGCACTTGTTGTTTGTGCAGCTCAGCACCGGCGGATAATGTGTTATGCTCCACGGGTCAGTGAAAGAACCCAGCCAATCCAATGAGTTCTTGTCACTACCAGGCTGGAACAGCCAATCAGAAAGGCTACAGTCAAAACACTTGCGCACACGCAACAGGTAAGGACTGATGTTGCCGGAAGGAACCACTGATGTTATACGTGATGGTTTTAAATAGCTAGCAACATTTTTAAATCTGTCAAGTTATTTTTCTCACTTATTTTAAGTGTGAGTTTGACATTAATATGTTTAATATATCGAGCGGTGACATTTTATCCATAATGTTGCATAAAAAATGTATTAGACCAAATTTAACATAACGTGCTTAACAAATTTATTGGACCACCTGGCATAAATGAAAGAAATGCATTTTTTTATATACATATAAATTGCTTTTGTTCCAAATATCAGCATGGTGTTGGGCCAAGCCTACAGGCTGAGTGCCACAGGTCATTCCAGCCATATGGATTGATAGGGTCAAATATTTTGTTTATGTACTCAGAAAAAATACTACACAAAGAAGCCATGGCCAGTTTAAAAATGTATTAACTAACTTTTTAAAGATAAGCTAAAAAATTCAAATCCACCATTAATTAACTAGTTTTAATTGAGCCAACTAATATTTTTCCCAAAATGCAACATATCCACTTTAATTGTTATTACATGGCAAATGTAACTGGACTAGTGTGCATAACAAACCTAGTGGTGTAGTAACCTGTAAAATGGACTACCTCTTATTTCATATCACTGAGACTTGGTAGCCAGACCACAAAACAGCAACCATGGTAACACTTGGTGGTGATCGCACTAGAGGTGTGAGAGAAAAGCGACTGTGGTGAATTGACTTTTGTTGCGAATTTTGAAATTCTCGTCAAGATGTTTTGCGACTCCACATGGAAGCAAATATTTTGTGGCTTAAATACGTATATTGTGCAAAAGTCATGGGAAGGTCGCGCAACAATTTGCAACTGATTTGCGTATAATTTGCGATTGGTTTGCAGATGTTTGGCACAAAAAAAAGTGAATCTCCTGTCGTAAATCAATCGCGTTGTGTTCGCTTTTTGTTCTCAAACCATTTGCTTTTTATTCGCGTGTTATTAGCACGAACAAAGCGCAAGTAAAATAAGAATGATGACAAGATATACGGAATATGGTGATGCCAGCAAGTTTCAAACTTTTCTCAAACTTTCCAAGTGAATGGCTCCAACTTGTCGCTTTTTCTTGCAAACAAAAAATGATCATTTGTGAGCAAAACGACAATTTTGCAACCCTCATACGATGCGTTAGAACCTCGTTTCGTGACATTCTCAGAAGTTTCATACAAAATGAAAATGCGATGCCACGAATGTCACGAGACAAATTTAAGAACATTTTGAGAATTAAAAGTGACAGCTGTGAATTGCATCAGTCGCTTTTCTGTCACACCTCTAGTGTGATCACCCCCTAAGTAACACAGTTAAAAAAGGTGTCCCTCATTCAACGGTCAGAAAATGCCAGTCAGCGCCTTAGATTTTGGACACCATTAGTCCTTGTCACTGCTATTTTCTGAGGCTGCACTATTCACTGTCTCTGCCAGGGCATTATTGTAGAATGCATGCACTTCCTCACTTGTGCCAATTCAAACAAATTGGGATGTAACATCATTCTTTTTTTTTTTTTTTGAATGGATATATCATGTATTTTGGGTAAAATTTCTCATGGCGCTTGTTGCACTTTGGAATTAAACTGCATAATGCATTGTGTAAATCAGTGGCAATATCATGTTTTGGCAAAACCTGGATATGCTGTGTGCTTAGATTACTAACATGTTGATGTGTGCACAATAACTCAATATCATAAAATCATAATCCAAATAACTGAGTGTATTTGATGTGTGCTTTTGACAGGTTAGGTTTCATCATTTTTCATTCCCACCCAACCCTTGAAGCATCCGCATGAGTCAGCGTTGCGCACAGTTCTCAGGACACTAGTACAATACCAAGGACGAAATAATTTCAAGACTCCTCCTGTGGAAACTCAAGTCATCCCACTGCATACCAGGATAAAAGTAACGGAGCTGGGCTATGCCATTTCGGACCCAGATTGCTGGCGAGGGCACGTGCAAGCCATCTCGGCCACGCCCACAAAATGATGATGATTCATGGGGCAGCTGTAGCCTAATGGTTAGAGAAGCGGCTTTGGGACCAAAAGGTCGCTGGTTTGATTCCCGATCCAGCAGGAAAAATGTGTGGCTTTGGGGGAGCGAGCTGCACCTTCCCTTCCTCCACCTTCATGGCTGAAGTGCCTTTGAGCAAGGTACCTAACCCCCAACTGCTCTCCGGGCGCCCCCAAATATATGTGGCAGACCACTGCTCCGAGAGTGTGTGAGTGTGTGCTCACTGTTTACGTGTGTGTGTGCTCACTTTGGATGGGTTAAATGCAGAGGTAATAATTTTCCTTGTGGGATTAATACAGGATAGCAAAATCTAAATAATTTCGTTTGAAATGGGTAAAATAGCCTTTAACCTGGCTGGAAGCACATGACTCCCACTACAGCCCCCACACACATATACAGACATACAGTATAAGTCAAACAGAAATCACATCAAGACTTCAGAACCCTGTACACTGTCAGCTCATAGCAAGTATGCTAAATATCAGTGTAAATGAGCCATTAAAATGTTTCAGTGTGTCTGTGTGTGTGTGTGTGTGTGTGTGTGTGTGTGTGTGTGTGTGTGTGTGTGTGTGTGTGTGTGTGTGAGAGAGCTGACAAGG
>JBCNYH010000027.1:10612398-10630444 GCA_039654325.1 Tandanus tandanus
TTCCACCAGAATTTCTAACTGACGAAGCTTTTTGGATTGAAAGCGAAACGTCTTCAAAAACCACTAAAAAGAAGTCCAGTTGCCTCGACTCAAGCTTTTTAGAATTATTATGACCTGGATGATTGAGAATCTACACCAACATCATCAGTAATATCGGTGATGCGGGACTGAGGGATCTTTGTCCATGCCACCATGGACAGCATTTAAAGCTCACTACCAAACACTAATTCCCCATTTCGGTGTTCATTTAAAAGTATATCAAAAGTAAATCATTGGACTCCAGGTTCCATTCCTCTTTTGCTGTCATCATAAATGTTTCTCTTCCTTAAAGGACATCCATTAGATTTTGGAGTGTGGTTGAGGGGACTTTTTTGATCATTCATCCACAAGAGCATTATTAAGGTCAGGTATGAACACCTGGGGCAGTTGGCATTATAGTTCTTCCCAAACGTGTTGAGTTGGGTTGAGGTCAGTGCTCAGTGCAAGCGACTCATGTTCTCCAAGGCATCTTCATCGAGCTCACTGCGTACGCAGGGGGAATGCCATGCTAGAACAGGTTTAAGCCCAAGTTCTAGTGAAGGGAAATTGTAAATGTGTGCTTGTACTTCGTGGCACCAAGATAGATATGGATCTGATGGTCAAGTGTCCATAAACTTTTGTCCATATAATGTATCAATCGGGAGATAACGTGAACGAGTTCAATTCCTGGTACGTGGACTGAATTGTGCTCAACTGTATGTTTGTTTTGTGAAGGTCAACAACCCTCTGTCTCTGTTGTGCTGATAATTTTCCCCCCATGGTAAATACTGTATTGAGATGGTAAGCAGGAGGTTTTACAGCTGACGTGTACATGTTTCATAACTTAATGTCTATACAACAATTACATACTTAAAAAGAACCACCACGGGGCAGCCATGGCCTAATGGTTAGAGAAGTGGGTTTGGGACCTAAAGATCGCTGGTGTGATTCCCGAACCAGCAGGAAAAATGTGTGGCGGCAGGGGGAGTGAGCTGCACCTTCCCTTCCTCCACCTTCATGGCTGAAGTGCCCTTGAGCAAGGCACCTAACCGTGTGTGGCAGCCCACTGCTCCAAGTTTGTGTGTGCTCACTTTTGAAGGGTTAAATGCGGAGGCAATAATTTCCCTTGCAGGATTAATACAGTATATAAAAAAAAATCTCAGGGACTATTCATCGTCATCCACCTCGACTTGTAGAGAACAATTGTTATTTATCCCTAAACATAGCAAGCCAATCGGATTGCATCATTTACATGTGGTATACATTAAGTTACTGTATTTATAGTGTTCACTCATACACTATGCTTACACTTGCAGTTCAAGTTTAAGTACCTTGGACTGATCAGCTCTGGAGTAATGGTAGAAATAGAGGTTGAACTGTTTGGCACAATCTGAACGGAGTTCATATAATCCTCTACCAGTGACTCCTGGCTTCCTGTTAAACACAAGCAACAGGAATTAAACTCAGAAGGTTAGGAAGGGTTACTTAAAATATGGCAGCAAGTCTAGTAGGAGAATGAGACTCTTTACTTACTTAAACAATGCAACACTATCAATGACTCTCTCCATTCCTGTCTCTTTATTCTCCTAAAGGGAAAATACAGCCTTATGAAGCCTTGCTAACGCATTATATAAGACGACGTAATATAAAATAAATGAACAGCAACACATAAAACAGACATGCCATTAAGACTTCGATCTATCGAGGGAGCATAGCGACTGAGCCCGGGGGGAGGGTTTGAGAGGCCTGTCTTGGTACACCATTCCCAGCTCCAATTCATCCTACACCCTACATTTATTTCTCTCGCTCGAGTTTCATCCTTCCTATAAATGTCATATTTTCCTCAAATGTCATATTTCGCCATCAATCCCATTCGTGCCACATACACTCAATACAACACACACCCTGATTGGCTGCATTAGGAGCCAAACAGACCATGTGTTCAGTTTCCCTCCAATCATGATCACAGTTAACAAAATTAACTCCAAAAATACAGAACAGGCACAACCGGCTACTCTGATCATATCAACACTAACTCCCCCCCCCCACACCAGTGTTCTATTTTTTTTATTGAATTTAGGCATCTTCCGACTAAATGACACAGCTGATAAAATCCATAACTGAACAAATCCAGGTGTAAAGCTACTCACATTTTCAGGCAAGGCTTTGACCAACTCACTGTGAGCCATGGGACGAATACAAAGCTGATGAATGATCTCTCTCTTGAGTTCGTCACAGCTTTCTACATGTCCAATGCCTGGCGTAAATCGCTCACCTATAATAAAAAGAGACGGCAATAACGTACACAATTATTAGGGGCAAAACACCCGTCTAGCTGTGTATCCTTACAAATATAGCACACAACACTACAATGCCCTATCCAACTCTTTACACAGCCCAAGAACAGTCTGTACTCACCTACAACCATTATAATGAGGTGAAACATCTCTTCTATTAAAGTGCTGTTCTGCTGGACTACATCCTGGAACAGAAGATTAGGTGTAAACCACTGAGAAAATACGAAAAGGGAATGATTTAAAAATAATGGAGTCAAGAACAAAATATGGATCACACACCTTGTTAGCACTCTCCCGGTTGTATCTCTTCCTGCAGTCTGCTGAACTGAAGATATGAAAGAGCTCGAAACGACTGAGCACTATCATCAGAAAGTGGTTGGGATCCATCATGGAAGCCCCTGCCTACTCTCAGGACACCATAAGCACGCATCAGAAATAAAAAGGATCAGGCAACATTGCTCACTAACCATTCTTTTATCTTTATAATTAAACAATAATTAACAACAAAAATACCCACCTGGAGCATCATGAGGTCCTTATCAAACATCTCAAGCCTACACTTCACATTGTGGTAGTAGTAAATCTGTTAGAAACGGGAGGGGGGAGGGGTTGATTAGAGTTTCAGGTTTTACAGTGCTAAACAATAGGGCAAAACACAGTATTGGTGCTGATTCAATTTTTTTTTTAATGTTATGCTCCTAGTACAGAGAATTAGTTCACTACAGAAATTGCTTCCAAGTCAAGTTGCAAACATCATTCGTTTTGCGGATATGGTTTTATATGTTCAACTAAAATGACAGTTTATTGGTGTTATACTGTCTCACTTAAAAATATATATATATTTTAATGCAATTTATTCATATTTCATCAACAATGTTGATGTTGAAACTGCTGTACTATTATAGAGACACATATCCTTTAATAAATGTTGGTTGAATTGAATAAATCCATTCAAAATTACAGATTTTATCCCAAAATTACTCATGACAGTGTTACTGTTAAAGTGCTGTAGTATCCGAAACCATGTCAAATTCATGTTGCAATATCTTAAAAATATAATAAATAAATCTTTATGCATTTAAGAATAGTATACTTTTTTCTGTATTATGTATTATGTGTAATTTGAATAAGCCAAGTTTCACTTGTATGGCACTTAAGATCCTTAAAATTTGAAATAGCAAAAGTTATGAACACTACATTCAATAAAATTATTAAACAAATTATTTTCTCTTCATCTCAATAATACTGCGTGATTCTCTACAGTTGGTTCAAGCTTGGATGATGCAATGCTGCATCACTCTTTAGGCTGCAGAAACAAAGCGTTAGGAAAAACAGTGTCATATAATCCTATCTGAAAATTAAATTTTTCACCCAAGTGAGACACTTTTCAGCACCAATACTGTTTTAGCCGAATACACATGCCATATTCATTCTTTAGCTGAAGCATACCTGATTGACTAATGAGAAGCCATTTCTCCTCCACATCCCAGCATGCACCTGTGCACAGAGAACCAGGCAGCGAAGTGGGTGCTCAATCACCATGGGGGGGCTTAACTCACTCTGTGGAAAAGGAAACATTCTTTTCATACAGATATTCACCCAAACACACAAACGTATGCACGCACACTACGACTTACCAGAGGCAGCTGTTCAGGGAACCTGTAAGCTACTTCTGTTTTGCTAAGGAGAGCATGAAGTCCTTAACCAAAGCAAACAAAGCAGAAATTAGGTATGAAATCTGCAGTTTCGGGAACATTAACAGCATATAACTGTTACACATTTGAGCCATTCTCAGTCTCTTACCTGCTAGCAATCTAGACACAGGAAGGTGAATGCTGACTTTCTCTTGTGAGACACAGTATCGGATAGTGTCCACCGAGTGGCCACACATACTAAGAGTGATGGGTTGCTCTCCATCAGTAAAACCACTGTGGCAGTGAGTCAGAACTGTTAGGCACTTCTTATAGGCTTCGATTAGCACCCGCTCCTGCAAACATACAATAAAACGAATATTGTATAAGCATGGGCGCTTATAATTCTAAGGGAAAATTGCTGGGGGTACCATTAATGAGTGAACTCAAGGTCAACAGAGTAGAGATTTTTTTTTGTTTGTTTGTTTTTTTTTTTTTAAACCTACATCACAATCACATGTTTGTTTCACAATCACAGGGACATGTGTATCCCTTTGCCTCCATAATAGCTGGATCTTTCAGTTCTACAGCAGATGAAGGGTGGTCACCTACAGTGCATAGTAGCATGTACTCCAGATATACACATAAAGGTTCAATAATGGTGATTATAGGAGACCACTGGGGGTGTTACTGTTCACTAAGTCACCCTTTTGAACTAAACTATTTACACCAGGTGTCGTAAATATTTACACCAGGTGTCGTAAATATTTACACCAGGTGTTGTAGGTTTTATCACCAACCAAGGCAGTTATTATTTAACAGATTAATATTATAACTAGATTTATTATAAAATATATATATATAAGGTACATATATAAATGTATATAAGGTACATCATTGCAATTATTTTAATTTCCAATTACTTTGTGACAAATAGAGTAGAATCTCATTAATATGCGCTTTTTTTAATCGCTTAACATACGCCCACCCCTTGGATCCCAAATTTGTTTTTTGGTGACGACCAAAAAGGGCATTTCTTTCATTTTACACTAAAACTGACCAATATTTTGACTGAAATTGACCACATTAGAGCAATATGACGATTCTGCTTCGATCTATAGCAGCCAAGTGCATTCACACCCGCATATTATCTAACATATATAAAATATTAGCAAAAATGCGGTCTCACTTAATATGCGTTGAGGTGCATTGGACCCCGACATGTGCATATTAATGACTCTACTGTAATCCACTTACATGAGCAGCTGATAGTAACAGCTATATACACAGTGCTAACCAATCATTTGCTTACTGGCTAGCTGTCCTTACATGCTTGGGAATAATTTATATGAAAAGTTGGGTCACTGAGATGACAAACACAAAGGTCATGTGACCATTACTACTCACATCACTGGCACACCACTCTTGCATCATTGAGATAATGTGTGTGAGCTTCATCTGTAATGTGAAGGCTGCCTCCCATTCGGGTTCCATCTCTATGTGCTGTCCCACCTGTCGCACTACTGGGTCCATACCCTACAGAAATCACAAACACACATTATTATACTGTCATTACACAGCATACAGTAGTTATACTATCTACTACACAAACCATAAACATGGCTATAACTACTGTCTGAGTCAGCTTTGCTTAGACAAACACACGGGATCACCTGCATGCACTTAAGCAGCTCCAAGAAAGCATCAAATCCTTCTAGAAACTTGTCCCTGAGTTTGTCGGTCCACTCTGTTGGACGGCTAATCAGGACATATCTAGTGGGGGAAAAAAGATTGGACAGTAAGAAATTGTTACATATGAACAACAGTCTAACAGCTTCTGCTTTTTACTTACTTGAGGTCTCCTATAATACTATGGACCCTACGGAATTTAAAGGCCTGTTGTGCAGTGTAGCGTTCAAACTGAAATCGTCCCTGCAAGTCTCGATGTCTCAGGTGATCGTCAAAGGTGCGGATGATTGTCATCATCAGGTTCTCCTCTGTGATTAGCATCCGCGCCTGTGATGAGGATAATAACACAATCAGTACATCCAAGAGTGATCAGATAACCATTTATTTCCAGGTATAAATCACCAAATACTTAAATATTTCCTCCCATAAAGCCAAAATGTTCAAAACGAGCAGTGACTAAGGCATCTAAGGGATACCATGAGGAGCATGCAGAGAGGTGGAATGAGAGCTGGATGGAATTGACATTTCTTTCCTATTATTACTTGAGCATTACTCTGCTGGTTTGACTGCTATCTAGAAACTTCCAGGTTTAAAAACCAGGCAAACTGTGCGGCATTAGTAATAAGCAACACAAAGTTCTAAGTGTAGCATACAGTTCTACACATTTATCTCGTAAATGATACATTACACCTAACACATCTGTCTACAGTTACTGGTTTAATCAGCGATTAAAGTCTGAAGTCACCAGCTGCCGGTGTGTGTATGAGCCTACTTCCAGCTCAAAGCCTGTACGGAAGCCATTCAGGACACAAGTTCAGTATTTTGTACATCCAATAATGCTTATAGGATGAGCTATAATTTTTATTTCAGGCACAAATAATTGGACAAGATAATTTTAAAAAGTATATGTGTTACCAATTTTGTTTTATTCTAGTTTACTGTGCATAAATTAGATTTTTTTTTTTTTATTAGCTGCAATTTTTTTTACTCATAACTCATTTTAATAAAGTTCATTCAGAATCAAGAAAAAAGCTATTAAAAAACAACAACAAATATGATAATCATTGTTTCAACTGATTCTTTTTAGAGTCGTAACAACATTTTCTAATCACGTGACTGCTGTTCGGAATACATTGGGGTCTCCAGACGATAAAGTAAAAATGTCAGGGCACATTACCCATTCTCTGTTGCCACATACATATCATATATGGAACATAATATGAGCAGTATATATATGTGTGTGTGTGTGTGTGTGTGTGTGTGTGTGTGTGTGTGTGTGTGTGTGTGTGTGCCCGATCCATCACAGCACAGTGGGTATTAAGTTGGAAATTATTAAATACTTTGTTGAACTTTAAACATGATTTTCTCCAGAGTTGCTTAAAAGGCTGAAAATTCCTGGCAGGTTTTGGTTATTTACTCCAAAACCAGCCACACCAGTTAGAAATTTTGGTATCATTTTAAAGCTTGGGATGTCAGCCACAAAAATAACTCAAAATTAATAATTTCCCACTTAATACCCAATTTGCTGTGATGGGACACATTTATGTCAAATATTACCTCGTGCATATTTCATGATGTCTTTAAAATGGTATGTTGTAGCTGCCTAAAATGCTGACATTCATCTCACATGAATAAAAATGTTACTTTTCTCCATTACATACATTATTTTACACATATATTTGACATGATAAAAATAAGAAATTGACATACTGCATGAACGTATGAATGATGGATTTCTGATTGGCAATTTAAGTGAAGAGGTTGTTAAAAGACCTGACCTTCTAAACACCTTACAGTTTACTAATTGTCATCCTTAACAGGATTTAACTATTTTTACATTTAAACTATTAAATTTAACTATTCATAATAAAACACTGAACTGAATCCATTCAATGTGTTTTCAAGCAACAGAACGAGACTGATACCTCGTGTTGCCATTGGTACAGAGTGACACCCTGATTCTCACCTCAATCTGCACTGAGGTTTCTGATCAGCCCACCATGGTTATTTTTAAATGTGGGGGGGGGGGATAATGAAGAATACAAGCAGCAATCACACAGGCATGTCCTCACTGTACCAGTCTCTTCTTGTACTCACCAGGGAAGGCACAGTGAAAATTTGCACCGACAGGTCAGTAACAGAGAACTCCCTGTCATGGTCATCCATCACGTAGTCACTCTGCAAACGCTGATAGCTCTGCCGGCAGCAGCAGGGAAGGCGGAGGAAAGGAGAGACACAGAACAGACAGAACCAGTGCGTGGGGTTGATGTACTCACCAAGGTAGGGACGGTGAAGAGTTGCACAGACAGAGAGGTCACTGACACTAAGCGCTCGTGATCATCCTCCATAAAATCTGTCTGGAGGCGCTGGTAATTCTATGACAGGGGAAAGGGGATGGGGGCATATTCATCTTCCGGACTTATACCCGGTGCTTACACCAGTGGTACAGAATATGACGCAGAAGGAGGGGTGAGAGCTTCATGTAGTACAGCCAGAAGTATCATTTAAATACATCCTCTGTCCTACCCAACTGACATGGGATAACACACTCGAGATGGAAATTACATACAGTACATGGTACATTATTTTACCTCTGACAAAGATTTCTTATGCTGCCAAGTTCTGTGACCTTTTGATCAGCAGCCTGACACTGACATGAGTTTATAGAGAGCTACTACAGATAATAATTAATCAAAAGCAAAGCATAAGAGAGCTTCTCATGCAGAGATGCCTAGCAGCACAAAGAAACATTCTTTGATGATGCGCTGCACTAACATTCCTTGTGTATGTGCATTCAACAACAGCACTAGAGATCTAGAAACTACTATACTGAACCGAATTATAAACACACCACTTTTTATATTTAAAAAAAAATATGAAAGCAGCATGCAATGATCCCCAAAATACAGGTGTGTAGGTCAAAAGGTCGGGTAGTCTTATACAGTCCAGCAATGTGTTTTGCATTCACGCAGTACAGTCTAATCTGTATTTTGAGAAAATGTCCAAATCAGGCACGTGTGGTAGGTACAGACACTGTCCAGACGGTATGTGCAGTACCTCGTGCTGGGGCCAATATAAAAACCACTAAAAAAGGACCAGATTTGTCAAACGTCAAAATGGCACAGATGACGCAAGTCCTCAGTGAATGTGCCCTCGGCATGCTGAATGACGGAATGAAAATCAGAGCTGAGGCAGTTGCACTGAATGTTCATCATGCCACCATCAGCCATCTAAAACGTTGTTTCCTGCAGTTTGGGACAACGGTCAATCGACTGCATGGCCGCAGACCACGTGAAACGACCCCGGCTCAACACTGATATACTCGTCTGCAGCACCTGCGCGATCGGCTAAGAGCCACGATCAACTATTTGGTGGCATCCACGAGAAGATGTGTAGCCGTGCGAAATGCGAAAGGTGGACACAACAGGTACTGACCGTGTGAAATTCAGACACTGACCCATCGGTGCTATATTGAGTGTCTGCGGTCAACCAGAGAACATTTTCTGTTGACCGCTGATGAAAACTCTGGTTGAATAATGCCTCAGTGTGTATGTACCAATTTAATTTCTTTGCGGGATCGTAATAAAATTATGTTGCGCGTTTATAATTTGGTTCAGTATAGCTTTAATTAAAAGTTTGGATAATTTATCCAGCTTATCACGTCAGCCATTACATTACAGACAGCAAGTTGAAAAATATAACTAAAAAAGTCTTGACACAGCAGGGAAACCATGAAAATGTGTACAGTATAACTCCAGATCCAGAGAAATAATCTGTGACTTAATTATTTACTTCAACTATTTACTGAATTCAGGGACATAGATTGCATAAAATTGTATACCTTTATACTTCACTGAACAAACAAGCAACAAATAATACTAATTAAAATGGAGGCCTACATAATAGGGTTAACCCCAAATTTATTCAGGGGTTAGACCGAACCAGAACTAAATAATCCGAGTTCATCATGAAGAGTTTGCCTCTCATGTTTATTTACAGTACAATAAACACCCACAAGGACTAGAAAGCTTACCTTCGCAAACTGAATAGCAAATAGCTTCTTATACTTCAAATCCATAAGCAGACTGCTCATGAACAGCTGGTGGTAAACATTCCTTGCCCCTAAAGGAAAAGGAGTTTCCAATTTTCTTTAAAAACTCTTTAAGGCAGTAATTTTACAACAGAAACACAGCATGCAACCAGTGATAACAAGCCCTGACACCTCTGGTGCCACCCCCAGATTAATAATATTACAACTGGCTAAGATGAGTTGCAAATGTTCCCAGGAACCTGGTCGACGGTGGGTCCCGAGTCTCTTCCATTAGTTAGACTTATTTAATGGCAGCCTATCCTCGTCATGCCATCCATCACACTTGTACCCCCTCACCATTGCGGTTTGCGGCTGCTTATTAAATATTAGCTGCTGACTCCTACATGTAGAGGCAGTTTGGCTATCCACCACCTGCTGACGAGCTGGGACGAGATGGTGATGGTAAACGCTATACAAGAAAGTACACAGGGGTGTATGGATATCGTCATCTCTAATAATCAAATACCAACTAGGTGCAATATACCCAAGATGTGCAAAAAAGCCATTCTTTTTGGTGTCAGATGGAGGTGTTATAACGTACACACACACTGTCAGGCCAAAAAAAAAGTCTACTATTTTTACTCTACTATTTTATTGGTCTGCTCTTAGCCTTGATCACAGCACGTAATCACCTTGGCACTGTTTCCACAAACTAAAGCAGCAGCACAACATTTATTTCCATACATATTTGATGGATGTTAGTATTGGGTCTGCCGTCATGGGAAACACCTGAGGCCAAGAATTTGTCCCCAAGAACTCTCCAAAGCACTGATGTGTATGTATGTGTTTTCTCCCATGGTACTCCCTTCCCTCAGAGCTCAGGCCCTGATTATACTTAACGTATATATATATATATATATATATATATATATATATATATAAAACTTTATATACAAGAAATATATATTAAATAATAAACCTTTCACACCTTTCCACATTTTGGAGTCACACAGCATCAAAATGTCAACAAGGGAGTTTTCTCCATCAGGGCCATTCTGTAGTCCCACCTGGCACAAGATTCTCCTCAAGCCATCTAGAACAAGAAAAACAGACTGTTGTATATCAAGAGCAAAAGGAGCTTTAGAGAAAATCAAAGTGCATGTACTGTTGTGATGAAACAAAGCTTAAAAACACTGCTGCAAGGTATAAGAGAGTACAATGGACTTGGCATTGGATAGAAACCTGAGTATCGGATGATGTGGCCAAGCCAGGAGAGCGTTTTCAGAGCAAAACACTGGTGCGCTACCACTGAGGAGTGCATGACTTGAACTCGCAGAGGCTTCGACTGGCGACTTGTGTTTCGCTGCAGATACACAGAGTTTCGAAAATTTCCACAGAAGCATGAACAACCAGCTTCTACTATGCTACCTGTATTATACAACAATGAAGAATAATTCAGATACACTTATACACCGAACATACCACAATTATAGACTTGGCCTGTCCACAGAACTGAAAATCTCCATATCGTACAGACTTTCGGCCCTGAAAACCACAGCACACAACAACAACAACAACAACAACAGATGAGTCAGTATAAAATTACGCAGCATTCACACTCATGCATCTAGGGCTGGGCAATATGGCCTAAAAAATTAAATCCCTAATTTTCTTTAACCTGCAAAGTCTTAAATACAGAAAGAAATACAAATTTATAATGTAATGTATAAAGACATTTGTGGCTTTTCCAATGTACTTTTTATTTAGCTGGCAAAGGAAAGCTTGAGGCATGGCATGTTTTACGTGTAGTGGTCTATAAATGGGGCGGGCCTACTTCAGTAAAATACCTTTGGCTTGGTAGTTCATATCCGCGGTCGATTTTATTCAGCATCTGAATGAACCCGTTACTATATCCCCACCACATCTTTAGAGAAATGAAATGTCAATGCATCGGTAATTCCTTTCCAGCGGGGTCCCTTATTATCCTATGGAATGCTACGTGAAATAGATGCCGCTATTATCTGCTTTCTAGAAGCGCTTACAGGCTCTGCTGCTAGCATGCGTGTGTCACAGAGCTACTATGGTTGTGTGCGCATAATTCCCATAACAAAAACCAACTCTAATTCACCAAGGAGATGCTGGCAGTTTTGGAAACGCTGATGTGTGCTGCCATCTCGCTAATGTGAGTTGGTGTTTGATGGGCAGTAACTGACGTTTTTCGAATGGGTGGCGGGTACCGGAGCCTATCACTTTCTTGTGAGACAGGAAAGAATACTGGGTGGGGCGCCAGGACAGCACAGAATTAACAAAACCACTGAAGTACAAAAAAGTGAAAAATTCATTTTTTTTCTATTATTCCAATAATCAATCAATTCGATTTAGTTTTAGTGTCCATTTAGTGCCCAGCTCTAGGTGTAACTATTGCATAAAAAATCTTCCACGGTCCTTCATTTACTATAACCACTGATTACAGACACTCTATCAAATGACTGCGCACACACAGAGTTTGTGTGACGTCATGTGGTACAGTGTCTATAATGGTACAGTGGTAGCATCTATACACATGCACCTGCACACACCTGGAGTACTCAGTGATTTTACTTGAATCAGTTATTTTTATGACAATTTAAATGAATTAAAAATTACCCACACTTACACTTTTACTAAACAAATGTTAACTACTATGACTATACTACTAATAAATTACCAAATACTGAACAAAAATAATAACAGCATGAAATTAATGTACAGGAGCCGACCTTGTTCTCAGTAGCAAGAGGAGTAACTAATTAACCAGCTGTTAAAATGTATGGCCTTGTTTTAAATTTGGGAGAACATACTGGGGTTTCTGCTCCTAATACGAAAAACCTTTGAGTAGACAGTTCATCAGGAATCATGTAGGCAGGCAGTGCTAGTGCTGTAATATGGGCGCGATTAGAAGGCGCTTACATCTCTGTCTACTGTTGTAGCAAAGCTGACCGCCTCTTTCTGCGTGCAGTTCACAGCTTTCTGTAGTGTGTATATGACCTGTTCATATGTGTGCACCTCATCATTAAACAGCATGCAGTAGTAGGTGTCTCCACGCTCCCTGGAAAGGGAAACAAATGAAATCCCAATATCACAACAGCTCCTACATTAGTTAATAATGTGTGTGTGTGTGTGTGTGTGTGTGTGTGTGTGTGCACGTGTGTATGCATACGGTGGTTCAAGGCCTTGAGGGAGCTCATCTTCCTTGTCCCATGTAAGCATGTCCACAGCATATTTCAGGATGATAGAAAAGATATTATATGTGCGAGCAATCATGTCTGCAGAGAGTCTGGCAAGTGGATCCTGGAACAACATTATTAAGGGTTCAGGGTTATTAAAATCCAGCAAGGGGCAACTGAATATTTATCACATATAGCATGTAGCAAAATTCACAACACCACAGAGAAACATGGGGTGGGCTATCTGGCGAAAGATCATTTGTGAAATCATGACCCGCGATTGCTGCAGATTTAGTTGAACTCATGATCACGATAAGTTGTGCATCTGGTTGCCTGCATGTAAAGTCTTTCCTTTCAAATCAAAGATAAAAGCTCAAACCCACAAATCACTGCACCCTGTTTTCGCTCTTGATTTTCTTTTTTTTTTTTCCACTTTCAATTTTATTCTGAGATCTCTGCCGCCCTGGTGCTTTTCAGGCTATTGTTCTGTTCACAGGTATACTCATATGGGTCATTAACTTGACTTAAACTGGATCAAATTTAATGATTCACATTTGGGCTGAGATGGGCGCCAGCCTCCCGCAACCTTAATTAGGATTCAGCGGTTTAGAAAATGAGTGAATGAATGAATGGTTGCAATGTGTGCATGAAAATTGTGACTTTTTTTGTTAATGTTTCATGCCATACTATCGCCGAAGTATCGACTCAAAGTGCAAATAGCAGGGCTTGCAATAAAGATCATGCATTAAAATTTATATCCAAAGTAGAAACTTCTATGTTTTTCTTACTTTGTGGACTGAGAATCGCAAATCAATTTACGGTTTCGTGCGTAACCAGTGGTGTCCACGCCAGTTACATACGGAACCGACCCATTTTTCCTGTGAGGGGTGAGGTTCAGGATAACTCTTCTAAAAAGCAGATCCTGTCATATTAAGTTTGCTAAGATTGAATTTAAATTTTACACCTAAACTTTAATATATTAAATGTCAGTATGAAAAAAAAACGAGTGTTCCATCAGAAGCCATTATAAATTTGCATGCATTTTTTTTTTTTTTTTTACCAAGGTGATTAATTTTTACTTAACTTTTGATGTTGAAGGAATAAAAGTAATTGCTTTAGGTCATTAGGATATTTGCATAACTTGAAAACAGCAGAGCAATAAATCCTCACTTATTAGAGGAGCTCCCGAAAGCTGTGCCCACGGAAAAAATAAGAGAATAACTGGTGCCTGACCTCATGGGATGAGTCACTGATGTTGGGCTCATGTTTCTGACAGTAAGAACCCTTCTTCCATGCTTCTGCATCTCCACAGTCACAGAACCCCCCTCCCCCAGAGGTTGTCACCTAAAGCAGGAGAGAGAAAGTGTCATGTGTCAAGTACAGGTCCGGGAGGTTCAGGACGCTCAAGGGAACAGACTCTGTAGGTTACCATTTAGGGCAGGGTCACATTAAGCAAATTATGTAAGAACTGTCGATTTCATGCAAACTCGGTCTGTAATAGCCATATGAGATCAGGTGCACGACTGACTCCTTCAGTACTTACATTGTTAAATTATTTAAATGCAGAATGATAACAGTGGAGTTAGCTAATATAAACATGTACATTTAAAGCATTTGGCAGACGCCCCTATCCAGAGTGATCTATATTTTTCTCATTAATATAGCTAAGAATTTGAGAGTAAGAGCCTTGCTCAAAAACCCAACAGTGGCATCTTGGTGGTACTGGGACTTGAACCACCGACCCACTGATCAGTAACCTAAAGCCTTAACCACCAAGTCACCACTGCTCTTTTTATGTTCCTTTTGCTTGTAATATGATCAAAAACAGCCTTCTGGGACTTTTCAGATAGTCTTTCCCTGGACACTGCAGAAAAAAATCTTGATCCATGATAAACTTGACCATAAATTGTTCCACTTGGTCGCCTGCCAACCTTCACAGATCAAACACCCAGTCCACACCAGGTGATAGCTTTCACTTCGAGGAGCTGTGTGGAAACTCTTCCTGGAACCCTCACCCTTCTTACAACCCACAGCACAACAGTAAACCACGACAAAGGGGCTGAAATTACACACAAAAACAGACTTCTCTGTAATCTGTGCTCTACACTATAACCAACATGCAGGCAGCGGCTGGTTTGTTTGGTAACTCTGACGTCATACAGTGGAACTGACGATCACTGCCAGGCAAGAACAGTCTGTACGTATAAAAACTTGAAATCCAGGCCGCAAGTCACTTTAAGTAAAACAGTGACTCTTTAATCGACAATTTTTTAAAGGGATATTAAACCTGAACTTTGAAAAAGCTTGCATACATCATATACTGTTATTACACGCTTCTTTGTTAAGAAAAAAAGTAAGATCTCCGAACACAGGGGGGCAATATTGCACCGTGAAAAGTTGCATGTGATTCACAGGCATGAGATGGTAAATCCGGAAGTATTTTGCATATGAATGAACGACGGGACATACTAGAGATGGGTTGGTTCCCGAAATTTGGGTTCGGTTTCGGTATGCTTTTAGTTTAACTGGTTTTCATGTTAATCGGTGACACTGGCTTACAGATGTTTACTTTTCGCTAAATCTGCAAACATTTCCCTTACTTCTGTCTGACTTCTGCAGATTCGTCAATACCATAAAACTGATTGAGGGAAATCTGATGTTCCACTTGGCTGTTCAAAAGTTAGACGTATGCCGTGTCTGCATTTTGAAACCAAGACAAATTATACAGACAAAATGGGTTAAAATACTGTCATGCACCAGAATGTCTCCTAACCACCCAAGCTACCACTGCCGAGTTATACTCTCTCCCCCAAAAGCACGGCTAGACCCAACGTTTATTAGTTCCAACTTAACATGACTCTCCGTGTTATCTGGTGACCGTAACCCAGTCTGTACTAATACGAAGCTGTTGGAAATGTAATCGTTTTTTTCCTCCTCTTATTTCTTTTCACCTCCCTTTGTCCAGTTGTTTACATACCCGTTTGCACTAATGCTACACGTTGATATGCAATATCTCCGGTTTGGGTTGGAGAGTGGATCTCAGTAAGGTAGGGAGGCTATAAACTAGTTTATATCTGATATGTTAGTTTAATATCTGTATACTGTTATTATTGCCATTAACTTGCCTTATTTGAACTGACTCATGTCATGTGATTTTGTACACTCGAGAGAGTGAAACTGCAGTCTTTCCAAACTAACTAATGCAAACTATCAAACAAATTTCGGCAGGTTGCAACTTTGAAACTGCAAGTAAAAACCACCTGATGAAAATATACACATGTTAATTTGTAACATGTGTTTGGAAGGCTTGCCTTTCATTTCACTTTAATGTGTGATTCTCCAAATATACCCCACTATTCAAATGTTTGCATTAGCTGTTTAAGCTGAGACATGGTTTTTAATTATACTTTGCCATTTCACACAGGATTCAATCCAAAGCTTTTACTCCTGTTGGTCCAAGTGTGCTCAAGCTCATGGTCTGTTGCTCACGGTCTGTTGCAAATGGAACTGTTACGCCCCTAAACCATGTGATAGTGTACCCAGCACAAACAGTCCCGAATGATGAACCTGAACCTAATGTTCTCGCCTGAACTCTGCGTAGCAGCTGGGAACTTGCATGCTGTGCACAGGTGTAACAAAGGCGTGTTTACTGGACATTCTGCAGGAAGTTTGAAAACAGTGCGAGTTGGGTGCGTTTGGACTTACTCTATAACGATGCTCCTTATGAACACTGCCTAAAAAGCACTGCATGCACAGCACACATGTTGGGTCTGCTGCACATTCCCTAAAGAGGAGAAACAAATGCATGCATTCAAGTCTATATGTATATATTCATATACGACAGCAATGATTGGAAAGTTTCAAAAATGTTTGACCCAAATCAATCAGTAATTTCATATAAAATGTCAGACAGTATTAGCTTCCCCTTAGCAAAGGGTCAACTTACATTACAAGAAATATAGCAAAACAGGTTCAATCTAATTAGAAAATCATGAATTCAAGTTCCCCAAAGTTTAAATAAGATTGCTAAAAGTAATCCTGGTTAAAGTCACTCATTGCCAAACCTCCTCCTATATTTACGTGCACATTCATTTACTTTACATTTAAAAAAAAAAATCTAATCACCAAGATAAACATGCATGTGAAAAAGTCGAAATGTATTTGAACACAAAATGTTTTCCTTCAGCAACAAAATCTATAGACATTACATGTCATCAAACTACCCGATAAACTGCTGTGTTTAAAACATTTATCACTGTAATACAAGCAAGCAAGAAAATGTAACTAGAATTAAAGATAAAGATTGGTAATAATACTGCCGAGTCATAACAACCCCTGTATATGATGCTTGGGATCTCTGGGCCAGTAGAGCGGACGTTCCACACACCCTGAGCTTTCAGCAGGCTTACAAAAGTCTGCCCTGAATCACTTAACCTAATAACAGTCTAACCTTAATCAGTAAAGCTGACCATCAGCCTCAGAATCTGACTGCAGGAGGTATAAAGAACTTCCGCCTGGTCACAAACAAATGATTGTATCTGCAAATATTATATTGCGCAAATTGCACAATTTCCATTGTGTGGAAAAAGAGTTGCAAAGTGTGCAGGTCCTAGTGTTAGATTCTCCTACCTGCAGGAGTAGGTGGGCTCCCCCACTTTAAAGACATGACCACAAAGCTGGGAAGGCTGGTTGTTCTGCTCGAGCTTTGCCAGTCCAGTTGATGGCTCTTCTCCACACAGGTACCATTCCATTGGTGCCTGCAGCAGCAACTGGGCCAGCAGTTCCTCACTCTGAGGGTTCAAGTTGGGCCCAAGGCAGTAGATTTTGGGCACGTAGCAAGCTAGGTGCTGATAGACGTCTTTGGGCAGGTCTGTCGCCTGAAGCCATTTCTGTAGCAGGAACAGAAGAGATTAGAATTAGTCCTGGTTATATTTTGGGAATTCTGTTTTATTGCTTCATTTATAATTTGAACACAAACATTAACACTAAAAGTGACATTGCTCTGGTCACTAAGGAGGCACAAATATTACCCCACAGCATGGAGTTTTATAGTCTACAGTCTGTATAGTTCTATTCATTCATTCATTCATTCATCTTATTCCGCTTCTTCCGGGGTCGGGTCGCGGGGGCAGCAGCCTAAGCAGTGAGGTCCAGACGTCCCTCTCCCCAGCCACT
>JBCNYH010000027.1:10636017-10646405 GCA_039654325.1 Tandanus tandanus
GACCTCACTGCTTAGGCTGCTGCCCCCGCGACCCGACCCCGGAAGAAGCGGAAGAAGATGAATGAATGATGAATGAACTTTAAATAATTTTTTAAAATAATTTCCGACTTAACACCCACATTGCTGTGATTGGTCACATATGTTCAGGTGTAACAGGAGAGTTTGGACAACCTGCCTTTTATTTCAGTTTTAAAAATTGCTCTTCTATAGATACGAGGACAGTCTTGGATATTAATAATCAGTAGGGGTATGTGGGGCAGTTTGGACCTGCGGGTTGTTTGGACCCTCCCTTCTAAAACCAAATCTGCACTGTTGTGTGTTATCTATCCCTAGTTGTATTATAGGATGTGATGTCATAATCCAGCCATGTGATTTCTGCAGACTTCCTGTCATTATGGAGAAAATGGTGAGTGAAAACTTACTTTTTGATGGAATATTTTGTTTTATTGCATATACTTTGAGAGCAAATCTCAACAACTTCTGTATTCTTTAAATGCGTGATCTTTGGCACATGAATAGGTGAGAGTCTGAATGTGGAAAATAACACTTGGCCAAATTTCCTGCATCAATTCTTGTTTCCGATAAAACAAAAAATCTTGATATGAATGCTGGGGGCAGACTGGACCTCACTCATCAGGGTACATTTGACCCAGGGTCCAAAGTGCCCCATCATATCATCTAACTTGATATTTGAAATTACACCATTAATAAGTGGTTTTAAGAAAGTTTTTCATACCTTTTAGCTCTATCATCACGGTGAGGAACTACAAGAAGAAAAGGCAGGAGGAGAAAACCCCCGAGGCGGTGATGACAGATGCTGTATACCGCGTGTTGGCTGTGGTTGAGAACAATTTCTTATACTAATGGGGTTCCACGAACATCACTGAGACGCTACGTAATCGAGACTAAGACCAAAGGCGCAGAAAACACCAATTATATGCCAGTTGAAATGTGCTCACAACTATGTACATTATTTCTGGGGTTTTTTCTGTCTGTTCTGTTTTATTCATGGTTTTGAGATATATATATATATATATATATATATATATATTATTACCATTAGTAAGTAGCTATATAAAATACATTCACAAAAACGCATCATACATTTCATGCCATTTAAGCATGGGTCCATAGTGCCCCATACTGGGTCCAGTCTACCCCAACCACGGGGCAGTTTGGACCTTTAGAGAGTATTATTAGTTTTTGGTCTCGTGAAAATCTGACCAGAATTCTAGTCAGAGTAGCACAGATTTAGTTGAGAAACACTTCTGTCTAGGTTTTCCCCAAAAGACATAGGTGTAGGTTGCTCCTACTGTGAAAAAATTGGTGAAAAACGGTCCACACTGCCCCACTTACCCCATTTACATTCCAACTGCTGATTTAAGGTATTTTTTCTCTCTTTTTTACATAAAAACCCAACAGACTTTCCTACGAAATACACTTGGTACCACTAGACAGCTATTGTTTTCTATTTTCTATGTAGGAACAATAAGGATGCTGAGATCGGGGCTGTGTGCTTCATTATAATAACCCAGTTCCACATGCTGGCAGAGGTTTTCAAATTTCAGTTGGACAAATCAAACACTCTTTGTATTTCTTGTCACATATAAGTGCAGTAAAGCCTGCATTTCACTGT
Source organism: Tandanus tandanus (assembly GCA_039654325.1). Classification (NCBI taxonomy): domain Eukaryota; kingdom Metazoa; phylum Chordata; class Actinopteri; order Siluriformes; family Plotosidae; genus Tandanus; species Tandanus tandanus. The sequence continues at coordinate 10,637,654 of JBCNYH010000027.1, forward strand.
CTGTAAATTTGTGTTCTTCCCACTTTTCTTTTACCACTAGGTGCTAGGATCTAACCCGAGAGCTGCTGTTTACATGGCTACTGGGGATTTTAAAGATGGCAGTTGCCATCACCATATAGTTATGTCACTCATGGTTCCTATTGTGCTGAGATAGTACCTACCCTGAAGTAGGAGCTAAAAAAGTAGTTATAAAAACTATAATCATTCGCAGTTCCTGCAGTGTGAACGCACAAAAAAAAAATAGAGAGACTTCCCCTGACAGTTCTAGAAAATATGAAACGTCTCTCCACATGTCAGTCAAGGTCTTTATGTTTTCACTCTTTTGGTGGAGGAAAAACATTCGTAATTCTTTGTTGCTGCTATTTTCCAACAGAGCTGCTTTCTCATTCTTAAAACCCTTCAGGGTTGTAGAATTCACTCTCGACAAAAGAAATCAGCAGTGAATCTGTGATACTTTTTTTTTTTTTCTTCAAATAATGTGCACGAAAAAACAACAACAACAACAAAAACAAAACGATTACATTTGCTTGAAGTACATGTTTTGGTTTCGTGCTGGAGGGTCGAGAGAAGTCGTCACGGTCAGTACTGGGGGATTACGGACCACCCAACAGCCAATCAAATCGTGCGTACAGTTACTGCCATATAATAATTGACAATATTTTCATCTTCTGTGTACAGAGCAGGCTGGGAACATTTTCAGATTTTTTTTGTTTGTTTGTTTGTTTGTGACACAAACAAGAGCAACAGCATTTAAGTAAAATAAAAATCTGTTTCCTGGGGACTAAAAAGTGAAAAGTCACTTAACACAATATTAACATTATTAATTATAAAGGCAAATATTCTGGCAAATTAGCAACCTATTTAACTTTAGCATCTTGATGTCAGGTGAGAGGATGTGTTTTGATCAACCTGCCAGAAGCAAAGTTGGCTTGTATTAGCATTCCGAAGCAAAACACTGACCTGAACAAGTTTGAAATACAGAAAAACCAAACGCAGAGCGCTGGGCTGATCCTCATGACAATAAAACGTCAACAAAATAGAAGTAAAGATGTTTGAATCACTGCCCCATGAGTGTATTTTCGAGCTGTGGCTAGTTTGGAGGAGAACAAAGCCAGTGTGGTGTTTATCAGTTTCCTCTGTTCTTACAAAACACCCATACAGTTAGCCTAGCCTAGCTAGCTCAGGCTACAGCTTGTAAAACACAATTTAAATAGCCCTACCTTTAAAATACCAATAAACAAACCTGAAGAACAATTCAAATATAAACAGGAAATAAACATGGTAATATCAGCTCGTAAGTAAACGGATGTGGGTGACTGCCTGTTAGGAGAAAAACAAGTTGAAGCAGGCTAGCTTATTTAGCATTAGCCAGAACGTAGCGACAGCTTCCCGATCAGCTGAGAAAAACAACCCGATTAGAAAATCCTGAAATATCACCACGAAACAAAAAGAAACTACTCTTTCACACACACCAGGCTGAAGTCCAACTGTTTCTGAGTTATTCTGTAAAACTGTCGCTTACCGCAGCTGTATCCTTGGCAGAGAAATTGAGGAATTCGCTGCAGAGCGTGCTCGGTGTTTCCCGATCCGTCTCAGCCGCCGCCATGTTTCACTTCACTGGCGAGCGAAACCCGACGAGATCTTCTTCTTCGTTTACTTCTTTGGGGTTTTACTGCAGTTGGCATCAATTCCACTGCATTACTGCCACCATCTGGTAACAGTCTTCCACTGCATCCTTGTTGTCAGACCAGCTGCTCTCAAAACCCTAAATGGAGATGTTCTACCTGTTGAACATGAATTAATTTGAAGCTTTTCCTACTGAATAAATCAAACTTGCTCTGACCAGCCGTCCAAAACACAGATGAATGTAGGTATGGACGTAGTTTCTGGATAATTACACTGACTACGGCAACATTTTAAAGTTAAAGGGGCTCATTCACTTACAGGCACATTAAATATTCATTCATTCATTTTCTAACCCGCGTAATCCTAATCAGGGTCATGGGGAGGCTGGCACCCATCTCAGCCGACTCTGGGCGAGGGCGGGGTACACCCTAAACAGCTCACCTGGCCATCGCAGGGCAATGCACACACACACAACCATTCACACTCACACCCAGGGGCAATTTAGCTTAACGTGCATGTCTTTGGACTGTGGGAGGAAACCGGAGTACCCAACGGAAACCCCAGCAAGTACGGGGAGAACATGCAAACTCCACACAAATCGAACCCAGATCTTCATTTATTTTATTTTATTTTATTTATATATATATATATATATATATATATATATACACTGTATTGATCCCACAAGGGAAATTATTGCCACTGCATTTAATCCATCCAAAGTGAGCACACACACACGCAAACAGTGAGCACACACTCGGAGCAGTGGGCTGCCACACACACAGGGGACGTCCGGAGAGCAGTTGGGGTTTAGATGCTTTGCTCAAGGGCACTTCAGCCATTAATGTGGAGGAAGGGAAGGTGCAGCTCACTCCCCCTGCCGCCACATATTTTTCCTGCTGGTTCGGGAATCAAACCAGCGACCTTTCGGTCCCAAAGCCGCTTCTCTAACCATAAGGCTACGGTGGGACGTGCTAACCCACTTATTAAGTATAGTGATATTTAAAAATATATCTGAAAATGTGTGGAATACACTGGGGTGGCACAGTGGTTAGCACGTCCACCTCACAGCCAGAAGGGTCCAGGGTTCGATTCCCGGGTTTGACAAGGGCGTTTCCGTGTGGCATTTGCATGTTCTACCCTGCTTGCATAGGTTTCCTCCAGGTACTCCGGTTTCCTCCCACAGTCCAAAGACATGCATATTAGGCTAACTAGCTGTTCCAAATTGCCCCTGGGTGTGAGTGTGAATGGTTGTGTGTGTGTTGCCCTGCAGTGGTCTGATGAGCTGTTCATGGTGTACCCTGCCTTCGCTCAGTGTCAGCTAAGATAGGCACCAGCCTCCCCACGACCCTAGTAGGGTTAGTCTTGGCAAATGAGTGAGTGAAATACAGTGTTATCTATTGGAAATAAAATGGAATCAGCTGTCCTCCTGAAAAATCCACTTTATATATTTTTCAAGTATTAAAAAATCTGTAGCGCATTGTAGGATATTCTTAATCCTTATAGCCGTTTGTTGTGGTGTGTCTTAACGGCATCATATTCATTTCATGCTGTTTCATATTGGCCCCAGGTCCTACGGCAAGCTACGGCTTCGCTTGTGAGAAAGCACTACGAACTGCTGCGATGCTGTTTAATATAACTGTTAAATATATTTTATTATGTTATATTATATTACGTTATATTATAAAACATGGTACAGATTAAAAGAGAAGCAGGGAAATACAGCCAAATTGTAACTACATCATCCAAAATCAAAGAAACCAGTAATCAGTAATACATTCCAACCCTTGTGGTCATGTGACCAAGAAAATGTTAACGAAAACTGTACTGATGTCATACTACACTCTTGATAAAATTGTGACAAATCTTAACAAGTCAGTTTATCATAGTGATTCGTAACAACATCATATACAGTCATGTATACTGTATCCTGTAGAGAATTACACTATAAAGTGGCAAAGTGCATGGCGTGCACGGTCATGACATGGGGAAAGAACCTGTTTCTATGTCGGGTAGTTTTGGTGTGTAGTGTTCTAAAGCGTCCAAAAAAAAGGGGTGGTGTTGAAAAAGGGTTTGATTGTGGGGATGTTGGGGGTGCGGATTCCTAAAAAATGTTTTTTGCCTAGTTCTTGGAATGTGAGATGAACAAGTCCTGGGAGCTGGCCAGGGGCTCCTATGATTGTTTCTACAGTCCTTACTGTGTACTGTTGAAATCTGTTTCTGTCCTGATCTGTGGCTGCACTGAACCAGGCTGTGATGGATGTGCACAGAATAGATTCAGTGACTGCAGGGTAGAACTGGGTCAGTAGCTCCTCAGAAAGTAGATCCTCTGCCAAGCCTTTTTAAGGATGGAACTGATGTTGGCCTTCCATTTCAGGTCTCAAGAGATGCAAATTCCCAGAAAGTTGGAGGTCTCCACAGTTGACACAGGACTGCTGTATATTGTGAGGAGGAGCATCATAGAAGGGTGTCTCCTGATGTCCATTATCATCTCCACCTTGTTGAGCATATTTAGCTCCAGCTTGTTCCCCACTGCACCAGAGCACTAACCGTTCAACCTCTCGTTGATATGCAGTTTCATTACCATCTTGGATGAGTCCTATAACAGTAGTGTCATCTGCAAATTTCTGAAGTTTAACAGTTGGGTCCAAGTGCAGGTGCAGTCATTGGAAAAGAGTAGTGGGGAGAGAATACATCCCTGAGGTGCACCAGTAATGACTGCCATTGTACGAGATATGTTCTCCCCTAGCCTCACCTGCTGTTCCCTGTCTGTCAGGAAGCTGGGAGACACCAGGAAGATGGCAGGAGAGCTGGGAGAGTTTGGAGGAGAGGATTCCTGGAATGATGGTGTTGAATACCGAGCTAAAGTTTACAAACAGGATTCTTGCATAGGTCTCAGGGTAGTCAAGGAGTTGCAGTATGTAGTGCAGTCCCATGTTGACCTGTTTGCCCTCAGCATACTGTCAACAAACTGCAGTAGCAATGAATGTACATGAAAATAGAATCGTAAATGCGTGCACTGTTAGAAACTAACAGACAGACAAGCAAAGCTGCAATGTCTTTATAGGCGAGTCCAAGGTTAAAATACTGCTTAAGTCACATATTTCCATTTATATACATAGCTGACTGAAATGCATGGAATGGTCTATCTCATGTGCACCACGTGTACGCACGAGAAACCAATATTTAATTTTTTTTCTTCAGTGTCCCCTTACGGGCTCTGGACATTTTATTTTCTCTAAAAAAAAAAATTCTCTGTATGCAGTGAGACAAGTTCTATTCCCCTTTACTTCTTGAATCATTAGGGAAAATATTTTGCCACAAAGCTCTTGGAAATTAAACCAGACCCAGGTTCATTTGCAACACAAAAATGCGCTTAGGATTTCTTGGCTTACAGTACCCATCTTATATATTGTTGTCTCCACCACTTCCCACATCCTGTTTCTTCTGTTGCATGTTTTTGTGCTTTGTTTACTTTATATTGCAAAGGAAAAAGCAGCGGTGCGGTGGTGTAGTGGTTAGCACGTCTGCTTCACAGCAAGAAGGTCTTTAGTTCGAGTCCCGAGCTCGGTCGTTTCTGTGTGGAGTTTGCATATTCTCCAGAAACTCCGGTTTCCTCCCACAGTCCAAAGACATGCACGTTAAGCTAACAGGCTGTTCCGAATTGCCCATTGTGACGGACAGAAGGGAGTCCCAGAAATGTCTGGAACAGTCCAAGTCAGGAAAAGGATGTTGGTTTAACGATTTGTTATGGATGAGCTAATGAACGTAGCACTTACACAGGTAAGGAATGAGTACGATGAAGTAACTTAACTAAACAGTCCTAATCAGGAGAGTGTCTGTATCCAGGGCCGACGAGGTTGTGGCAGTTGCAGTCCGATTGTAGTTGAAGTCAGATACGATAGGTGACGCCCGATTAGCAGTAGCGTCCTCGCTTGGGATGTTCTTGAGTTATCCAGGTTTACTGGCTAGTCCGTCGAACAGCCGGCTCCGGAGCATTCCTGACATATATATAGCTACCAGGATATTATATATATCCACCTATGACAACAACGCTACATCACGGGACATGTCTGTTACATCACGACAGATACATCACATCGGTACTTCAGGCTGTGCCTGTTACGTTACCCCACAGGTGTGGATCTGAGTGTGAATAGTTGTTTTCACATTGCCTATACCCAGTATTGGCTGAGATAGGCACAGCATCCCCACGACCCTAGTAATAGGATTAAGCGGTTCAGCAAATGAGTGTGTGATGAGGAGAAAGCCTTTGAGGGCCCAGGAAACTATGTCTTGTCTGGTTTATAGAAACAGGTGTGGCAGATGCATCGAAAGAGTATGTTGTATAAAACTGATAACATAGTGAATTTGTTGAACAAATTTATTGACCATAAAATCTTGGGATAATACCAGGGATAATATCAACACCCCGTTTTAGGTGGTACAGGTTGTTTGCTAACAAAATTGTTTGAAATCAAGTTAAAACTTAAAGCCAGCACCGAGCATCCCATGGACAGCATAGCAAATATTTAACAATTATCCCAGGCAGTATGGAGTATAGTGTATAGGGAGTGTAGTACAGGGTGCCCCGATAAAACCTCCCACATTTTAAAGGTAAACCAAAAGAAATATTATTTTCACACATAAAAATGTATTCAATACCGTTTTTATACAAAATGTTTTAAAGACGACATTCTCCAAATGGTGGCCGAGGGATTATGCTGGATGGGACAGTAGCTATCTCCTGCTGAATAGCAACCTTAAGGGCTTCAAGAGTTTGGGGTCACTGAGTATACACTCATGATTTAAGGTAGCCCTCAGAAAAAAAATCACAAGGGGCAAGGTCACAAGGTCACCTGATTCGGAAACATTTCCCTCAGCACTTGCAATGATCGTCAAGCTGTGTGTGCTGTAGCTCCATCTTACTGAAACCATATACCAAGTTCTTCAAGTTCAAGGTGTTCAAATTGGGGTTGGGCCACCAACAGACCTTAGCACCACCACTCCTGTGCAAATAATAATTAGATTATCTTTAAGGGTTTTTTAAATTAATATTTACCTTTGAATGTGGGAGGTTTTTTTTTTTTTTTGGTCACCCTGTATAAAGAGTTTGTTATACACATATCATTATCTTTCAAAAGGCTCAGCGTCTTCCAGGTTACTAAAGCACTCCTGAAGATGTATTTGGAGCATCAGCAGCTGTGAATAGAAGCACATCCACACATGGGATTTTAATTTTCTCGACTCTATCTTTAACACACGTTAACATCTGATTAGGAAGACAAACGACAGGGTTGTCAACTGTTCATAACCGTCTTTCTTTAAAGAGTATAAGACAGCACGTACATGTTGTAGGTTTGGACTGAATCAGCTGTTGCAGTAAGCCTTGGAGCTTCTTTACATCTTCTCTTAGGTCGTGCAGATCCTGAATCTGCTGCTGCTGGTCATTCTCAAGTCTCATTAAACTACTGAGACATTCCTTCTGAGATGAGGAACTGTTCCTTCTGTAAGATATGATTGAAAGCTTTTGTTTAACCTTCCATGTCATTGTATGGACACTAATCAGATTATTCCTAATAAAAGATTTTATCGTAGCATCAAGTCCCAGATAAACTTACCTGGGAGACTTGTTACCATCATCTGTTTGAGCTGGGTTGGTTAGTTTTGCCTCTTTTTGGATATTCAAGTGTTTATCCAAAGTATCCTGCAGCATAAGAGAAATAAACCCATACACTCTATTATTCTCCCACAAATATCATTTCCTTAGGAACATGCATGCAATCACCGCAGGCCATCTGTTGCCATGCAAGAGACCATCAACAGAATATACCACAATGGGACCACCATAGACCACATGTTATTGGGCTGGTGGATCATTTTCGTGAATGTGGGTGTTGCTTTGTCATGATTGGCTCAATCTTTAGTCCTGTACTTTGATAAACATTCAAACTATAGGTTGTAGGATGTAACCCTCTCAATAACACAACCCTCTCTGACTATATTTAACTAAAATAAAAGACTAAAATACCTTGCTCCAAACAGAATAAATATGCCCACAACAAAATTTCAAATTAAACAAATGTGATGTTGACGATAATGGACCATTTTTTAACTGAAGGCGCACTGTATGTCAATGAATAGTCTGTAAGATGGAACATGAGATGGAACGTTGTCTGAGGCCTACACAGGAACCAAAAAAGCAGACTCATCCATGGTTTTTAAAGTTTATTTTAATGTAGACTATATTATGCATGACAGAGGCAGTTCTGGTGAGCTCTGTACACTCCATGAGCAGAGCATAAGCACTGTGTAATGGCATCTTTTTAAAGTTTTAGTATATACTACACAGAAACATAAATAAAAGCAAACTAAACAAGATTTTTAACTATTTTAAAGATGACAGAGGGAGATGAGCTTGTTGCACTGTAGAATGGCATGTTTTTACACTTGAGTACACTTGAGTTTTAGCACACAATAATTACCTCAATCTATAACAGCTAGTGATGGGAAGTCTGATTCTTTTAAATAACTCGATTCTTTCGGTTTGTTCAGTGGTAGCGAATTGATTCCTATCAATTCATTTGATTCACCAAAAAAAAGCTGCCAGGCTCAAACCCATATCACTGGGTTGCAAGGCATACTATTAACTCACTAAGCTATTTACTCTGCCTTATGAAGAGGTATCATACCTAATAGTCAAACACTCAATCCCCCCATCCCCCCCATTTAAAAAAAATATATCTATGAATAGTCTAGTTTGCAAACTACAAAACTTAACAAAGATTTTCCACTGGTATATCACACCTCCTTTTTTAAGTTTTACATTTTAGCTTTTGTGCAATTGTTCATTTTAAATGTGTATTCGTGCACTTTATTTTACTTTGTGGTATGAAAATACATAATTTTATTATTTTTATAACTACGGAATAATTTTATTCTTTTTTATTGTAATTATATAAAGTGTTCTTTAATTAATGCTGCTTAAAACAACTTAGAGGTCTGTGTGTTTAATTGTATTTTATTAGTGTGTTTTCTTGCAATTAAACTTCATTCATCCATTCATTCATTTTCTTCCGCTTCTTCCGGGGTCGGGTCGCGGGGGCAGCAGCCTAAGCAGTGAGGT
>JBCNYH010000027.1:10654788-10671826 GCA_039654325.1 Tandanus tandanus
TATATATATATGTATATATATATGTATGTGTGTGTGTGTATATATATATATATATATATATATATATATACATATATACATACATACATACATATATATATATATATACACACATATACATACATATATATGTATATACACACACACATATATATATATATATATATACACATATACACACACACACAAACACACTGCATTTCCAGTATAAAAGTTTTGCACAGTGAAATAAAACCAAAAATCTTTGATTTGTAAATTTATGTGAATAATTACTTAACAAAAATATTTACAAATAAAAAATGTTAAATATTTTTAGACCAGCCTAATTGGATTTTTGTTGTATGTTGTAAATATAAACAACGTTTGAACTAAACGTCTCTTACCTATTCAACAAAGGCTTGAATAAAGGCATGTTTTCCATTGTGTTACATCACCTTTCCATACAATCATGAATTATAAAATGGGGGCAGCCGTAGCCTGATGATTAGAGGAAGTGGCATTGGGACTGAAAGGTCGCTGTCGCACTTTGGGAAAAGAGGATACTATTTGTTGAAGTCTCCCGTCCACCTCAGCATGATGAATTAGTCTCTGATGATGTGAATAAGGTGACAGACCTGAGATCGGAGAATTTCGAAGTTGATCCTCAATGCTCTGAGTTATTTACATTGTTCTCTCCTATTTCCCATGATGATTTGTTTACAGTGATAAGCAAGATGAAACTATCTTCTTCCTTGTTAGAGCTCTTACCTCCTTCTGTATTAATTGGGGCTTTTACCAGCATTACTGAATATTATTAACAGTTCATTGAGCCACGGTTGCTTTCCCTCTTGCTTTAATCATGTAGAGGTGATTCCTTTATTGTAAAACCTCACCTGGGTGCCAGTTCCATTTGTAATTACTAACCTATTTTGAAGTTTTTAAGTTTATTTACTCAAGTCTTTATTTAGCTTCTTTTCTTTCACTTTCCTTTTAATATCTATCTATCTATCTATCTATCTATCTATCTATCTATCTATCTATCTATCTATCTATCTATCGTTTCTATACTTGTACTGTTTTTATTTAAAAATTTTACTGTTGGTAAGTTAAACTTTTATTGTTGTTTTATATTGATACTTGTATTAATTTATTGTGTGTTTTTATTGTTGTTTATTTTAATGTACAGCGCTTTAAGTTTTTTTAGTACAGTTTCAGGTTGTGTTGCTGGTTGCAGGTGCGGACTGTGTTGAGTGACACTGGTTTTCAGAAATACTCCTGAGCCAATGTGACTGTATTTGTCTCAGTTGCATGACAATTTTTCAGGCAGTGCTACCTGAGGACTTGAAGGTCAAATCAAACAATGGTTTTCAACCTTGTTTTTTATGCACTGAGAAGTGTCTGAATTGCCCAAATCTTTTTATGGAAGCTGCAGATGCTACAAGATATCATTTCTCTGCAATCTTGCACTGAGACAAGTTCCTTTTGAACGGAATAACAATTGTTTTATGAATTTTGGCACAAAGGGGTGCTCCACAACCCATCCTTGCTTGGACAGATTGAGCCTTTGGTAGGTGCTACTTTTCTAGCGAATTATGATACCATACCTACTAATTAATTGAGTTCTATGAATATTCTGTAAACTTTTCTGTCTGATTTAAACTCTGTCCCAAATTTTGTTGAATGTGTTGCAGGCATAACATTTTAAGTTTAGATTTAGAAAATACATCTAGGTTAGTCAGTAAAAATGTTGAAAATATTTTCTTTTCTTGTACTTTTGTCAGTTAAATAAAGGTTAATTAACAAATTATAGGTTTGGTTTATGATATGGTTGCATTTTAGAAAATATCTCAACTTTTCTTGAAATACATCAAGTTAGTACATTAAATAACAAAAGTGTAGCTACTTATTTCCCATTGGTGTACTGTGGATTACAATAGCTGAAGTCTAATGAACAAAGGTGTACCATTCTTTTCCACTGGGACTCTACATTTGGGACAAGGCCGTGTTGTCTCTTTTATAGTGTCCTGAGAAGCTTCTTCCCAACGGGCCCGTAAAGCAGCATCTTCATCCACTACATAACCCTGTCAGATAACAAAAAAAACCACACCACAACAGAAGCACATTAACATAAGAAACGATTTCAACAGCTTTTCTCGACTGGTGTGAATGTCAGCGTTATTTATGTACATAATCTAGAGATACGTGGTCTGGAAATTATGTTTTTCATGTTTCAATATTTAATAACAATTTCAATTCTTTAGTTTATTACAATGCTTGAATTGTGAATATCTATAAACAGACAATTCTTATACAATTAGTTTTTTCTTGCTTAAAATTGTTGATCTGCTTCTTGAATTTACTTCTTTGCATTTAAATACAGTGAACCCACTACAGTCCAGTATCTATTTAATGTTATAATTATTATTCATGAATAATAATTATGTTGACTTATATTAAGAATGGCGTAAGCTATTTATGGAAGATACTTTTACACAATTACAAACCTTTCATACCAGTTCTTCCTAATGGATTCTTCAGACACTCACCACAACGGCCATTGTGAGCCATCAATCAAGGGCTTTTATAGTCTCAGGGTCCACTAAGTATCAGTAATATTCAGTGTGTGTGTGTTTCACTGAATTGTGTGTATGACCCACACCTGCATGGGGCCTCCTGCGGCAGGGATAGACTGCTGTCTACACTCACCCTCATGGTACTCCTCCTTACAATCCCGGCAAAACACAAACTGCACACAAACAACACATTTAGTTAGAAGCAAATGAACACATTTTCTATCATATAACAGACAAATATTCCACGTGTATTGCTGACCATAAAGGATTAATTCTTACAGAACCTAATGCTGCCTATAATTATTTTATATACTCTGCATGTTTCTGATATTAAGTTTGCTCATAAATGTTTCAGTAAATGATAATAACAAGCAGAAGCTTTATGGATACATTCGATACTGGAATTTACTCAATAGCACTCGTACTTTTACATTAGGTCAAAAAAAGCAAGGACAGTTTCGGGGGCCAGTTGAAGGTAATGCTTTACTGGCTGCATCCAAACTCTGTTACTAGTACTGGACACTCTTCCGGTTTATGGAACAGTAGTACGTAGTATGCAGTACATGAAAAATAAACATTTCCTGCGCTCGGGCGTTTCTGGGTGGAGTTTGTATGTTCTCTCTGCTTGCGTGGGTTTCCTCCGGGTACTCCAGTTTCCTCCCACAGTCCAAAAACATGAAAAACAGTAGGCTAATTGGCTGTTCCGAATTGCCCCTAGGTGAGTGTGTTGGCCCTGCGATGGCCTGGCTGTCCAGGGTGTACCCAGCCTTCACCCAGAGTCGGCTGAGATGGGCGCCAGCATCCCCTCGACCCTTATTAGGCTTAAGCAGCCTAAAAAAATGAATGAATGAATGAATAAAAGTAAAGGACAGTCACTCGAATGATGTACTACTGATGTAGTATACAGCCAGAGCTCACTTCACTGGCTATGGTATCCCATGACGAAAATAGCAGGCCTTGAGTGGGTGTTCCTGATATGCAGTGGCAAGTACCTACCAAAGTTGACAAAACCACTGAGCTGGCAAGAGTGTCATGAGTGCCCAAGGCTCACTGACACACATAAAGAGTGAAGGCTAGTACGTCTGGTTGGTGGAAACTGTTAATGGTGGCTATGATAGAAAGGTGCCAGAACACACAGTGCATTGCAGCCTGCTGTGTATGGAGCTTCCAAACCCCACACCAGTCAGTCGGTGTTAAAGTTATGGCTGACGGGCCAGGATGCAGTGTGTAGTACATCAGATACGGAGTTTCAAACACAGCCGTTGTTTTTAAATACAACATTTAGTTGAATTTAGGCCACAGATATTAGTGAACTTTGAAAAACAGTGCAACACCTACAACATGCAGTAGGTGGCGCCCTGTTGTTACGTTCCATTTCCACTCTGGCTTTTTAATATGATGTTCTACTACACAAGGATTAGAGTGTTCCTCTTATTTTTAGCTCGGGTGCACCTTTGAGGTGCAGCACTGATTTGGCACTTCTTCAAAGGCAGGGAGTGTGAAGAAGGAGCCGGTGTTCTCTCTCCTCACTCATTCATTTTGCTTTTCCTTTCGCGCAAAGGTGACAGATAGCAGCTCCCATCTCTAAGCCTCATGACAGACATCTCTTTGTTTTCCGACTCCATGCGCAATGACAAGTAGGGGAAAAAAAAAATTTGACAGACATTTTCATCCCACGCTGTCCCACTCCGCCAATATCCATCCCCCATCCCCCTGCTCCAAAAACACTATCCAGAAATGAGCTCCTCATCGGCGTCACTGCACATCTCCTCCTCCTCCTCAGCATCATCATCATCATAGTGTTCCTCAGCAGTCATTTCATCAGCCGCCTGTGGCTTCAGAGTGCTAAGATGATGCTTTGTCAGTGTGGGATGAAAAGCACTTTGTAGTTTTGTCTCAGGCATCGAGCATTTTTAATATCTTTATGCGTTTGCATGGCAGTGTGATGAAACAAAAAAAAAAGTACATCCAAGTAACACCCACGTCTACACACCCACACAGGCTTACAAAGAAATCAGGCTCTGTTTGACCTAATGAGAAAAAGGTATGTGCATTACAGCAAATAACAGACAAGATCAAACAGAATCAAGCTAATATTTATTAAATAAGTAGGCAGGGATGAAGTAATAAAAAGGAGGATAGGGAGTGTTCATGGATCTGGAATTCCTTTGCTTCCTGTCTGCCATATCTCACCTACACATCCACACAACAGTAATCACAATGCTTTAGGAAACCAAACTGACTGATACACTTACAGCAACCTGAAACACTGGCAAGCGTGAACATGGGAGATGTAGACAGACGTAGTCTGTATATATATATACCACTAATCTGTCAGAACAGCTCCTTAATACAACACGTGCAAACCCCAGCATGCCCATAAACGGTGATACAGGTGCATCCCAGTGGACCTGCAGCTGTAACTGCATCCAAAGGCGGTTCTACCGATATTAGTCTGGGTGCAAATACTTATTTACCAACAAATAACCACAAATTATCTTTTGTGTCATTTAAAGATGCTGCTTTTGTGCCTGCTTTCACCAGCCCTTTTTAATGTGTATATGGATGATTTATCTCTCCTACTAAGCGGCTGCAAAACTGGCTGAAGGATTGGTCACGTACTGATAAACCATTTCATGTATGCAGATGATTTTATTGAACTCTAACCTCGTAGTGCTGGGTTTCGACATCTGCTAAATATATTCTCTAAGTATGCAATCAATCATGATGCGCAATACTGTGCTAAAAACAGCATGCTTATGATATTTAGAACAAAAGTGGATACATTTTCCAGAATTTTATTTATCAGGGCAAGTGATCTGCGTGTGTAATAAAACAAATAGCCCACAGGGGTCCAGACCATTTCAGAATATGCCAATATAGAACAAGCATAGCAAGTTTGAAAGCCCCGGCATCAGAGTTGCAAGAAAATGTCAGGAAAACTAATATACAGTTTTGCCTCCGTGACCTTGAAAAGTCGGTCAAGGTCACTCGCACACAAACACATCCTTGCACTTATAGTGGTGAGCCAGCATACCAGGTTTATAAGCCCCAGCTCCAGCACACGGCAAATAAATGTCCGGAAACTAAAATGTGACGGACAGACAGATGGATGGACAGACGGACAAATGGAACCCATTCCTATATCTCCAGAGCCACTTTGTGGGCGGGAGCTAATAAAATATCTGGGGCACTTTATTACTGATCGAATGACTGATGATGACATATATAGACCGTACCGTGTATTATATGGTGAAGCTAATATGTTGGCAAGAAAATTTTCTTTATGTTCTGATGATACATCTCTTTAAAGCATATTGTACTCCTCCTTATTCTACTTCCTTATGGACTAATTTCAAAAAGGCAAGCTTGTATAAGCTTCAGGTTGCCTATAATGAATGCAAGTGGATCTTATTGAAAAAGCAGAGATGGTGTAGTGCTACTGTATTGCTTTGTATTGCAGGAATCAGTACTTCTTTCAGGCCTTGTTGAGGAAATGAATGTTTACATTTATGTGTCGATTAAACGATTCTCAGGACTCCATTATTGTGCCGGTGACAAATCCTTTTTTTAGTGTGGTATATCAGTCACTCTTCTAGAAACATTGGTATAACTGTCTTTTAAGAGAAGTGTCTGTGTCCCTTTTTTTATGTGAGACTTTCTAATGGACAATGATGATGTTGATGATGATGATAATTGAAGAAATATTTTCCACCTCCAGATGGGGGAATATTGTGTGTGTGTGTGTGTGTGTGTGTGTGTGTGTGTGTGTGTGTGTGTACCGTTGAAAAACCCTGAAATATCAATATACCAAGAATATTGGATACATTTGTGTGCATTGTGCATTAGTTCTGGGAAATCACAACTCTCACTGCACGCACAGTAAGAATGTCGCTCTTTATATCTATACAATACAACTGGGATTTAATTCAAACACAACGCCATTCGCTACAAAACAAGGCAGAAAACACGATCCTATACAATTCAATACAGTAAGTCTTCCTCCTCCATCTGATTTGAGGAAGGTCCGGTGCAAGGAGGGACCTGTATTATTTTTATCTGGTGTCACCCAAATGAGCATGGGTTTCCGTTTTGAGTCGGACTCCTCTCAAGGTCTCTTCCTCATGTCATCTGAGGGAGTTTTTCCCTGCCACTGTCGCCACAGGCTTGCTCATTAAGGATGTATAGGATTTATAGAGAGATGTCTAAAATCATACGTTTAAATTCTTTACCAAATTTGTTTACTATGTCAAGCTGCTTTGCTCTATAAATGTCAATTCCAAGATTTGCTATACAGATACAACAGTATTAAATATAATTATTTTGAAAGCCATGGCCAGCAAATGACCAGGACTGCCCCATTCTTGTGCTGTATACATAGATCCAACTTATGTGACAAGAATTGCCTACAGACAGCAGTGGAGAGCAGAGAAACAGTTTAGAGAGGAGGAAGAATCTAAATATAAGATTATTGGTCAAAACAATAAAGGCACTGGACCTCTAATAATCACTCTTACACATGTATTTGAAGAACCGATTAATCCTACTAGGGGAGCGGGGAGGCTGGAGCCTATCTTAGCCGACTCTGGGTGAAGGAAGGGAAACACCCTGAACAGCTGGCCAGACCACCACAGAGCAACACACGCACAACCATTTATACTCACACTTACACCTAGGGGCAATTTAGAACATCTAAATAGCGTGATGTGCATGTCTTTGGACTGTGGGAGGAAACCGGAACGCCCGGAGGAAACCCACGCAATCATGGGGAGAACATGCAAACTCCACACAGAAACGCCCTTATCAAGGCCAGGACTTGAACCCAGGACCTTCTTGCTGTGAGGCGGACATGCTAACCAAGTTTATTGAAGTAATCAAGATGCTGGAAAATAACTTGACTGATCATCTCGGGCTGATCTCTAAAAATATAGTTGATCAGCTTATACTGGATTTTTCAAGATAGTGGTTAATAATTTCACCCCCCTAATTGTCTTCTTGTTGTGTAATAATCTTCTAAATCATTTGTCCACAATGCTGCATTAGTAGCTGTAATTTAGAAACTTTAGCCGTGTTTTGAATATCTGGTAGCTGTAGATGGATTTTTCAGTGAAGAAATGACAAATTTTGCCCCGAGTTGTATCTGTGTGTGCATACTTGAAGTCCAGCTTCACTAAAGCCTTTATCTGTGACAGCCAGGTCCAGCACTGCCTGCGGCGACCACACGATCACTGGCACACGGCACCTGGGCCAAGCAGCAGCTTCTCTGTGGAGGAGGAGCTGCGGATTTTAAGTCTGGCCATAAGCACCTGTAGAGAGAGACTCCTTCATGCTTTCCACTTTTGGCTATTGTTTGAATGCCACAGACGTGTACACTGATACCATCCCAAACATACATGTAACACATAAAAAGGGATTAATCTGTTAGCCTAAATGCTGTTGTGAATGCCACGAAAAGCTAGAACCTGTTTTGTGTTGTTCAGAATACCTGAATCAGTTATTCCCTGTGTTAATACGCACTCGCTGCTGCATCCACCACTGTTCGGTAATATGCTATTATATGTGTAAATGATTATTTAAAGGTAATGATCTATTCAGGGAAGCAGGGGAGTGTCTACACATGTATATCTCCCCTTGCTGAAACATCCATTCATCTAGACACCATAGAGAAGGGGCTGGCCTCATCTCATCCACTGTCAGAAAGGAACGTTACCATAGAACATTTAATAAATGAAACCTGCGACTTTATTCAGGGTATATATCACTTCTTGTAGTGTTCTAAGTAAATCCAGGTCATTTTTGAGGACTTTATTTTAATTAATCTTAAATACGAACAAAAGATATGTTCTAATAATAATATTTCATTCAAGTATTTGATCAAACAGCTTTTAAATAGCATACTGCATATCAGAATCATTATTTCCTGTGGCTGAATCACAGATGGTGTTATTTTGGGCATATGGTGCACTTATTAAGGTCGAGAACAGCATGGAATGATACTCTATACAAGTAGTTGTATGGTGAATACAATGCAATCTGAGAGTCAGTGTAATTACTAAAATGTGACGCCATGATGGATTTTTATGTGGACACTGCATAGGTAGCATAAGAAATGTTCAATCTAATGTTTATGTGGATAAACAAATACACTGCCCGGCCAAAAAAAGGTCACACATTTTCTTGGAGAGTCTTTAGCCTTGATCACAGCATGTAATCTCCATGGCACTGGTGCTCCAGTTAATCCTAATGGGTTCAAACAGCCATTTAGCCTAATGTGCATGTTTTTGGACAATGGGAGGAAACCGGAGTACCCGCAGGAAACCCACGTAAGCACGGGGAGAACATGCAAACTCCATACAGAAACACCCGAGCCCGGAACTCGAACCCAGAACCTTCTTTCTGTGAGGTGAATGCGGTAATCTCTACGCCACCTTGACAGATGATCATAATAGATAACATTGAACAGCACTGCTTAAACACATTAATAAAGGTTTGAGAATTAAATAAACAGAGTAGAAGCTCAGTCTAGTCTCCGCATGCAGGTTAGTCTTTCTGCTGTTGGAGCAAACTGGGACATAAACAAAAGATGAACATCCACTCAGTACATCCCTGCATCTGTACACTGATGTTTGTGTTTGCAAACTTGCAATCAGTCAGCACTAATGGCTGCCAAACAGCACCCTAATCTTTAATCAACTGGATAATTAGAAAACATCATGCAAATGGTGTGGCAATTACGCCGTAATCACTGTATGATTGGACAATAAGAATAAAACGAGTGACAGAGGGCAAGGAAGCCACCATAATGGCTGTTAGTGGGGAGACTGAAAGCAGGGGTAAGAGTGGCTGAATTTGGGAGCATTATAAAAATATTTCAGATGCAGGATGTTGTTCAGAGCACCAGACTCCAAGCTTCTCTCATACTCTATATTACAACAGTGCATATACTACGTAAAACACTG
Organism: Tandanus tandanus; assembly: GCA_039654325.1. Lineage (NCBI taxonomy): Eukaryota > Metazoa > Chordata > Actinopteri > Siluriformes > Plotosidae > Tandanus > Tandanus tandanus. Next base: position 10,664,300 of record JBCNYH010000027.1, read on the forward strand.
TCAGACTCTCATACAGCACAAAATCTCTTGTCAGAATGTGGAGTTTTGGCTTTCCAACATGCCTATTTCTAAATTAACTGTATAAAAATAAATAAATACAAATTTTATTTTTAATTTTCTTATCTAAAAAAGGTAAGGTAAGACTGTTGGGCTTCTTACACCCGAGCCTACTGGATCATCAGGCCGGAGCTTATCCCTGGTTTCCGTAGCGGGAAGAGACTAGGAGTTCAACTCCTCCTGGATGGGATGCTAGTCCATCGCAGGTTACCTTCCCAGTACCTTTATTGGTACCCATTTATACTGCGGGGTGGACAGACACACAGTTGCGGTTACGACCTTGCCCAGGGGTCTAATGGGGATTCAAACCCACGACCTCTCGATCATGAGCCCAGCCACTACACCACTGGCCCTATCTAAAGCTATGAAGAAAATTAGTGGTATGGGTTGCTAGGAATACTTGAGATAGTAATTTCACCAGAGTGATTAAAAAAGAATTAATTAAGAACGCATTACTAACTTTGATTGTTGTAATTTCTACAAAAAAATGTGTTTTTAAGACATTTTTAAGAAAATCTGAATGGGAATGTTTAGAAATGTTTCCTTGAACATGTACCAATAAAGAAAGGAGGTAAAACATTTTGTTCTACTTTGCTTTTAACATAATGATGCACTACTTCAGCTTGGAGTTTCTATGACTCACCTTCTGTTGCAAAGGACGGTCCCAAATGGATACTCGAAACATTCAAACTTTTTAAGATCAGTTTATTTTGAGGTCTCAGCCTTGTATTAGTGGACAGTATCTCTATAATACTGTGGATTTGTACCTATGAACTACTGCTGTAATAATAAAGACTGTCTTATGCTCCTCTAAGGTCACTTATTCACACTATGCTCATACTAGACATCATTTAATTTAATACAGTTTGTCTTTGTACCTCCTTCACTTTTGTACTGTAATGCTTTATAACCCCATTACCCAAGGTCACCCTGAAGAGGTTCTCATTACGGATCTACTGTATATTCATATTTCTGTAAAGCTGATTTTTCATGTGCTAAAGCACTAAACATACATTTGAACCGTCCGGATTAATATGCATGTAGTATACAGTATAGTATTTAGTTTCATACACTGTAGTCAGTTTTTTGTACACAATTTTGGTAATTTTGTCTCTGTACACCACCACAATTCATTTGAAAGAAGTCCTGATGTGATTTAAGTGCAGAATTTCAGGAGTTGAGCAAAATGATAACATTAACCTTTTATAAATAACACCCATTATACACAATCTCCCCATTTTCAGCACCTCAAAAGTAATTGGTTGAGCTAGCATAATAATAACAACAATAACTCACCAAAGGCTAGGTGGATATCGCTTAATGGAATATTTAATTTAGTGACATCCACCAAGCCTGAAGCGAATAGCTGTTTTAATATACACTACAAGGGAACATAAGCAAAAAATAAATAAATAAAATAAAATAAATAAAAAATATATATAAAAAAGCACAATAATATGTGATTTTTCATGACAGACACAAGTGAACTCCTCAGGTGATGAGCGCTGTGTAACGGCATCTCTTCAAACCTCTTTCAGAGTTTTAGTATAAATCACATAGAAACAAAGACTTTTTTAGTTTGTTATGTACTTTAACCCTGACACAGGCTGAGCTAAGCACTGTGTAGCTAACGGCGTAGTAGATACATCATGGAATCTGCACCTGCTCTGTAAAGGGGTATTTTTATAGTCATTTAAAGTTTTAGATTATGCTACATGCAAACACAAGAAAAACAAATTAAAATGAGATTCTTAAGGTTTATTTTGCTGTTGAAAAAAAATAAACGGGACAATGATGACACCACCTGCTCCAAGTGACTGCAAAAAACTGAGTGTCTGTCATTTAGATTCAAGCTGTATACCTATTGAATAATGTTTTTTTTAATCCCCTGAAAGTTAACCAATCAGATCATGCCGTTCCCATGTAGCATAAACTAATTAAAAATACAAGTAAATGTTTTAATTCTTTCTGTGCAAATCCTTTATAGTCAGTGACAGCCTGAAGGCTGAAACCCATGGACACCACCAAATACTGAGTTTCCTCCATTGAGATGCTTTGCCAGGTTTTTACTATAGCCACCATCAGTTGCTGTTTGTTTGTCCGTCTTTTTGCCGTTAGTTTTGTCTCCAGTAAGTGAAAATGTGCTCAGTTGAGTTTCCTGGCCTGGCTGTTTAGGAACATTCCCTTTGTATGCTCAAGAAGCTCCTGGGTTGCTTTCGCTGTATGTTTTGTTTCATTATCCATTTGTACTGTAAAGCACCTTCATTTCAGCTTTGCAGCATTTGACAGAATCTGAGCAGAAGCCATTGCCCTGTACACTTCAGAATTCATCCTGCTTCTTCTATCGGTGGTCACACGATCAATAAACCAGTGAACCAGTTCCACTGGCAGCCCTACATGCCCATGTCCTCCATGTCTAACAGTATCATTCTGGTACAATTTTACCTTGGTTTCATATGTCCAAAGAATCTTGTTCCAGAACTAGGCAGGTTTTCTTGCAAAATCCAATCTGGCCCTTCTGTTCTTGAGTGTTACCAGTGGTTTGCATCTTGCGACAAACTCTCTGTATTTCCATGCGTGAAGGTGTCTCTTGATTGTCGACTTTGACAGACATAAGCCTTAATAAATCCTTTAGAAATTTGACCCATCAAATTATTGCTCAGATTATCAGACATTTATTTTTAATCATCAGGACATCATGCCAGCATTTAATTAATTTATAAAACCAGTAAAGGATTATATACTGTAGATGATGGGACTGCACATTACAAGAGTAGTCTTTCTGTTCTAGAGATGTTTAGGAGGTTAATATTTTTGCAGCAGGAAAATGACTCACCCCACATCCGAGGCCATTTTGCAATTCGCACTGCACCCTTTTGCGTTCATCCTCGAGGAAGAGACCAGCCCCGCAGCCTGGAGCAGGGCAAAGAACTCCCCCCATCTGCAGTAAACACTCCTCCACCCCATAACGTTGGTACCGTTCATACTAAGAGAGAAGGGGGGTCAGATGGTATGTATATACACACAGCAGAACCAGATAAAAACAGATATGAAGAGGCATAGACAGAGAAATAGCATTATTATGAAAGATTCACACATTTACCGCACTACAGTAATCTACAGCCAACAAAAGAAAGCCATTAGTGATGGATCTCAAAGTGTTCTTTGCAAACACAGCTAAATCATTGTGGAAATCCTCTAATATAAGAAATCCTTTTTCTCAGGTTTGAAGCTTGATGAAAAAAACCTGCTGTGAGGAAGATGGTGGTCTTAGGTTAGAGAGATGGAGAGATAAGTAAAAGAAAGGAACGGTGGTGACAGAGAAGGCTGCTTGCTGCTTGGACAGGGACTTATTGAGCAGCATGACGGAACAGCAGACGAGCCTATTAAGAAGCTGTCAGATAGGAGAACCTGTCAATATTCTCCGCTGAGAGACAGCAAGTCAGTCTGTATGTACGTGTTTGTGTGTATGCAGGTGAGTATATTGAGAGCTTATTGTTTACAACCCACCTGCTCATCTCCCAGGACCCGGAAATGATGTAACTCTTTAATGAGAGAGTCAGGACATCCAGCTTAAAGGAAGGAGAAAAACGTAAAGTATAAATAAAGGCAAAGCGGGTGAAAGAGATCGGCTTGATACTGACAGTAAATAACAGTGGTATTCATATCAAAGCTTGATGACTAATGACACACACGCGCACATACATGCATGCTCCGACAGAGATGATGAACTATCACTCTCGTGTGCATGCAAGATTTTATTTATTTATTTATTTTTTATTAATTGTTTCCGCTGATCACGAGACTACAAGAAGGTATCTTCCCCATAACTTCAACTACTTGATTCCTTCATTTTGGACTGGAATGAAAGTGCTGCTTTTTCAGGAGCTTCCATTGCGCTGCTTTACGAGACTATTCTACAGGGGCGGATCTAAGATTTTGGGATATGGGGGTTCCTCAAGTGATGAGTAGCTTTACCTAGCTGATTACAATTTTTACCATACCACTTCCGTCGAGAGCTATAGTACTGTATTTGCCATTTTGGTGCCATTTTCAGGGTTCCCACAGACATCCCATGGTGAAATTCTGTGACTTCTCCATGAACGATCAAAAAAATTTAATGACTTAAATCCACTTTATCCCCAGTTTAAAAAAGCACGGCATCATGGATTATGTGCCAACATGCTTCCTTGGGGATCCCTCAGGGAATCCCCAGAATTCTACGATGTCTCCCAAGCAACATGACATGTCAAGATTCATTTATAATTACTACTTTTCACTGATAAAAAACAAATTGGTGTTTTAAACCCTGGTGGTACTGGGGATTGAACCAATTGCCTTAACCAATGAACCACCATAGCCTAACACAACTGAGCTAAAACTCGGGTCATCACTTACGCATGTATCAGATGTTGCTAACATCAAAACATGAACATGTACTAAATGTACTAAATTTCCTTCGAATTATACGAATAAATGAATTGCGTTACGTCCGAGAGCTAAAACTAGAAGTTCATTCAGTGCAGCCTTGTTTAATGGCAAGATTTGTACATGTAGATTTAGCTCGCCAAGATAAATTACAGACATACACAAATTTAGTGTGGTTTAAGCCTCAAAACCTTGATTAGCTACTTGTAGAAAAATTTCTACAAGAAGTTCTTCACTATGTTAAAAATAAGTATTAAGCAGAAGCACAACAAAGCATCGAAGACACTGCAATTACATGTATAAACACAGCTGGATTCCTGTATGTCAATACGGGAAATGTTTGCTAACCATCGACCTTTCCTTTTGTTACTGTGAAGTTTTTATGACCCCAGGCAAGCAGTACAGAGAGTTAATCCCTGATCTGCTCCTGCATCAAACGACTGCACAATAAGGCATTATCACATGGAATATAGGTTGCTTGTAGTTGTTTGTTTGCGCTCCAACATGAAAGACTGGCTGCTCCCGGAAGGACGCTTGACACCACATGAAAGGATCTCATAGATATCCTATAGGAGTACTGCAGTCATCGTGGCTGGACGGAGTGTGTTTTCCTCCAGCCTCCAGATAATAGAGGTGAAACCTTCATCTTTCTCTCTAGTGCATCAAAACTTTCACACACTTAAATATTGCACCTAAAACTGCACTACACACCACCTGCTCAAGGGCAGAAGGGCTACATCCTCATATCCTATTGCGCTAATTTATCTGCAAAAACCACCTGCCTTCAAAATCTTTTTGACAGCAACGTCCATTCACTGGCTGTGCTTACAGCTGCATGTGAGATTACGGAGGATAGGAAAGGTGACACCAGCAGCACCCTGTATACACTCGAGGCCTGCAAGCAGCCGAATGCTAATGTTGCTAATCTTCCTCCAGGGTCGCTAACGCAAACACGACTCACTTTTCTTATGCAAATAGCGGCAGCATGCGCTAATCAGTGTTGGACGCACCTGGGGACGTCGCCCCTGCCAGCAAATATTAAACTAGATGAGGGGAGAAAAGACTCACATTTGTGTAAAAGTAATTAAAGAAGTATTCTACAGAGATGACATGTTACCATGGCAATAAAAGGCCAGCAGAGTCACCCAAAGGTTGGGCAAAGAAATATCGTAAAACAAAAGTAACGAAAAACATCAAGAGAAACAATCGAGTGAAAAACAAAACGAGAGGGGTTTAGTCGTCAGAACAAAACAGATGTGCTAGACGGAGACACAAGTAGAGATTGACATGACAGAGAAAATGACAGCAAGTCAGAAACAGAGAAATAGGAAAACAGTGAGACAGACATACAAGTGAGAGGAAGTGAGCACATGACGTTACCTGCCGAGTGCAGTTTGGCTTCACTAAAAGCTACAAGAGGAACGATCACTGAAAGCAATCAACTCAGAGAATTAACTCACTCAATTGCATTCTTTAATGAAAGTTGTTAAAGCACACCGCGGCCATGAGACTATCGATCTCCCACTACTGCGCCTGCATGCTTATGGGACATACAATGAGGGCTAATAGGCCTTCAGAGCATAAGGTTACTACACTAGAGAACAGAGTTTGCAGCAGTAACTTTACAACATGCCAGTTGAGAAAGAAAGGAAGATGTTCATAGGAGAGAATGAAGGTATATGATAATGCTTGACATATCAAAATAGATTTATATTTTTCTGTAAAGAGTACCGGTACTAGTCATCCTTACAGCATAATTTGTACGTAATGTAATATGTTTAAGCATAACAGAGCTTATTTTAATGTAAATGACCATAAAAAGCACTATACAGGGCAATTTAATCTCATGGATTACTAGCGGGGGCTGAACCAACGCGGAACAACCATTTTTCCTGGAAGTGATGTGAACTCGTTGGGCCGGATCGTCCAGCGGAAGTAGTCCTGCCTGCCATTTACGTTAAAATAAGCTCTGTATCGCTTAAACGTATTACATTACACACATTATGCTGTGAGGATGATCAATCCTGGTGTTCTTTAAAGAGTCTTATAATAAACAACTATTAAACAAAACTATAAACAAAAGTTCATGTTAGTGTCTGCGCAGAGGGTCACGTGGTTTCCTCTGATATTTCAATTTCTTCCCATCTTCCAAGAATATAGATGGACTGGCAGTTATAAATTGTCCATCGTTGTGAATGTGTGCGATGGTCGGAGCTTATCTCAGCCGACACTGGGCAAAGGTGCATAACCCTGGTCAGCATGCCAGATCATTGCAGGGCCAACACACACACACACACACACACACACACACACACACACACCCCCAACCATTCATACTCACACCTAGGGGCAATTTGGAACAGCAAATTAGCCTAATGTGCATGTCTCTGGACTGTGGGAGGAAACCATAGTACCCCAAGAAAACCCACTCAAGCACAGGGAGAACATGCAAACTCCACACAGAAATGCCCAAGTCTGGGATTCGAACCCAGGACCTTCTTGCTGTGAAGCGGATGTGCTAACCACTAATGCCACTGTGCCAATGTCCAATTTGCTATTTGTTACTGTAAGAGCCTGTACTTCGTTCAGTGATGTGATTTGTTGCAGTATCGATATTATCTCCTCACATTTCCCTGCTGTAGTCTGTTGTAATGAGCCAAGAAGAGAATAAAAAAAATGTAGAAAAAGACAACAGAGTTGATTCATCACTTCTAGCATGCCAAGAGTATCTGCCATCTGCCACGGCAGGCTAAGACAAAATGTCCGCCAAGCTGCACTGGTAAACAGCAGTACATGCTATAACAAAGTACTCCTGCCTCACTGATCACGATCTGTTCAACACCCGACTCCAGTTCCACCATTATAAAGTTTTCTGGAGGTCTTAAAGAAAAGTTACCTGTTACAGATTCATTTAAAGCTGCAGTGGTGGAAGTATACAAGCACAGCACCTGCCCACTCACTCACACACACACACACACACACACAAGCACAGTATATAATGCTTTGTGGTTGACTACTATGGACAAATAAAAATCACCCAAA
>JBCNYH010000027.1:10677116-10688917 GCA_039654325.1 Tandanus tandanus
TTGTGTAGGGGGTTGTAGAAAAATTTTTAGACTCCTCCTTAAATTAATTTTACTATGTAAAGCTGCTTTGTGACAATTTCAACTGTAAAAAGTGCTATACAAATAAAACTGAATTGAATTAACCACTAAGCCACCACTGCCCTGAAATGCCCTTATTTCACAGAAATAGCAAATTATTCACATATTATGGCACAGATTCAAACTTCCATGGCTCTAACGTGTAACTTATGCTGATGGTATGCAAATTAATTTTTAAAAATATGCTGTGAATTGAAAAGCTGTACTTGGTTGGTCACTACAGGACTAGACCAAGGCTACTTCTGGTTGGAATGTGAATACAGATGTGAACACGTGGAGACCTAAACAGATACAGATGGAGTTACAAGCATTATGTCCCATGTCCAAAATGTCATACACAAAGATAAAAGGTAATTGTAGTGCTTATATTCAAAAAGGGTTCAGATTTGATGCCTAAATAATAAAAATATCAACAACTCTGAACCTCACAGCAGACTTTTTCCTCTTTTCTCCCATTTCAGCTTATGAGTGCAATGAGTGATTGTTATTTATGCTTCCCCTGGAAGAATAAACATACATCCTCTCTTACAGATGGTATATTAGTTTGCTGTCTGACAGTGGAATGGAATATGTCATGCTTTCTTCTTGTCCAAATTTCCAAACTCCTAATTACCTTCTAATGATCTTTCTGATTGAGGTGTGTGTGTGTGTGTGTGTGTGTGTGTGTGTGTGTGTGTGTGTGTGTGTGTGTGTGTGTGTGTGTGTGCTGGGTTATGCTCTTCCAGCATTGTGACGGCCCCAGAAATGAGGATTAATGGAGCAGCACATGCCAATGTGCTGCTGAGATACTGATGCCACTCACAAGCCCAACAGCATGTTAAACCGAAGGTAGCATACCAATCTTTCCTAATACCAAACTATTTCTTCACTCAGATACCGGGTGCAAAATTTTCAGCATACTAACCTCCACTCCGATCCATCAGCATTTCATCAACAGTGCATTCATTTCAGAATCCCAGCATGCAGTGGGTTTTTTGAGATCATGCTGTAGTTTATTACCTGTTTAAAACTATCAACACACTTAAACTTAAAACTTAAATTATGCACACTTAATTGTAAAACACAATTAAACTGATTATAAATGCATTTAATTTAAAGTTTCTGTTGTCATGTGAAACAATTATACTGTCTTTTTGCTTCTAGTAGCATGTTTCTGTTAATGTGTTATTGTAGCACCTCCAGACCAGAGATACGCATCGACTGTGTGGAGGAGTTCTCTTCCCTTGGGGTGAAGACCAACAGACATGCAGAATATGGTCCAGAAATTAAGAGGTGTATAGCACTTGAGGAATACGCAATGTTGAGCGAAGAGCAAAGACATCAGCCTTGCAATCAAATGCAGATTAATCCAGACAACCATTTCTCCAATAATGATGTACAGATGCAAAACTTGGACTCCGAAGAAAGCTGACAGCAGGATGAATGATGTGGGGTTGGAATGCTAAGAATACCATGGACAGTAATGTTCATTAAAAAAAAAAAAAAGATTTTGGAACACATCATACCAAACATAATCCATGAAGGGACAATCACTAGGCCCAAGCTCACGTATTTTGACCACGTGATACGATAAAATTCACTGGAAAAAGCGATGCTAATCGGGAAAACCATGTTGCCAACAAATTCGCTAACAAAAGGTTATACACCTCTTAATTTCTGGACCATATTCTGCATGTCTATTCTGCATGACTGTGAAAACGGATAGTGATCTAAGCATGGAGCAGCTAAGAGAATCATGAAGAGAATTAGCACACAGAGTCACCAAGAGTTGACTGAATGGATAAAAGGATGTTTTATAGTCACACATTTGCTTATAACTTACTCCATCATGAATTAATTGCACACAGGGATATACCTAGAGAATACCGCCAGTTCAGATCTGGAGTGTGGGGAGGTATGAGGGAGTATGAGTGAGTACAGATCTTGGATGTGAAGGTACAGTAAAGGAACCCAGGTGTGGCAGGAGAGCTGAGCTTCCCTAGCGGGGTCGCTGTCTTTAGCCTCTGCTTCCAAATGGAAGTGCTTGTCTACCCTGAGGCTTGGAGGCAGATAGTGGATGATCAGACACAGCAAGACTGAGAAAAGCACCACACTATTCTACATTCCCTGCCATCTCATTGGAGGTGAGCTTCAGCTACACCGAGCAGTGCTGCTCCTCCAATGACAATGTGACTGCTAACAGTCCAAAACAGTGGTGCTGAAACGGTGCTGCTTTAAAAGCACCGCCATTGCTGAGTGACTGGGGAGCTGTCCTATTCAGCACCACTGCTACACACATCCAGCACATGCAGCACATTGACCTATCAGATCCACTGTAAAAACAGGCCCAGGACTAGCACCAAAATGTTCTAGAAACACAGGTGTGTGTGAATATAAATGGTTGTGTGTGTGTGTGTTGGCCCTGCAATGGTCTGGCGAGCTGTGTAAAGTGTACCCTGCCTTCGCCCAGTGTTGGCTGAGACAGGTTTCATCCAACCAATGACCTTCATAGGATTAAACGGTCCGGCAAATGAAAGAATGAATGAACAAGTAAGATTTTTCCAATCATGCTTATAAACCTTTTTTTGATAGGATTTCAGAAATCTCACTAATTTCATCCTACACTAATTTAAGACTTGGATTCTCTCTTGAGAAGATCTCCATGGGGGTGTTTCCCATTTTTCTCCCTAATTTAGTCGTATCCCATTCCCACCCATCAACTTTTGCCTTCCCTATCACATGACCACCACCAACCAGGGAGGGGCATAAGCATGCACATGCCCCCTCCGTGACATGCGATGCTACCACCTGCCTTTTTTCCAACTGCTGCGCATGCGCATTTGGGGGCAGCCTAGCACACTCGGAGGAAAAGTGCAATCCGCCCCCTCGTACGAATGAGCTCATAGACGCCCATGATTGGCTGGTGATTGCTGTGAGTGACAGGGAAGTGGGCGTATGCCATCCCTCCCTCCCGTGAGAGCTTGGCCAATTAGCTCCCATGGACTCCTGGTCACGGATGGCTGTGGCATCAATCCGGATTCGAACTTGCGAGCCCTAAGACTTGGACTTTTAATGCTGCAAGTACATTACAGACACATTCAACATTTCATCATTAGTGCCTGTGAGGGGTGTGTGGGAGTGAAGCCAGAACATACCAGAACACTATGTTAGCAGTGAAGGAAAATACAGATGGTACTGAGTATGGTATTCATTAAGATATCAGTTGGTAATATAGAAACACCTTTTTCAAGATGAGACTATAAACCTAAAGTGACTAGCTACCAGTAACACACATTACTAAGAATTATGGATAGGATTTAGGAGCTTCTTCAATCCTGTGATATTACTGCCGCTCTCATTCAAGAAAATCAAGAAACTATTTCTCAACAGCAGTCAATACGCCTGAAAAGTCAGCAGTGAGCATATAATACAATCATCCTTTTATTCCAATATCTATTATCCACCTGTACCATTGTCTATTCAAGGGGTGCCATGGTGGTATGTATCACCAACAGAGAGCAGAATAAGCCAAGTAATACAAGTCAAACTTTGAACATATCACAATAATAGGGATCACACAGGGAGTGCTAGAAAACTGACAATAAATAAATAAATAAATAGCAAACTAGACAGAAAGGGCATAAATAAATTCAATACGTATGAAAACTAGCATAGCAGGAGGCTTAATAACATCCAGAAGCTGAAGAAATGCCAGGAAATGAAAAGAAGGTTGGAGTGTATATGGCAGGTGAAAGGCAAGCTTGCACTTAAAGCGTGATATGAGCAGTAGGGGTTATGTCTCATAGACTGGAGAAGTGGCATCAACAGCAATCAATGCAACGTAATTACTTCTGCCGAAAAAGTGACCGGCTCAGAATAGGAAATATGTGAGGCCGATTCTGGTCTCACATCAAGAAGTTCCTGGGTTCAAGTTCCAGGCTCGGAGAGGGCGTTTCTTGTTTCTTCCTACAGTCCAAAAACATGCACCTTAGGCTAACTGGCTGTTCCAAATTGCCGCTAGTTGTAACTGTGAATAGTTGTGTGTGCGTAGGCCCTATGATGGTCAGACAAGCCATTCAGGCTGTACCCTGTCTTCGCCCAGTGTCGGATCCAGCCCTCCATTGACCCGAGTAGAATTAAGCTGTTTGGTAAATGAGTGAGTGAGAGTGATTCCGGTCTCTGGCGTAGAACAGTGAAAATTGTCCGATTCCGAGTGTATCTCTAATTTATTTGGGTTAACAGCTGGAAAGAGCAATATGAAACGGTCCCTAAGGACTGGATTGAAGTCTTTTATTAGTGCTTTCAGTGTACATCACCTGAAGGAGTTTACTGTACACTGAGTTTTCTATTCCTCTATGTTCTGTCCAAACACCATCTGTGTGTCTTTGTGAGAGTACATAGGAAGCTACTTGTTCCACATCTGACAAGAATAAAAAGACTGCGGCTGCTGTTACGTGGGTGTCCATGCCATCTTTCTTTCTATTCAGCACTCACAAAGGTGGATTCTAGGCTAGTATAAGGGCCTTTTTGTATTATTTAGGGCTGAGCTTTGCACTCTGCAACCCTGCTCATTTTATCACATTCTACATAAAGCAAAAAGAGATAGAGACAAGTGCAGGAGAGGCTTTGAGCTTCGACAGTTCAAAGAAAACCAAGCCATAAGCTCTCCCTCCGTCTCTACGTGTGTGTACAGGAGAGTGTAAGAGACGGTGTGGGAGGGAAGGTAAAGTCTCCCAGTTGAATAGTGTAACTCATTCCTCTCAAAGTAAATGGAAGAATCTTCTCCACAAATTTTAACCTTCTGCAACTCCAACTCCAACTCGTATTGAAAAGTGATGCAACACAAAAGTGCACTGGCTTCAAAAACCTTGAAAAATCCCTTGTCTGCAATGAACCTTGTATTCAAATTCTGCATCCAAGATATTTCCAACTAAAAAGAAAGATATACATATTGCAATACTGACCAGAAGGTCAAAGATGATGTCAAAATCCTGAACTCATATTAAAACAGACATATACCCTCAATCCTTTAACGTTCAGTTTTAACAGGCTCCATGCAATAAATGGCTCAATATTCAATATTCATTCAATTAATTTCTTTTGCTTATTAATAAAATATTCTCTTTAATTATCTGGAACAAATACATGGTCAGTGAGCATGCCTACTGTTGCATGATGGGACAAAACCAAATTCATGACCCGTTCTACTTAGAACCTCTTTGCAAGCATTAAGCTAAGAGAGATTAGGTTTGGTGAAATCAATAGAATCCTCTGTATAAACAACAAAAAAACTGTGATTCATGTCATGATGTTAAAACAACTCGGTGGCTCTGCTTTAATTTATTCCCCCTCTGTGTAGGAAGAGGAAAAAGCTGACTAGTAGGAAGTGCTTGGTACCAAACAGCAAAGAGAAATTATCATTAAACTTTTCCAGCCCACTTTCAGTATAACCCCATTGCTGCTTACAAAACAAAAGCAACCATGCAAAAGTCTTAAGCACATCCCTCACAGATGGTGGCAACTCCAGCCACATTCACTAACTATTAAATATTTCAAGGAGTCCCACACTTCAGAGCAGACTGTTTAAATGCTTTTCCACCAGACAGTGAACTAACTTATAGCAAGATTACTAATCCAGATCCAGGAATATCTGTACCATCTCCTAGTGTACAGATCATTTGTCCACTTCCCAACACACAATAGTAGCCATGATAGTAGGTTGTGGAGAGATGGACAGATGATTTCCCATGACACACTAATACTAACAGTTCCCTAAAAAAACAAAAAACAAAAACACAAAACACCACCTTCATCTATGTATCAATGGGGTGATCACACTAGAGGTGCGATAGAAAAGTGACTGACGCGAATGGCAAATCGCGGCTGTCGTTTTTTATTCTCAAAATGTTCTCGAATTAGTCTCATGACATTCGCGGCATCGCATTTTGGTTGCCTGGGCCGTGAACTGATCGGGGAAAAAAAAATCCGTGAATGTCGCAAAACAAGGCTCTGATGCGAAGTCTCAAACTCTTCTCAAGCATTTACATTTATGGCATTTGGCAGACGCTGTTATCCAGAGCGACTAACAAGTGACACTTTTATACAACTGAGCAATTGATGGTTAAGGGCCTTGCTCAAGGGCCCAACAGTGGTGATACTGGGGATTAAACCCCCGACCTTCAGATCAGTAACCCATTGCCTTAACCACTGAGCCACCACACCCCTATCAAACAATCTGCACATGTCATGAGAAGGTTGCAAAGTTGTCATTTTGCTCGCAAGCTGGAGTTGGAGACTTCCACGTGGAAAGTTTGAGAAAAGTTTGATACTTGCTGTCATCCACCATATTTTGTGTATTTTTTGCATTTTGTTCACACTAGTAACACAGGAATAAAATGCGAATGGTTTGACAACAAAAAGCAAACAAAATGCGACTGATTTACAACAGGAGATAATCGCAAATTACTCGCAAATCAATCACAAATTGTCATGCGACTTTTGCACGATATACATATTTGAGCAAAATATTCGCTTGCCTGTGGAGTTGCACAACATCTTGACGCAAATGACTCTGTGTAAAAACTGCAGGCAATAAAAAGTATGAATATGTATTGTGCAAATAAATTTACCAGAACAATATTAATACTGGTCATTTAACGTAAGTAATAACATTCTATCATACTATATTTAACTGGTATTAACAGACTCTTTGTGGCAATCCCAAAGTACACAAAACTCTGGATGCCAAATTGGTTGTATTTCACAAATTTATTCCTTATGTTTCCAGCCTTTTGCCTAAACAGATAATGCTTTGATAATGCTTTCAGTAAGCATTTGAGTCCCAAGATAAGCAATAATGGCTGAATACTCATTTTACAGATGCATAGCTCAGACATAAAAATCCATTCCAGAACTATTAATCAATATAATCAATACAAGATAGTTTATTCTAGGAATACTTATAGATGGGAAGATAAATAAAATAATAATAATAATATAAAATATATATCACTGAAATATCACTGAAATATTAATTAAGATCACAGACAGACCACAGATGAAATGTGCCCATGAGAACATTAATTAGCTTCAAAAAGATGAGCATTTATAACCACTGGCTATACTGACTGCAGTAATACAGCTATTCGTTTGCACCTCGGAAGTGATATTTTAGTAACAGTGACTTGCAGGCAGTTGGTACAATTTAAATATATTTCAGCAAAGATAAAATGTCAAGGCTGATTTCAACAGGTGAGGCAGCAATTCCGCCTTATCTAGCCCTCCAATGGCCAATGGGCTGGTTCAGTCGCTAAACATACAACCTTGCACATATCAGCTGTGTGATAAACGTGGCAGCACAACAGCATGTTGGAAAGCATATTTTGAGCCATTTATGGAAATACCTTCTGAAAACCGAGAACTGGAGCTCTGTGGGATGCTGTCAGAGGAAGTGGTTTTTGAATGCGAGTGTGTCATGAATGAAGACATTAATTCCTATGCGGAAAGATTAAGGATCAGCAACAGTGCTGTTGTGCAGACACTGTAAAACATCAAAACAAAAGCTGGCATAAACAGAGCACATCTAAAACCAGACAAAAAAAGATTTATTTATAATTAGAAAACAGGAAGGAGATGGTTCACAGCACGTGCTGGAGGGTGAGAACTGCGTAAGAAAAATAAAAAGAAAGGAAGGAAAGAAAAAGAACAGGCGACAAACAAAATGGTGGGAAAAGTGTACACATATAAAACATTAACTGTACCTTTGTTGGTGACCATAGTGGTACCCTCAAGGGTGTGTCTTTTGCCATTTTAGGGGGTGATCACACTAGAGGTGTGATAGAAAAGCGACTGACATGAATGGATAAAATGTTCTTAAGATTTGTCACGCAACATTCGCAGCATCGCATTTTGGTCGCCTGGTTTGTGAACTCATCACAAAAAATTCAAACATCAATTTCCGCGAATGTCGCAAAACGAGTTGTTGTGGAGTTGTCTCAAAGTCTTCTCAAACAGTCCGCACATGTCGTTTTGCTCGCAGATTAGTCGTATTTCATTCGCAAGGAAAAGCAACAGGTTGAAGACTTCCACACGGAAAATGAAAAGCTAATGGTTTGAAAACAAAAAGCGAACAAATACGCGACTGATTTATGACAGGAAATCCACTTTTTTTCGCCAAACATCCACAAACTTATTGCAAGTCAGGCACAAATTGTTTGCCATCCAATAATTGAAGGAGAGCTTTTTTTTTTATTTACTCTTGAAATGTGAGAGGTTTTATTGAGTCACCCAGTATAAGGTACAACAGGTACTGTAGTGTACTTTATATTGGAATTAAAAAACAATAATAATTACAAAAAATAAAAAAAAAAGATCTAAGGTTTTTATAATTGTGGCGGGTTGATGCCAAAGACCTCAATTTTGGTTTCATTTGACTATGTCATGCTCTCCCAATCCTTCACTGAATCATTCTGGTGTTCATTGGCAAGCTTCTGACGGGCCTGTACATGTGCCTTTTTGAGCAGGGAGACCTTGCAGGTGCTTTTTTAATTACTGTAATCATGATTGATACCTAAAGAATTAGCCAGGAAAGGCCTACTCATTGCAAAGCATCAATGAGTCATTCGTCAACAAATGCATAAGAAAACCATTGAAATGTTTCTCAAACAAAGACAGGACGTGGTTTGGATATTTCATCATCTAGGGTGTCATTCAAATAATTTAAGGAATCTGGAGAGATGCCTGTGTGCAAGGGGCAAGGGCACAAGCCTAAGCTGAACACCCGAGATCTCTGATTCCTCAGACAACTCAGGATCAAGAACCATCTCATCTATTGCTGATGTAACCACATGGGTTCTGAATTATTTTGGAAAACAGTCAAGCACAACAATACAGAATTACACGTTCACAGTGCAAAAAAACAAAAAAAACCCCAAAGCCTTATATTCACAAAATTGCTATTCTCTAGGCTCAGAGGCATCTCAGATGGATGATCACAAAGTGGAAATGTGCATTGTGGTCAAACAAATCCAAATTCCAGGTCTTTGAAGAAACGGATGCTATGCGCTCTGGACCAAAGACAAAAAGGACCAAACTGTTACTAGCAACAAGTCCAAAAGTCAGACTGTGTCATAGTATGGGGTCGTGTTACATCCTGTGGAAAAAGTTACAAAAGGTTAGAAAAGTCACGCTTCTGTGGTGCAGCATTAATGCAGAAAAGCACATAGAGATTTTGGTGCAACATCTTTTCTAGGGACACCCATGCATATGTAAACAAGACAATAGAAAAACACATCCTGCACATATTACAAAGGCATGGCTGCAGAAGAAGAGGGTAGAGGTGCTGGACTGGCCAGCCTGCGGTCCTGAATTGCCCCCAGTAGAAAGTGTGCGAGAATGTGTCAGACTCTAGTTATTTTATTTGTGCCCATACGTAGAATTGTTTTGCAATGAAAAAAGGGAATCTTTAAATAAATTTTAAAAAATTATAATTAAAAATGCGACTTGACCCTGTACTTTTGCACACATTAAGTAAGACCTGTTTGCAGGAAGAGTAAAATGGAATAAAACCTGAAACTAAGTGTTGCAAGAAGCAACAGCAACATTACAAAATGGTAGATGCTTTACCATCCCACCTTTTAAAAAAATTCTTGCAAAAACAGTATAATTATACAATCTCCCCATGCATTGAATATCCATAATTCTGAAAGAGCACATGCCCCTATCTCCTTCAAAACCTCTGCCTGTGGAGGAAAGCAACAAGCTCAGTGTAAATGTTAACCAAAGATTCTCTGGCTTTGAAGCCAGCTTGTAATAAAACGGTGCGTTTAAGCTCCATTCGAAAGGAAGGTTACAGATAGATTTTTGAAATTCCTGCTCTGCTGTATTCCCTGAGAGAACAGCTTCTTAAGCTCCTGCCCATGTGTTTATCAGCATCAGCCAATCTGTATTTCATATTCACCAGACGTAGATGACAACCTCTGCTCCTCTTCCTTCATCTGTTGCTTTGGACATGTACTTTGGTTTGAGCTGTTAAAAGTTTAAAATGGGAAATGGCATTTAAAGCTTGACCTTTTTCCAGCAATCTCCAATCCGCAGCCACATAAACAGTGATAGATCGCCGTAATCACACAACGTCACTAGCAGGCCTACAACACGTACACACTTGTAGGGGGAGGTGGCCCAAAAGTAACACATTTGGGGTTTTTTTTCTAAATATATCATACAACTTTATGATGATGGAGGGAAATTTCTGTGGAAAAACTCATTTTCTGCCATATAGGTTAACATGTCCAAATGAGCTACACATCAGAGGTACATCTGTGGTGCATTTGGATCCAGCTACATGGATGGTACTGCCAATAATTGCATTTCAGGTTTGAAAATCTAAAATCCAGCTCAGGTCATCTTGTATAAGCCTGTAAAGTATTGATTCTGTCAGTAATAACGGAGGAATAGGACTAGGAAATTTCATGATTGTGACATCATGATGCTATATCCGGTTCAAAAAGTGAAAACCTGACCGTGCAGAATTGTTAGCATTGTCGCGTAGTATAATGTTGCCAAATTTTGTTTGCTTCTGTCCACACATCTTGCAGCAGTTGGACTTTAAATGTGTATAGTTATGACATCATAAATCTGTTTCTGGTTTCTGGAAATCCAAAATCAGGCCCCATGGAATTCTAGCTATTGTCCACAAGAACAAGTCTGCCAAGTTTCATGTGATTCTGATCGCTAACAACGGAGGAGTAGGACTGTCCATCACAACAACACCAACAACAAGGTGACCTCCAGTGTAAAAAAATATTTTATAACACTATTATTACCTTACATGTTCAAAAACTGAAATATATGCAGCTGTGTATACTTAGCGTCACTCTAATTAGCATAGTTTTCAGAGTTTGTGTGTGCTTTTTCTGTTTGTGAGAGTGTGAGAAAATAAGGCAACAGCCTGTGTAACACCAGTTATAATCATACGGATTCTTGCTTCAAAGGGTCTCAGACTGCTAAACGCAGTGAAAGGTGAGAGCACTAAGATGAAAAGGAAAAAGATGCAAGCTGCTGTGTGTCCTGACACCTGTCTATCATAGCCAGCATTAACAGTTTCAGCAGATTGTGCTTCTGTGGGATCAGACCAGACAAACTAACCTTTGCTTCCCACATGCATAAATGAGCCTTGAGCTCTTGCAGGTTCTCTGGTTGTCGCACCTTTGGAAGGTTCTTATCACTGTATACAAGGAACACCCCATAAGACCAGCTATTTGGGAGCGGAATAGACCCAGTCTTTTAGCCATCACAATGTGATGATTTTTAAAGTCACTCAGATTCTTAGACTTGCTCATTTGTCCTGCTTCCAACTCATCAACTTTGAGAACTGACTGTTTACTTACTGCCTAATTCACTGTAACAAGATAATCAATGTTATCCATCTTGCTAACAGTGATCATAATTTTTTTACTGTTGTGACAGATCAGTATATATTTATCTAGTAAACACAACCAGGTAAGTAAACACAACCAAAGTGAACAGCAATTCACTTGTCAGAAAAGCAACCACAAGTCAAAAAATGATAAACAGGGCTCCCGAGTGGCGCATCGACAAGGTGCGCGACTATCAACCCGGAGATCGCAAGTTCGAATCAGGATTGATGCCACAGCCATCCGTGACCGGGAGTCCATGGGAGCTAATTGGCCGAGGTCTCACGGGAGGGAGGGATGGCATACGCTCACTTCCCTGTCACTCACAGC
>JBCNYH010000027.1:10689017-10702202 GCA_039654325.1 Tandanus tandanus
TACCAATGCGGACCAAGCTCTGGCTCCGGCAATACAGAGACCGAATGGCCCGTAGCAACGGGTCCGGTATTCCATATAGCAATGTTTATTTTATTAATTAATTTATTTTTCCTTACCTATTTCACTATTTCTATTCATGTTTCTTGGGCACGTTTTTCCTGACACTTGTGCTGCTGTGACATGTAAATTTCCCCAGTGTGGGATTATTTAAGTTTTATATTATCTTATCTTATGCTCTCTGCTTATTTTATCTTAATGGACCTTATTATAATGAAATGTTTCCCCCTAGTGGGCAACTGAACACTCACTCAGACATAATATTCACTTATCAACTTAATACATTTTTTAAACATGATCCCATGTATATGTAAATATAATTCTGTGATAGTTTGGTTTAAATAAGTTGACTGGTTTGACTGGTTAAATAAGTTGACAAGTGTGATGATGGATGACGATGACGATTACAACCCAAGACCACACAGTGATCCCTATATGTTGCTCCAGCTTCGCTGGCGGGCAACACAACTAATAGCCTTTTTTCATTTTATGTGAAGCCAAATAAAATTAATCTGCTGGCCAATTTAAAGCAGTATTTTTCTCAGTGTGTCATTGTAGTAGTACTGGTGGTTTACTGTTCCACAGTGCCATGAGACAGGACTCATCTCTGGATGTTGTGTCTCCTGAGGCTTCCCAAATAACTGATGACTGTCTGGGGAAATAGTTTTTTTTCTTTCAAGACAGCATGGGGCAAAAGACTGCTGGTGTTTTTAGATAGCAGCTTCACAAATACTGGTGTACATATGTGAGCAAATGAAAGCAAGGGTACAGAGCGAGAGCACTGTATGGAAATAATTATTATATGAGCACACATACAGTATGAAATAGTAATGTCACTCTTTTGATCTCGCGTTGATTTATTCATTTGTTCATGTTTTTTGCATGACTTTCACAAGCCTAGCAATCATTTCCGATCCAAATCTCAATAACTTCTTGTTCATTTAGCACACATTCTCACACTTGATCTTATATCAGCCTGCACTCATTGAGTTTAGCCTCAATTTAACCCTGGTGATGCTTTGAGAACATGTCTTTGTCCTTGTCTCTGCCCTTCAGAGAGGAGGAGGAGCAAGCCAGAAGTGAAGGACAAAGGCCAAACAAAGGCCCTCTCGGGAAGCTAATTGCCTATGCCACTTCAATCAGTTCTTGATTTGAATGGTGGGTGTTGCTGATTGAGCTGCATTGTGCCACATCTTGCCTTCTTTTCATCATCTAGAAAGCAGGGAAAGTGGCAATGGATTTGCTGAACTAATGGCTAACTGTTGACCTTCAGCAAGAACGCACAATGCACCAAGCCTGCTGATTACAGCCAAGTGTGGTGGGAGAAGAATTTAAGTCGCTGGGGGTTTAACCATCAGCCAATCTGTTTGCATTAATCACCATTTGCTTAGCGCTAATAAAGTCATGAATACAATACTTGTGTTATAAGTTTTAAGAGTGTTCATTCGTTGAGCAACTGTTGCTGCAAACTGTGACAGGTCAGGTTGATTCTGCACTTTAAGCAGGCTAATAGCTCCATTCTATTCCATGATCCATATCGCTTTGTTCTGTTTAGCATTGTAGTGAAATTGGAGCCATGCAAGGACATTCATCTTTTGCTCCTTCAGCCTCTGTGTGGTCAACTTTGCTGTGTGATTCGGGTCACTGTCATGTTGAATATTGAAAAGTGCCCTTTCTTCCCACTGATAGCTTTCTGAAGAATTTAACTGTATTTTCGCCCTTCCAATTTGACAATTGCCCCAGTGCCTGTTGCAGAGAAACATCCCACAACAGAATGTTACCATTCCCATACTTTACTGTAAATGTGGTGGTCTTTGGATGGCAGGCTTTATTGGCTTTCTGCCAAATATACTGTTTGGTGTTGAGGCAAGAGAGTTCAATTTCAGTCTTATCTGACTCTAACACCTTTTTCCATTTGGCTTCCAAATCTTCAAAGTGACTTAATGTGACCTTTCTTAAGGAGTGGCTTTTTCTTTCAATCCTCCTATACAAGTCACATTTGTGAAGCATTTGTGATCTTGTTTGCAATTTCTGGAACTGCTTCAAAGTTGTCATAGGCCTCTTGAGGGTCAGCCTGATCTGGAAATGGCCCTGGTAGTACCAAACAACTTCCATTTCTTGATTATGGAATCTACTGCGTTTTTAGGAATTGATAAAGCCTTTACATTTTTTATCACCTTTAACCTGTATCTTTGCTTGTGCCTGTCCACAGCCCTATCCCCAAGATCTTTTGTCAGTGTCTTGCTACCCATAGTTGATCGGCTGCTTTCAATTACATTTCCAGGCAGGAAAATACTCCAGCTTTTTATGCTGAATTAATCGGGAAATGATTTCAACAAAAACCTAATCCGAGAATAGCCATGATAGTGTGCATGTGCATAAGAAATCTCCCCGACAGGACAGGTGTTATTTAACAATAGGATTAATAGTTTTTATTCATTCTAAGTCTATAAGTTACATTAAAACAGATAAATAGAATGTATAAAACAGTTGTTTAAGATTTACCTTACCGTTTTGCCGAAACGTACTAGAGTTAACACTCTGATATCAATGAATAACTAATGGTATATGTGCATGCATTCCAAGATACACAGCCATGCAGAAATATTCATCCTCTTTCAACTGTTCCATACTTTGGCTACATCCATATTAATATGTTTTATTTCCATCCACACTATCTTGCTTGAAAACAACATACCACATGACTGTTAAGGTAAACTAGACAGGCATGTGCATCTATAAAATGAAAGCAGATTGCTTTCCCTGCAGTTAGTTGTGTAGATGCAGAAAATGTACAAACAAGGAACAGCAATGCAGATAATTAGGACCAAAGAGAGGTCTTTGCTAAGACTGACAACAAGGTGGCTTGTAATTTGTTATCCATGTTGTATTCACCATTGGTCCTTCTGAAAAAAGTTACGTGATGGGAGTGTGACAAACCAGGAAGATCATCATCACTGATACCAAGACCCAACCAGGAACTACAACTATAGAATGTCAATGTCTGTATCATTGTTTCCGAACAAAAACACAATCCTGGAGCTTTTGAGGACTGCAAGATCAAGGCCCTGTCAATGCCAGCCCAATCTCCAGACCTGAACCCCACTGTAAATCACTGGAATGTGATCAAGAGGAAGATGGATGGTCGTACGACATTAAACAAAGCTGAGCTGATTTAATTTTTGCAACGGTAGTGGCATAAAATCATCCAAGAGCACAATAAAAGACTGATGGACAGCATGCCAAGTCACATGAAAGCTGTAATGAAAATGTCAGGATTATTCCGTCAAATACTGAACTCATCCACAGTTCAAACATTAGTTTTGTGCTGCTTAAAATTATATATTAGCATGATTTCTAAGGATCTTGTTATTTTTGACCAGTTGTCATTTTTATTGCAATCAAATGCTCTAAGTGACACTTCTATTTGGAATTTGGGGGAAATGTTGCCAGCGGTTTATGGAAAAAACTTCCATGTTCCATCTATAAATTGTAAAACAAGATGATTAATTAAAATACAAACACTGAACCTGACTTAGCAACTAGTGAATCATTTGACTTGACAAGATATCTTGTAATAACTTGGTTCCAGTCTAGAAATAGGTTTTATAAGAACTCATGTCTTGCAATCTTCTTAAAGGAAATATTGGGTTGTTTTGACTATATTTAAGATATTTTACCTTCCTAAGATGAAATTTTTGTAATGTAAAAGTAACACATGGTAGAACCAACACTGGCAGTAGGTAAAGATGCAGGTCACCTGTCTTTATCTGCTCTATTTTTTGCCCGTTTTTTCTTGGCAAAATTGCTTCAAGTGTACTGTTCCTGCCCTGGTAGTGATGCAAATTTGTTTTTTTGTCCTATTGGCTGGGCTGTGTGCAGCAGACACCAGTCTAAGATAATACATTATTGGCCAGTGCTGAGCTGAGTCGCCAGGAAAATGGCGGAGTGCAAAGCAAACAGCTGCAGAAACAACAAGTAGAAATCTCGGAAGACAAAACGTAACATCGGCACAGGCCATACTCTGAAAACGTTTCCTTTCGGACGCAATCCAGTAGTCAGCGAAGACCACTTCAACGCGACCTGCTATCGGAGTGACCTCTAGGCAGAACTACCTTTCACAAAGCACAAGCTTTTACATCTAAAACCGGATGCTGTTCCTACGGAATTCCTTCATATAAAGTCAAAGGATGATAACAGACAGGATCAGCGCCTCATCAAAAGGAACCAGTTAAAGGTAAGAGCCTTTAGTATGTTGGGAGTTTTATCACCTAAAATGTCACTTGCCGCTTGTTTACTTGCGCTGGACAACCTGGTCCAACAAGTTGACGTCAATTCCGGGAAAAAATGGTTGTTCCACATTCTTTCAGCCCCTATTTTTTACGGTTATTTTTGTTATAAAATAAGCTATGTATTGCTTAAATGCATTTCATTTCACATAAATTATGCTGTAAGGATGACCAATACCAGTATTCTTTAAGCTCTGTCAGACTGGTTTATGATTTGTACATTTGTTATATATATATATATTTAAATCTTTTTTTTTATATTATATTTTATAAACAAACCTTGATTGATACAATTGCACAAAGTACACTGAGACCTGCCTGGCACCACCCCAATGATCATATTGTTCATATATCAATTTTAAAAGATTCCTCAAGGTAAATTTGTTACATAGACAACTTGAGGTACACTTACACAACATCAGTGCAGGCAATGCAAGGGACATGGCGCACATTGGTCATGATCAAATCCAGTGCCACCGATGTGTCATCATCACAAGTGGGATGGGCAGCACACTTCAAATAAAACTCCTACGCACACACACACACACACACACATACACACACACACACACACACACACAAATAAATAATGATCTAATATCACATATTTATGAGCAGTAAAAAGTATGTGAAGCTTTGCTTTCAAACCTTCTGGTGCAGTAATAACTGTAACTGAACATTTGTGGTAAATCCTTTATTCATCTATTTTCTAAGCTGAAAATGGCACCCATCTCAGCTGACTCTGGGCAAAGGCGGGGTACACCCTGAACAGCTCGCCAGTCCATTGCAAGGCCAACACACATACACCCATTTACACTCACACACACATCTATGGGCAATTTGGAACCATCAATCAGCCTACTGTGCATGTTTTCGGACTGTAGGAGGAAACCGGAGTACCCGGAGGCAACCCACGCAAGCACGGGGAAAACATGCAAACTTCACCCAGAAATGCCCCGCGCGCGGGAATCAAACCCTTATATACACATAATATCACTAACCTTCAAGCATCCCTGTCAAGAACATTTTTTGCAGCCATAACTATAACCAACAAAACTTAATTTCTTACACACTTGAGAGACAATAGATCATAGAGACATCAAAAGTGTTTTACCATTCCTTAACCCCCGATTTTTCTCCCCTGATTTGGTCATAGCCAATTCCCACCAGTCAATCATTGCCTCCTTATCATGCAACCACCACCAACCAGGAAAGAGCGCATTCTTGCTCACACCCCTCCTTGGATGGTAGTGGGCACATGATAGAGAGGCAATGCTTGAGGGGTGAGAAGTGGCTATGAATTAATTAGGGCAGAAAAAAAATCAGGTGAAATAAAACTGAAATCAAATGGTGAACATATACCATCCCTCTCTCCCATGACAGCGTGGCCAATTAGCTCCCATGGACTCCCATCCAAGGACGGCTGTGTGCATCAAACTGGATTTACAATCTCCAGGATGACAGGCACACACCTTGTCAATGCACGACTCAAGAGCGTGTCTGATCATGTCACCCAAAGCTGGACCAACATTTTAAAAATTCTATAAATGTGAGAGGGCAGGGCTACACTTAGTGCACAGACAGTCATGGTCCAACTCTCTTACCGCTACTCGGCCATCGCAGCCCTCCGACTGGCACACCCCATGAATCCTATCTGGCAGAAGAACATCATCCCAACATGAGGGTCCCTGCAAACAAAGAAACAAAAATAGTAAATGAGTTCCCCCAGAATAACTAATGCTATTAACCAATTATGCTCTTGTAAAATATCAATAAGCAGAAATTATGTTGCTTTTGCTACTTAATCTTCCAATCCAGCACTCATGCTGAACATAAAGTGAACATGAAAAGAGATTTATGAATAGATGGTAGAATCGGACAGAAGAGTAAAGCTTTATAGGAGGGAAGACAAGCTGAAAAGTGCCCCCCAAAAACCCTTTCTCTTTAATGTGTACCTGTCCTCTGGCACACATGCACACCGGATTAAGACACTATTTCCATTCATAATTGTTTTGGGATGAACAACTGCCACACCAGCCAGGCCCAATTAGAATAAGCATTTAAACATTCCGACAGGAGCCTTAATAAGTTAGAGAAAAAGGTTAAGAAAATCATTACTCCCCCACAGCAGACAGAGGAGCAATAGAGGGTTGGAGCACAGGCGTGACAGAGGGATGAAGTAAGGGCTGGGAAAAATCCAGAGGGCTGTGGTGGTGGGGTTTGGAGATTACAAGAAGACACCTGCTAAGAGACAGCAAGGAAAGGTCACACAGACCCCTGGTGCATTAGAACACACACACACACACACACACACACACACACACACACACACACACACACACACACACGCGCGTGAACGTAATGATTAATGAGAAAAAAGGTTATGAATTATTCACCAGAACAACTCAATTGTTCACACCCGTCTCTCTTTCCATCTAACTCTCCTTTTCTGTCCTTCCTTGTCTCTCTCTCTAGACACAGAGAATCAACACCCCATCCAAACAAAGCCTTAATTAGGTTACTGTTGGACAAACAGCACTCTGTCCCTGAGCCAGCTGTGAGAATTTTGCAGCTCGATTTGAGCAGAGTTTGTAATCGAGTGCGCCATATGATTATGGGTTGGCTGACGGTGCTACAATTACAGACTAGAAAACACAACAGTCCAAAACAAACCAACCCCGCAATCATAGACACAAAGGCACTCGTGATGTCAAAAAAGTAAATCAGTGATTAATAGGGTAAAAGCATGATATGGTTCTGTCCGTATAGACACATAAGTCTATAGTCAGAGTGCTGGTCTTGGACCGAATTCAGACTATAATAGACGATGACATGAAAATTAAAATCCTTCATATATAGAAGGATATTTAAAACCAGTCAAAACCTTTGACTGGTTTACACCTAATACAGGGGTATCAAACTCATTTTCACTGAGGGCCACAGCACAAAATTTCTAGGTCACCAAGGGTCAAATAATCACTGAGCATCCTTTTCAAAAAAGGGCATGAAATGAAATCTGCATGGCAAAATGCAGAGATGGTTTAGGAATTTGTTCCCTTTTCCTTTTTTCACTTTCCTTTTCTGACAACACACAATCTTTCTTGAGTCATGAATGACCAGCTGTTTATTTGAAATAAGTTGCTGCCACCCAGTGGAAGGATGATGAATTACATTTCATGGTAATGGTTGATGCAAAGAATGCATGATAATCATATTCTTTAAACGCTCTCGCAAGCCACATAAAATGTGTTGGCGAGTCATATTTGGCTCACAGGCCTTGAGTTTGACATCTGTGACCTAACAGATTAAATAAGGTAAGATTATGATAAGGCACATTAATGAAACATTCTTAGCTTGTTAACAAATTAATTAATGAAAATGACAAAAAAGTATGGTTAAAACAATAAAAGCCTTAACAACTACAGATAAAAATATGGCCCAGTACACCACCACAATGGATTTGAACTGAAAAAGTGAAGATGTGATAAAGGTGTAGACGTTCAGCTTTAATTCCGGGTGTTAAATAACAATACTGCATTATTAGTTTACTAATTACAACCATTTCACACAAAGCCTTTTTATGATTTGGATGCAAATTCTTTGCAGTCAATGTACGCCTGAAGTCTGGAACCCATGGCTATGACCAAGTGCTGCGCTTCGTCCCTTGAGATACTTTGCCAGCTTTTTGTTGGACTTTCTGCATGCGGTTTTGCCTTCAGGACGTGAAAAGCATGCTCAGGTGAGCTGACCGGCCTGGCTGTTTAACTGCATTCCATTTCTTTGCCTTGAGATGCTCTTGGGTTGCTTTTGCTGTATGTTTCAGCTGAGTAT
This sequence comes from Tandanus tandanus, assembly GCA_039654325.1. Lineage (NCBI taxonomy): Eukaryota > Metazoa > Chordata > Actinopteri > Siluriformes > Plotosidae > Tandanus > Tandanus tandanus. The sequence continues at coordinate 10,697,195 of JBCNYH010000027.1, forward strand.
ATATAGCATGTGACTGAATCTGAGCAGAAAGTATAGTTCGGTCCACTTTAGATTTCCTCCTGCTACTTCTATCAGCAGTTACATCAATAAACACCTGGTGACCAGTTCCACTGGCAGCTATACATGTCCATGTCCACTATGTTTCACAGCTGATGTAGCATTCTTTGGATCATGAAGCCCTTCAGTACCAAAATGATTAGTTAAAATTAATGCTGAATTTAAGAATAAAATGACTTGATACTAGTGGAATTATCTTGCTTCATGGCCAGATAATTTGACTTGACAAAACATTTTGGAATAAGTTGATTCTAGAAATAGGTTTAAACTCATATTTGACATCTTGCAATCTTCTAATAGGAAATGATATGTCATTTTCACTTAAATAAAGATAGTTTAACTTGTCAAGATGTCCTTTGCTAAGATGTTCCTTTCATTCTTAATACTTTCCCCCCCATCATTCTGGTACAATATAATCTTGGTTATATCTGTCCAAAACAATTGATTCAGAATAAGGCAGGCTTTCTAGCAAAGTTTAACCTGGTCTTGCTGTTCTTGCATGTTACCCTGGGGCACGATATCCGCGATCTCTGTGATTCAAAAAAGCACGGAGCTCCACAATTTACGAGCACAATTTGGGTATAAAAAGGAGGAAGCTTGCATCCAAGAAACTTGAAGGAATTGTGTTGCCAAATTTATCAGGATGCCCTACGATGGCGCATCAAGGTATGTTACGCTCTGTTAAGCTCTACTACGCTCTACCGTATTTCCACGTTTTAACCAAGAAAAATAACTCTACAATCATCCAAATTAGTTGTCTTCCAGGACTTTTGGTGTTGATGAGTTCGCCAGTATATTCCTTCTGGTAACTCCTAAAGTTTTTACTTATCTTTTCAGCCTCTGTTACTTGCACTGGCAAACCTTTAGAACACATACTGACATATACATCTGTCAAATGCAAAGTTCAACACTTGGAATAAATTGCAGACATTCTGTCTCCTAAAAAGAAGAAACAGGTCATAACTGGTTATGAAACTGCTTATCAGTCAACTATCCAATGGATCTTTCTCCGATGGCTCTAAACCCTGCCCTGCAGGTTACTCTTGCCAAATGTCCCACAATATCCATTATGGCGGCTGTTTAGTATGGATTACACAATGACTCTCGTGTGTATTCCTGACAATATTGCTGTATGTTTCTTGCCAAATGCATCTACTTTATCTAAGAGAATTTCACAGAGAGGCCTCTATTAATTTACTCAAGGGCATGTTCATGACGTCAAGATTATGGAATGAGCAGGAGACAACACAGCTAAGTGCTTGCGTTTAATGGCTTTTAAAAAAATCCAGATTGAAATGCAACAGCCCAGATTGGTAGGATCTTACTGCACATGTAAAGCAGGTTGAGTAGTATTAACATTTTTTTTTTACTAAACTACTTCTAAGGTTGGGGCAGTGGTGGCCTGGTGGAAGGGTGCTGGATTGCTGATCCCAAGGTCGGGGGTTCAAGCCCCACTGTCACTGGGTTGTCATTGCTGTCCCCCCCAATGCAGCTAACTGGGTTATCAAAGGCCGGCCATGTCTCTCACTGTCTGTTGTGAGTCAAGAGTAGGCTGCATAGTCGTCAGCGTGTTTCTGCCCTGCGATGGCCTGGCGAGCTGTCCAGGGTGTACTGTGCCCTAACCCAGAGTCGACTGAGATGGGCGCCAGCCTCCCCGTGAAACTAATTAGGATTAAGCGGTTCAGAAAATGAATGAATGAATGAACTTCTAAGGTTGTTTACATTCAGCTGTGTGTGGGGCCTTTTTTTGACTTTGGAAAAAGGATATAACAAGCTGTCTGTAGACCTTACTTCAGAATTACGTGTTCTCCAAGTGCATCTAAGAACCATTTTAGCAGTGAACAGCATCGTATGATATCTGTAGCAGCCTGCATGTGTTTGCGGGGCAAAATGGCGGTACAGGACGGTGCAGGAGGCAGGTGCTTAATAAAATAAGGCATTTTGATTGTTTAAAATTCTATGCATGATTGACCGCAGGGAAAGATCCCTTAGTGTTGAGGACTTTGTGTAAAATGGCTGCAATTTCTTAAAGCTTAATACAATACTTCCGTTAAACCATATAAAATTACAAATAAAAGTCTAAACTTTAATTGCATATTGATTGCTTCAATTTAAATCCATTATAAAACGATTGACACAATCCAAATACTTATGGACCTAACTGTACAGTATATAACACCAAGAGAGGATATTTTTAGAGATGTATCTCTTTAAAATGTCATTTGCTTGGTTGAGTTGTGTTCCACAGTGGGGTTCCCCTAGCTGTCTGAGCATGCATCATAAGACCTTATATAAATCTGAAGCACTTTGTCTTTATTTCTTGTGTGTCCATGATTTTTGTAAAACCATGTAAGAAGACTTGTAGTTATTAACAAGTCTTCTAACATGGCATCCATATTATTTGTACCATCATTTTATAGTACGGAGACAACACTCTAATTCTTCTAGAAATAGAATCAAAACGTTTGAACTGGACAGGTGTAAAATTACAGCGCAACACTAGTAATAATAACATCATTACCTCCTCATCTACACGTGAAAATAAGCACAACCAATATAGAACTTTTAAATCCAAATGGACGTGAAAGCTGCAGCCACGAGAGCCGACATGGACTTGAGAGGAATGAGAATTGAGCATGTACGTGCATCTTGCCGACAGAATCCTGAAGTAACATGCCATCTCTGCTTAGTATCCTCATCCAAATAAGGTGCAGATTTACACGTGTGTTATGAGCAAAACATTCCGGGTGCTAGGAATCCAATAAGGAATATGTTTGTGCTTTGTGAGCTTTGAACGCAAGTCAGTGGAAAGAGCTCTGAAGACAAAATGTTTAAAGACACTCACAAACCTCGCCTAGTTCACAGGCCGAGGCTCTATAACAGTCACGGACCGAGACAGCAAACTGACTGACATCTCTAAAGGAAAGTTGGGAGTTGCACAGCGCAGCACCTCCGCCCCTTCACCCTTGTTTTGCTGCATATCAGGAGAAATTTCTGAGGACACAGTTTGGAGCCAGATTCAGCATTAGACTGGCACAGGAAGCAGGCTACATGGGCAGCAAACAAACAGTCCCAGTGTGCCAAAGACCACCCTGAGCAGGAAGAGAAGGCAGGTGCAGCTTAGCAACTTGTCATTCAGACTTTGGGGTGAGCGTGCAGAGTGTGCGAATATGGTGCAGTGGGACAGATGCCCACATGCTGGAACACCAGATAAAACCAGCCCCAAGGTGCACACACACACACACACGCACTCACACACACACACACACACACACACACCTGGTGCAGGCAACAAGTCATACATTTCTGATTGAGCTGAGGTATGTCGCTGTTAATTGCTCAGTTACCTAAGGGCAACAAAAAGTTTTGGTCAAACTGGGTCTAAAATTCAGTTGGCAGTATGGAAACACTCAGCTGCCAGAAATTGTGTATTATATTGCTAAATGACAAAAACAGCATTTGTTTCAGTATAATCACAATGCTAAACAATACATTTCAAAATAACTGGAACTATAGCCCATGTGATAGATTAGTGACCTATAGATACATGTGCAGCTTCCCTGAAACCCTGAGGGAAAACCGGTATAGATGATGAATGGATGGAACTGTAGGGGTTCCAGCTGGAAAATGCAAGCATTCTCCTATATTACAATGAATGTTAATTTAAAAGAAATCACTATTCACAGCTACAGAGTTAGAAAACCTACAGCAAATCTAGGGTTAAACATTAAAACCCAAAGCACTCAAAGAGCGCAAACCTCCGCCAAGGAAGGTCTCGCTCCTGTTTAACCATCTTGGCGGAATGAGAATCAAAACGAAAAACTAAATCATTTGTTCCCTAACCCATTCCCTGAGCATAAACCTTCCCTGAAAATGTATCAATTTAGCAATAAAGTTGATAAACAGACAAACAAACGCCAACAAAGACATAACCTTCTTGGCGGAGGTAATAAGTATAGGAAAAGCCATGAGTTCTTCTCACCATGATGATTCACACATTATCCTGAGTTCGGAGGGTGAATAATTTAAAATTATGCACCAAAGGCAAGGTAAAGTCTGTTGGGCTTTTTTCTCCCGAGCCTACTGGCTCGTCAGGATGAACCTCATCCCCGGGTTCCTCCCCGTAGCGTGAAGCAACTAGGAGTTCAACTCCTTCTGGATGGGACACTACTCCATCACAGGTAATCTTTCAAGTATTTTTACTGGTACCCATTTATACTGCTGGGTTGGACAGAGGCACACTTGTGGTTAAGACCTTGCCCAGGGGTCTTAGCACGGTGGGGGTCTAAAAGGGATTCGAACCCATGACCTCTTGATCATGAGCCCAGCACCCTAACCACTAACCACAAAGACAAGGTAGATGTCGCCAAATAGTCCCAGAGATGGAATGTCAAGGGAATAATTCAAGTCACCAACATCCATCGAGCAGAAGAAGCATAATTGTTATTATTTACTGCATGGGAACATAAGCAAACTAAAATTAGATTTTTAGTTTATTTTTACATATTTTAGCCTTAGCCTTAGGTGACCTTCATTCGCTCCGAGCAGAGCTCTTTTTTGCACGGCATCTTTTTGAACCCATTCAAATTTTTAGTAAATACTACATGGAAACATGTACCAAACTCTGTAACAGTGTGTTTCTAGTAAACGAGGGGAAAAAAGCCTACTGTTTTAGCTGATACAAAAAAATATATATGCAAACTAATTTCTTCATATTTTGAAGTGCTTTATTGATGCCACCTGCTTCAAACAATCATGACAAACCGTGAGTCAGCCATTTTGATCATGCATTATCCGCTGAGGATAATACTTTTTCCTCACCCCATAGTGAACCAATCAAATCGTGCCATCCCAGTGTGGTCTACGATATATATATTATATATATATATATATACACACACACACACACACACACACACACACACACACACACACACACACACACACACAC
>JBCNYH010000027.1:10749447-10759594 GCA_039654325.1 Tandanus tandanus
ATTATTATTATCATCATCATTATTATTATCATCATTATCATCATCATTATTATCATTATTATTATCATTATTATTATTATCATTATTATTACCATTATTATTATCATCATTACTATTATCATCATTATTATTATCATCATTATTATTATCATCATTATTATCATCATTATTATTATTATTATTATCATTATTATTATTATCATCATTATTATTATCATCATTATTATTATCATCATTATTATTATTATTATTATCATCATTATTATTATCATCATTATTATTATTATTATTATCATCATTATTATTATCATCATCATTATTATTATCATCATTATCATCATCATTATTATCATTATTATTATCATTATTATTATCATTATTATTATCATTATTATTATCATTATTATTATTATCATTATTATTATCATTATTATTATCATTATTATTATTATTATCATCATTACTATTATCATTATTATTATCATTATTATTATTATTATCATTATTATTATTATCATCATCATTACTATTATCATTATCATCATTATTATTATTATCATCATTACTATTATTATCATCATTACTATTATTATCATCATTACTATTATCATCATTATTATTATCATTATTATTAATCATCATTATTATTAATCATCATTATTATTAATCATCATTATTATCATCATTATTATTATCATCATCATCATCATTATCATCATCATCATCATTATTATCATTATCATTATTATTATCATTATTATTAGTAGTATTATCATTATTATTATTATCATTATTATCATTATTATTATCATCATTATTATTATCATCATCATTATTATCATTATCATTATTATTATCATCATTATTATCATCATTATTATTATCATCATCATTATTATCATTATCATTATTATTATCATCATTATTATTATCATCATCATTATTATCATTATCATTATTATTATCATCATTATTATTATCATTATTATTATTATCATTATTATTATCATTATTATTATCATTATCATTATTATCAGTGGTGGTGGTAGTAGTCGTAGCAGTAGTAATAGTATATATTAATTCAGCATGGAGAAAGTTTTTTTTTATCCTTATGTTCTGTACATGTACAACAAGTGTATAAATATATAAAATATTGGATAAAGCTTATTACACTTTCAGTTTAATCAATAACATCGATATGTAACTGCTAAAGTTTGGGGGCATGCAAGGTAAAGGAAACATTTTCCATTATGTATATGAAGTACATAAAATTGACTTTTCTTAATTACAACAATTTTCCCATATAACTAAAATTAGGCTTTATTATGAAACTACTACCTTGCATACTACAAAAGATATGTTTTAATTTCCAGAAAATGTATTTTGTTTCCTACTATGACCCTAAAAGGCACTTTCAAAAGAGTCAAAGGGTATATTTTAAATATAGTGGGGTGTTTTTACCTTTATTCTAACTGTGCTGAGTCTGAAAGCCGCTACGACTGAGTCTGAGTGCAATAACAATAAAGCGATTCTAATTCTGACAGTAGGTCTGCAGCAGCACCGGCTGGACCGCACTACTTCTGTTAACAGCCTAAAATCACAGCTGAAATGCTTAACGTCAATCACATCTTGACTAATTCATTTCAAATCCATTCTGGTGGTGCAGAGACAAAATGAAAAAATGAATACTGCTCAAATACTTATACGGAAAACACACAGACGCCTGAAAAGGCCTTTTCTGCCATTGCAATTAAGTAATATGAAAATGAAAGTGAATGGAGTCCTGTTTTTTATTTCGCTCCTTTGGTACACTATTGCTGAAGTTGTCACAGCAAGAGCTTTAAAAAAAAAAAAAAAATCACCTTAATTCTTTTTGGTACACCTGTGAGTGTTTTTGTTACACATGTAAGTGCAGAATCCACGACAGGAAACATTTACTTGGATTTATTACTGGACTCCCAAAGGTAAGAAATGCATCATCTGTTTTTCCACTTCTATAAGCTAATACCAAATAGTTTATAAAGAAAACAAAAAAAAAAAATCATACTTTGTTGCTATTGTAGCGAGATTAAAACAATGTGATGTCAGAAGCCTATTTTTGTCCTCCCATGAAATCAGCATGTTAACTCCAGTAAATCTACTGTTCTATAGTAAACAACCGTTCTATACATTCTATTTCTGAATGCAACTTATAGACTTAAGCGATCAGATGGCAGAGAACAAATCATCTGAGTGTTCTTTTACATATTTCAAGCTGGGTTTTCTACTAGATCTACATGTAAAACATTGAAACGTTAAAATTCCCTTCTTGTCGTCTGCCTTCACAATCCTGCCTTAGCATAACTTTTTTTTTGCCATTATACCCCTTCTGAATAAATAACATTATTTTTGGAAATATATTCACCGTATTTTGTTATCATTTGTTAGGTGTCAGTTGTAAAGTGTTTTCAGTGAATCGGATTGCATTAATCATGTAAATCTTTGCCATCTCAATCATTAGTTAGAAACTGTATTTAATCCTGGGTACGTGACCTTGACCTACTTTTTTTTCTTCTTATAACAAGTCTCGCGCTAAAAATGTTCATGACTTTGAGTAGGTCAGACCCTAAGCTAAAAAAATGATATTTAATTTCATTTACCCATACTGAATCTACTATGCTTTGAAGGATGTGTTTTTGGCGATATTCGCATTTTCGTCCAGGTACGCCATTTTTAACTTCCTTTGGCTCTTACTCAAAGCACTACCTTGCCACCTTATCCGTGTAATGCATGAGCGGGTCACAAATATGAAAATCCAGTCCATGTGAGTATATTCAAATAATATTTTAGGAAAATACCTACCCAGCCACATAGCAATAATTATATTTCCCGTACCTTATGAAGGTAAAGTGTTGAAAGAAACATGACAGAGGCAGATAAAATGCCACTAACACAATTTGCTGATTGTTAAATATCTGTCCTTCATGGCATTTCCATACACTAATAAAATGGACCCCTATATAACATATTGTCAAATATGTTACAGGCCACACAGGAAATTCTTTGCTAGGCACCAGTGAATATAAGGTCATACTTAACGTTAACAGATGCATTCGTTTCCCAGTGTCTGTAACAAGACTGAAAAAAAAAAAAAATCCTACTTTAAGCACTACGTTTTTACATTTTTGATGTTAAATGGTAGAATCTGGTGCAATCTAGTAGAATCTTGAATGTTATTTAGGCTTCCTCTCAAAAAACCAAACAAGTGCCTCAAGAGTATGAATAATGTTACAAAGAAGTATAAAACACTAAAAAGTTACAATCAAAAATCAAGCAAAAAAAGAAAAGAAAAAGAAATTTGATGTAAAATGTTAATAACAAGTGGACTTTTGATATCAAATACTGCTGAAAATATCAATAAAGTCAATAAATTCCATAACAACAGAGATTCCGTTTGTAATATTATAATATCCATGACATTTTGCACAAATAATTTTTCAAATAATGTTATCAGGATCAGTTCAAATAACATGTTGCTATAAGAATTCTCTTTTTGGCACCTATAACAATGCAGAATATGGTTTAAGGATATGGTTAAGTTTACAAAAAAATAAGCATCACAAAATGTTCAATTGACTAGTAACACACTTAATGTCTGAAAGAAGAACACTTCATTAAGATTTTTTAGAAAGTTTAATCATGAGTCATACCTTCTGTTCGCAGCTTTTATTCTCCTTCTGTTTGGCATCTTGTGTGGCAAATATGTTGACGAAACTGTAGACTTCCTGACTGAGCATTCTTAGCTTTCTTATGTTTTGCGGTGGCACTGTGTTTACTCAGTGCTTTCTCCTTTTCTTTCAAACACACGTTCGATTTGCAACAAAATGCATGTCATGTTGAAAGTGTCTTTCTTTACACACCAACTCCCAAACGTCCCCCGTTCGGATCGGGGGTCTTTAGTAGATCTTCCGAAAAAAAAAGGTAAAACCATAATTATTCTAAATATTTGTAGAAAAAAGGCTAGCAGGAATAACGTTGTAGGCGTGTATTCACGTGAGCTCAACCAATCACCATTAAGCCTCCCACCGCAAATGGTGTCTGAATGCTAGGATGTGTATACTAGATATACTGGAGATTACGGAAGGAGTACGCTCACTAGATTTTACTTCTTTGATCTAGTTCAAGTTGTCAATATAAACAAACTGCGGTAATTTTTAAAAAATCTGATGGAAAAGTGCAAAATGGCAGGGAAATGCCTAAAAATCCTACTTTATCCGACAATTTCGTGTAAATCCAACAAAAGTCGGAAAATCCGACTAGCACTGACAGACACTGGTTTCCCTAAACTTCAAGCTCCACTGAATTTGTTTCCACTTTCCCAGTCTTTTTATTAACCACCACGCTGGTGTCCTGCTGTTCCTCTTCCCAGTGTCTAAGTCGGATGCTGACACATACATGCACAAGGGACTGTGTAACCAATTCCAATTTCAAGCAAAATTTGTTTTCCAGACCTCATCCTCAGGTTTTAATTATAAAGCGAGGCATTTGCAGAATAAGCCCTGTGCATTTCAGGTGGCTATTCACTAGCTGGTACAACTGAACCGTGAAATTATTTGCAGGTCTAATCATTGACTAAACAATAAAACATTAATTCAGGGAAAATGGATAAAAAGTTAGGTGGTGGACAAAAGTGATCAAGATCCTCAGGGTGCAATCAAAAAGCAGAATGGCTACAGTCTTTCTCTGTCTCTCTCTCTCTCTTTCACACACACACCCACACACTTTCAATGACAAATTAAAGGGAAAAACCAACACAGACTAATACAATGTCAGGCCAGCACAAGGTGCCAGAATGGTTCCAAATGCACTTTTACACCGATCGGTCATAAAAATAAAACCACTGACAGGTGAAGAAAACACTGACTACCTCCTTTGAATGTCTCCTCAACAAGTAAACTGAAAAATGGGCAAGCAATAGGATCTAAGTGACAACTGTCAAATTAGAATGACTAGACGACTAGAAGAAAGCATCTCGTAAACTGCAGGAGTTGCGGGATGTTAGCTCCAAAAGTGGTCCAAGAATGGACAACTGGTGGACTAGCAACAGGGTCATGGACACCCAAGTTTCGCATTAGAATGACTGTAGCACAAACTGCTAAAAAATATATAATAATAATGCTGGTTATGAGAGAAAGGTGTCAGAACACACAGTGCATCTCAGCTTGCTGCATACGGGGTTGCGCAGATGCAGAGCAGTCAGAGAGCACATGACCCCTGTCCAACATCAGAATTTGAACATGGAGCAAAGGAAGTAGGTGGCCTGGCCTGATGAATCATGTTTTCTTTTACGTCCTGTTGACGGCAAGGTGTGTGTTCAACGTTTACCTGGGGAAGGGATGGCATTAGGATACACAAAGGAAAGAAGGCAAGCCGCTGAGGTAATGTGATTCTTTGCACAAATGCTCTGCTGGGAAACTTCGGGTCCTGGCATTCATGTGGATGCTACTTGGTGCTGACACGTACCACCAACCTCGCCATTGTTACACCCCAAGTACTCCCCATTATGGCAACACTATTCCCTAATGGTAGTGACTTCTTCCAGCAAGATAATGCTCCCTGCCACTCTACATTCAGAAGAGTTCAAGGTTCAAGGAATGAAGACCAGTGTTCCAAAAAATATTCCCTCAGTTGACGTTGAAAAACACACTGTCTAGACAAGACAAGAGTGAGCAAAGCATGATTTTCTACATTCAGGAATATAACAGCAGCTCACGCCCCTGCTTTAGTCACTGAAGTGCCACTGATGATGTTCATTCAGCAATTTAATATACACATTGTGCACAGACTGTATTTAGTTACAAGCTTATTCAAAAGTAGGTCTTTTATGCCCATTTATCTTTCAATAGGCTACACTGTGAGAAGCAAACCCATTTAGCGTGTCTGTTATTTAATACTTCAGGTCTATTTCTTAGTAAGTAAATGAAAATACTGTGTTCCTTTCAGCTATGTTCAGTAACTCATCTATATGTAATGAGCTGAAAGGTCCAAAGTTATTGTACATGTATTATCAATACATGATAATCATCAATAATGAAGCACACATTTTCCCTTTTCTAAGGAAACAAGTGCAGCCAAACCATTCCAGCAAAACAGGCATTTTTTTCCCTTTTAGATGGTCATCCATCTGTAACTGCAGCCGTCAAAGTTTATGGTTCCAGAATTACATACTAAATAAATATTTCAGCCAAATTTCCTGTCATCCCTAATGCCAATCATTATGATGTAAAGCTAACAAGAAATCTCAAATAGCATACCATTTCATCCCCTACACAGCTCATATATCTTTAAAAATAAACATCATCACAACTAAAGCTACTAAAGAATAAAAAACAGAATTCTCCCCAATAATAATAATAATAATAAGTCTGTTGGGCTTTTTCACGCAAGCCTAGTGGTTCATCAGGCCGGTGCTTGTACCCGGTTTCCGTAGTGTGAATCGACTAGGAGTTCAACTCCTCCTGGATGGGACACTACTCCATCGCAGGTTACCCTCCCAGTATTTTTACTGGTACCCATTAATACTGCTGGGTGGACAGAGGCACACTTTTGGTTAAGACCTTACCCAGGAGTCTTAGCACGGTGGGGGTCCAACAGGGATTCGAACCCACAACCTCCTGATCATGCTAACCCTAACCACTAATAATAATAATAATAATAATAATAATAATAATAATAATAATAATAACAGTAATAATAATAATAAACCCTAGGATAGTACATCACACAATGGTTCAAATGATAAAGCATTTTATTTGTACTGACGTGAAAAAATACATTTGGATTAATAAGCATGCTTAAGAGCCAATCACCCAGTAAACAAATTGCTTTTTTTTTTGGGAGGGAGTTGTTTTCTGATATATCACCACCTTTAAATTATAATATCAGAAAGGCTTTTTGCATCATTAACCCTTTATGAGTCAGAGCTCCTGGTGAAGGCCTTCTTGATACCATCATAGAGAGTAGAGACATAGAGGAACATAATAAAAGTAGGGTTTTTTTTTGTTATGGCCTGATGAAAATGTACCAAAACTGCATTTGTGCCACAAAAAGCACCCCCCATACAAAAGTGCCCAAACTAAGCCACGGCCATTCATACACAATTAGAAAGGAAAGGGCCCCACGTGTCCAAATATGCATGAATGAGCCAGGCTTAATCAGGGCGCAAGCCGTTGGAGGTCCCCGAATGCAGCTCAAAAAGTGAAAAGTCATGACTTGAGCCCTCGTTCAGCCTTGAAAATACCGATATTTTTTGAAAGACTCTACCTGATACATTCATATACCATGAAATCACGGAGGCTGAATGAGGGTGCATGGAGATCATCAGTCAAAAAACTAATTTTTTATTTTTTTGTAATTTTGGCCCTTGGGACCCCTCCCCTTAAGAGGGCCATCATTTTTTTCCCCGAAGGGTGCCAGAGATTTAGGAAGGAAAAAAAAAAAGTGATTTCTGTCAGTTTTGGTATTATCTACCCCCACAAAAAATTGATAGAAATCAGAGGGGGTATTGTATCACGCCCTGGGTGATTCTTAGAATTATTGGCTCTTAATTTATTAGTAAATTAACACAAGCACATGCCCAGTACATAGCCCAGTTCATATCATACATAATAATAATAATAATAATAATAATAATAATAATAATAATAATAATAATCAGTTTAAAACTCTAATCAAAGATATTTACAGTTCTGGACCCGAGCATCACTCCAGTGTAAAAATTACTGGCATGAAAGAGAAACAGACAAAAACAAATGCCCGAATATGAACTTAAAAACCCTCATTATAGGATGTATAATCAAACCATACCCTGCGATGACCTGGGGAGCTGTCCAGGGTGTACCTCGCCCTTGCCCGGAGTCGGCTGAGAGGGGCGCCAGCCTCCCCTCGACCCTAATTAGGATTAAGCGGTTCAGAAAATTAATGAATAAATGAATGATCAAACCGTATCCTGCCCTTTTATTACTGAACAACTGATTTTGTAGCTTCTACATTAACTGATCATGTGATCATCACCAGTTTCTTGCAGGTGTGATTTCTGGGTAAAATGCGATGTAGTATTTGTAGATGTGAACCGTAGCAAGGCATACATTTGATGTAGACATTCCCTAAAAATTTAAATATCAGTCAAGAGAGTGATTTCATGAATTCTGTTTGGGAAATTGAGACTGATGTCATCTGAGACTGATGTGGCCTTTAAAAACCTGTCAAGGTCACTAAAGGACGTCCACAAAGTAAAAAAAAAAACACAATACAATAAATATGACAGACAGTAATTCAGTCATTATCCTGCTTTATGTTACATAGGGCTATAAGGTTTTCCACTGTAATTAGGCAGCAGGAATCACCTCGTCTAGTGGAGTACATGTCCCGTTCACTAGATTTCTCCAGTTCTTCATGTATTGCCATTTTCCCTCCCATTCCCCCTTCTCCATCAATTTCTCTCAATCCCATGACAGCTTGCTTGGAGATATGAAAACTCGTGATTGACACACCAATTTCCTTTCTGCCAGCACGCACCAAAGCCCCGATTTCTCAAGGTCCCCTTTTTGTGTGCCTCAGGTGAACTCAGTAAACGGAAAAATGACTGAGAACACATATCAGGCTTTAGAGAGATAAAAGAGCAAAGGTGCTGTTGAATATTGATGCACGATTAAAATGATTGTTGCTTCATTATCGGCTAAGAGGGACGGCAGGTAACTTTTCTCTGAAACGCCTTTTTTTACTCTGTCACATGGCTACTGAAGTCATCAAAGCTTAAAGGGTTCATATCGGCAAGAGATATATGAACAACGTTAACTGTATTTTATATGAAGTGACATTTCCAGCCCAGTGAAGACTGAATCTTACAGGTCACTTATCAAACCATCTCTCCCTTACACCTTCCCTGTCATGTTTAACAGACCTTTAGACCATTACTGTACAGAAATCATTCTCTGCTAACACAACCCTACAGTATAATAGCCTCTCCTCTACTTCCTCTCATCTCAATATTCAAATCCCCCTGAACACTGACCCAACCTCTGAATCACTGCTTTACAAAAGAAACACTAACTGTGGTTTACACTCCACTTTGCAGACCCGAATACCAACTAGAGCCTGGTATGCACTCAGAAGGAAAAAAAGCCCAAGATAAATGTGGGTACATATTAAAGGAAATTATTCTTAGCCCACAGTCACTCCAAAAGCAGGAAAGACACTTAACTGCAAAGGACCGGAAATCAATAGCAATTTATTCTCTCCTTGGACTCCAAACACAATGAGTAAATAATTCTGTCCCCGCCTGCTCCTGTCCCGAGAGTGTACCGGTGTCTGTCTCTCGGAATCCAACTCTCAGTTCATGAGCAAACCTGCCTGACCTTACTGATCACTTCTACATTGCAGAGATATCCACTGTCACTCTTTTACTATACTCCAAGGCAATTAAGCAGAGATAAAAACACCAGCTGGTAACTACACGCATTTAATCAATGGAGGATACCTCCTCCTGGTTTTCTTTTTGTTGTTTTTTGGCAGAGGTTTTCATGGAATATTTTCTTCAACCACAAATATATACATAGTTTAAAAGGATTCAGCCAGCCATCATCCAAAATGAACACTGGATGCGGCCCTGACCAAATAATATAGATGTTGCATTTGACATAACTCTTCCATTAAAAAAAAAAAAAACACTTAAAGCCACATTAGAGCAAAAAAAAAATTATAATAATAACTTTCAGACAGTAGCTAATCTGCATATTATCAATGGGAGTAATAAAAACAAGAGAGGAACAAAGAACTCTCGTACTATGTCGCAGGGTGGAGCTGGTGCAAAGTACAACATGCATCAGAAGAGAAGCTGGATGTGAATGGTTGTGGAGAAAAGTATTATGGGGTAAGCCATAGGTTACAGCCACGGCAAATGATTAAAGAACTGAAAACTTTGGCAAATTTTGATTAGTGTGCCATATCTAAATGCTAAATTGCCATATCAACTTAAAAACTGTTCTCAGACAAATACATGCATAGTTTTAAGTACTTTTGAAGCAGTACAGGGGGGCAGTGGTGGCCTGGTGGTAAGGTGCTGGATTACTGATCCCAAGGTCGGGGGTTCAAGCCCCACTATCAGCGG
>JBCNYH010000027.1:10816110-10831847 GCA_039654325.1 Tandanus tandanus
GAGATGGGCGCCAGCCTCCCCGCGACCCTAATTAGGAATAAGCGGTTCAGAAAATGAATGAATGAATGAATGTTCCTTGACCCATTCTCCAACTTCCCTGAAAATTTTATGAAAATCTGTTTATAACTTTTTGGGTAAAGTTCATAACAAACAGACAAACAAACGTCAGCAAAAACATAACTTCCTTGACGGAGGTAACTATAGGTTAACTTGCTATTACTGTACACTGTATGTTTATTCTTATAGGAACAGAGATGATTTCCTCCGTACTATGTGATTTTATATATCGTATATGCATATTTATGTCCTTATTTTTAATTTATTTTTAATTTTTATGTTTTAAGTGGGGCAGCATGGTGGTTTAGTGGGTAGCACGTCCACCTGCAAGAAGATCCTGTGTTCGAGTATCAGACCTAGGTCGGGCGTTTGCATGGCTTTCCTCCAGGTTCTCTGGTTTCCTCCCACAGTCCAAAGACATGTACATTAGGCTAATTGGCTATTCCAGATTGCCCCTAGGTGTGGGTGTGAATGTGAGTGTAAATGGTTGTGTGTGTGTTGGCCCTACAATCGACTGGTGAGCTGTTCAAGGTGTATCCCACCAGTGTTGGCTGAAATAGGCACCAGCCTCTCTGTGACCTTAGTGGGATAAAGTAGTAGGATGTGAGTAGGGGAATGAGTGAGTGAGTAGGTGTTTTATGTGATTGTGTGTATATTTGTGCTGACTACTTGCTGTGAACCAAATTGCCCCTTGGGGACTTTAGAGATAATCCATTCGTCCACATTGCAGAGGCTAATAGGATAGTCGACAGCTGTGAGTATTAACAATAACCATGACATTGTTTACATTCATCATGATGATCATAGGTGTTCTCTTACATGTAAATGAGACATGAAGTACTTGGATATGACAACATGTCCATGACCCTCCAACATTCTCATTGACTCGACCTCTCAAGATAATCACGCTCATGTGTTTTACAAGAGTGGCTTTGGAGGGAAGCCTGAAAAGAGGGGATGGAAAATCATTTGTTCTGTCTTTAACAGAAATTCGAGATTTGCATTATAAACAGCCCGGCGAGCTGTCCAGGGTGTACTCTGCCCTCGCCCAGAGTCGGCTGAGATGGGCGCCAGCCTCCCCGCAACCATAATTAGGATCAAGCGGTTCAGAAAATGAATGAATGAATGATTATAGCCAGCTCTTTGATGTAAACCTTTATCCATATAAGACTGGGAATTTCGAAGCTTTCAGCCACAGGGGCAAAATTAGACAGAGGTGTTATTCTTTACCATCTTTAACTTATATGGTGAAGTCACTTAACTATAGTGAAATATTCTTGGTAAATCATTCCAGTGTGAAAAGCTGAGAGTTGCAATGCCTTATTTCCTAAGAGAAATACAAAAATGACAGTGTTATTATTATGAGAACATAGCATAGAACCAAGGCGAGAAAAAAATAGTAATCTCATTTTCTGTTAGAGTACTAACGGGATATTATAATAAGTAGCTGTAAGAATAACGATCAACCATGGAATACATTGTTTTGGTTTATATAATCCTCTGTTCCAGCATATCTCAGATCTCTGCGATGATTCATTTGCATTTGTTTTATGACACTGTATAACTTTCAGTGCCCTTCCGCGCTAATGGAGCCTCCAAATCTCTCCTGCAGCTATGGGATTTGCTCTCGTCTAGGCCCGTAGCGCCCCTCAACTGTACGAGCATGCATTAATCCTTTTGATGGTATTTTTGTTGGCTGCACCAGAGTATGGATGTTGCATTCGTTGTGTGATATTAAATAAAACTTTACTGGAATAAGTATTCTATAACATGCAAGAGGAGACAGTCGTAAGCACCCTGGTCTGTCGAGTCCAGGGATAAGAGTTAAGTGTCAAACTGATTAGATGGAATTTTAATTGCTGAACTGAATAGTTGAATTAATTCCCCCACTGAAAGCCTAATAGATACAGATGCATGAAATGTGATGGCCTTAATGAGCTGATAGTAACATAAATGAAAAACACAAATGATCTGTGTTTTAATCTATAATCATTTTTACGCAGTGAGAGAGCCCTCCAAGGGAGTGTTCCAGACTAATTAATTACACTTATCATGTTGTGTGAGACAGCGGGAGCATGCTGTCTCTCCAGAAATCAGTGTTTGCATTCTGTCTCGTTCCTGTTTGCATTCTGACCCCATGTAAATTATCTGATTCCACATTCCTCTCTCCATTAAGGTTGTCATCCACAACTCCGACGGCCACGATGAGATCTTATCGGCTAGCCTTGGGTGCTCCATGTAGTGAATAAAATAGCTGTGTGTCACATCTTGTTTCCTATTTAAAAAAAAGGGGTATTTAAACCTTAGAGTTCAACTGTTGTATAAGGAACAACATTCTAAGGCTGACAAAAAAATGGGTATTTAAGTAAACTCAGTGCAGTCAGGCATCACTGAACACAGATAGATGAGAAGAGGCATCGTCTGTGTTCATTTATTTCTAGAATTACTTGCTAATCTCTCAAGTAATGCATTGCATCAGGCTTCCTATTAGCCATTCCACTTAACATGAATGCTTAAACTTGCTCAAAGGCTTTCTCAGTATTAACAATGCATTTTAAGTGGAATGTTTTCTATCATATTTTTCCAGTAAAAAAAAAAAAAAACCCTCTGCCTTCCCTTCACCCTGGGATTGCTGTTTTCTTATTAACTTTCCCCAGTTCTGCCGAACAGGAAGTCTAGATATGCATGCTTTAAAATTCCCCATCTGCCTTTATGAATGTAAATTACGTAGCCAATGGCATAGTGTCAGTGTTGGGCTGAAGTAGTGTTGTCCAGGGTAAACGGCAGCACCGTGCCTTCTGTTTCTCTGCAAGTCTTTCTACTCCACATAGAAAGCCATCACAGATAAGGGCAGGATAGACAGAGACAACATGTGCTCGCAGTCATAACACGCATGAGAGATAATATCACTAAGGTTGCAGTTGTATCAGTTGGGCATTAGGAGAAAGGGAAGAGAAGACAGTGAAATGATTATCCTGCAGGGGGCATCAGCTTCAGATCCTGGTGCTTTTGAAGAAGTGTGGGGTGAGCAGGAAAATATTTATATATAAATATGCAATATATATGCACCTTTCATGATAAAGTCATCCATCAATATTAAAAACTAAATAATTGCATATTATAAACAGTACACACAACAGGCTTCACATGTGAGAGGAAAGCACAAAAGTTTCTATAATATCATCAATAAAGATAATAGAATGTTAGTAGTCATCTACGAAAGTCTGTTTTGTGAATTTTTCATTTTGGTACCCAGTTTTTGTCAATGCGATAAATCATGGGTCAAGGAGAATCTGGCGCCCATTTCAGCCGTCTCTGGACGAAGACGGGGTACACCCTGGACAGCTCGCCAAGCCATCACAGGGCCAACACACACACAACCACTCCCACACACACACTCACACCTAGGGGCAATTTGGAACAGCCATTTAGCTTACTGGGCATGTTTTTGGACTGTGGACTGTGCAAACTCCACACAGAAATGCCTGAGCCCGGGAATCGAACCAAGGACCTTCTTGCTGTGAGGCAGATGTGCTAACCACTGCGCCACCGTGCCGCCCCAACGCGATAAATAAGAAAGGAAAACACCAACGCTATCCTCTGCACACACTCTACAATCTTTCACCTCCTCTTTCGTTCCCCTTTTCCCCTCCCTTTTGCTGTAAATATCTATATCATAATTATGTGAAAAATATCTTAGAACAATAAACATTTCACTTGATCTGGTTCCTTTTTTTACTGTTGTGGAAGTGATAAGCTTTGAAGGCACTCCCTGACCAATATGGCGGCGCCGTAGACGTAGGGTCGCGGGGGAGGCTGGCGCCCATCTCAGCTGACTCTGGGCGAGGGCAGGGTACGCCCTGGACAGCTCATCAGGCCATAGCAGGAAATATTTTATTGCAAAATAATTAATGAAGCAAACAATTCTTGTCAAACCTCAAAGACTATCCTTCAATTAAAGTTACCCTCATGAACCGCATGGGTGTTACAGGAGGGACAAATTTATAAAGTGTGTTCCAACCAATCACAGTCTCCCCTGTAGTAGTGGCACTTGCATAGCAATAGACAGGTTAGAAACTGTATTTCATCTAATATTAGAGCTTTATCTTCTTAGCTTACAATGCTTCTTTAAATTAGACGTGGAGTCTCTGGATGATGACTTCTACAGCTGGCGCTCTTTCCATGCAGTGAAACAACATCAGTCATTGTGAATATGGCTGAATAAGTGATACTATCTACACTACTTTGGCCAAAACTGTGATTATTCAGATTTAAGAAAAGTGGAAGTATTATAAAGACATGTTTTTACTATTACTTGGGACATAATGTTATGTGGATTTAATCCTCATGACTGTTTTACCCAAAGACGTAACCTGAGAACCAGAGAAGCAGCTGCAGATGTAAATTCAGTGGTGCTGCTTTAAGAGGATGTGTGTTTCCCCATGGACAACAATCGACTTTCACTTTATGGTACCTGTCATGGCACCCATCATGATGATGTCATTCAGAGAGTTGAAATGTGTCCATACTGCACGTGTCTGTATCCTGTTTCAAATTATTTCAAAGTGTAATCTGGTAAATGTAATCTCTGTTTTTATAAAATGTACCGGTAATCCGATTTTCTCTGTATTGTATTACTTTTTTTTCCAGTATCCAGATTACATAATACTTATTTTCCATAAAAAGAAAAATATTACAGTTAAATGTTATGTCAGGTGGCATGGTGGCATATTGGTTAGCACATCCGTGTTACAGCAAGAGGGCCCTGAGTCTGAGTCCCAGGTCCAGGAAGGGCGTTTCTGTGTGTTGATGTTCTCCCTGTGTTTGCGTGGGTTTCCTCCAGGTACTCCTCCCAAAGTCCAAAGACATGCACATTAGGCTAACTAGTTGTTCAAAATTGCCCCTGGGTGTGAATGTGAATTGTGTGTGTTAGCCCTACAATAGTCTGGTAAGCTGCTCAGGCTGTACACCGCCTTCACCCAGAGTCGGCTGTGATAGGCACCTAAGCGGTTTGGCAAATAAATTAATAAATTAATGTAATGTCCTTGCAGCTAAAATTTCCTGATAGGGCGGTAGGATCGCTACGATGCTTGGAAAAACCGACTAGCTAATTTTCATATAAAATTAAATGACAGTGCACCTAAGACATGTGATACATCAAATGTTTTTTCCATTACTTCGCTTCATATACAATTTTTATTTGTCACAATATTTCATTCATTATTATGAACGTGTTTATCATCATCATCATCTTCTTCTTCCGCTTGTTCCGCGGTCGGGTCGAGGGGGAAGCAGCCTAAGCTGTGAGATCAAGACGTCCTTATCCCCAGCCACTTCCTCCAGCTCTTACGGGGGGACACCGAGGCGTTCCCAGACCAGCCGAGAGAGTGAGAGTAGTCCCTCCAGTGTGTTCTGGGCCGACCCCGAGGTCTCTTCCCGGTTGGACATGCCCGAAACACCACACCAGGGAGGCATTCTAATCAGATGCCCGAGCCACCTCAACTGGCTCCTCTCAATGTGGAGGAGCAGCGGTTCTACTCCGAGCTCCTCCCGGATGGCTGAGCTTCTCACCCTATCTCTAAGAGAGAGCGCTGCCACCCTGCGAAGGAAGCTCATTTCAGCCACTTGTATCCGACAACTTGTTCTTTCGGTCACTACTCAAAGCTCATGACCATAGGTGAGGGTAGGAACGTAGATCGACTGGTAAATTGAGAGCTTTGCCTTACATGATAAACACGTGGAAGAAACGTCATCGATGATGTTGTAATCACGTCACAAAGTGAATTTCACATCATTTTGCACCCTGAAGTCACGTGGTCAACACATCACTAATTACCACTAAATGACGACTTTTCAACAATTGATGACGTCTTTTCCACCAGTATCGGGGCCATTCGACAACCAGTTTATCACGCCTTCAGTTACCAGTTTCTAACCATTATGTGATCTATTATAACGTGTTTCTCACCACTTTACAACCAATATACAAGTGTGCTGGTGACTAAAGTAGTTTTCAAACACATTTTGTTCTTTCCACATTTCACTTTCTGGTATCTTCAATTGGCTTTTTCTACATGTTGTCACTGTGGTTTATCTGCTTCATGCATGGGGCCACAGAATTTTAACAACAGTACTAAACTTCAGAACAAATCCATATTGCATAATACTCGCATGCAGTTAAAATGTAACGTTCTACTTGGTTATAACAAGGTGCACTTATAAAGCCATGGCAACGCTCCTGCCTTGTGCGAAGTATTGCATGTCCCCTCACAACCAAACAATTGAAATTTGAATGAACTAAACTTTTTAGAAATAAAATATACAACTCTTTATGTTAAACAAGTAAACAATGCAACTGATTGACTACCCTGCAAAAAATGTTTTATAATAGTTCTATAGAAAAAAAATTCTATAGAACTTTAGGACCTTGTTCAATAGAAAGAAGTTCTATAGAAACATTGTGAAACATTACCAGCAGTTATATAGCCATGACAAACAGGGATTTTTAAAAAATCTCAATCAGTTATATCGGCTAGGTTTGTGTACACAAACAAGGAATTTGACTCCGGTTTTACTTCACTCACTGTACAGACAAACATTTAGGTTAGGCTTATACAAAAATTAAGGCAAAATAGGATAAATATTAAGTGAAGAAATAAACTGTAAGGAATATGTGCAAAAATGCAAAAAGTGACAGTGTAATATAAAATTTACAGAATAGTGAAAAAATTGTCATTGAGATTGAGATCGAGTGCAAACCAGTGTTGGTCTTGTACCCCAATGGAAGCAGCTGGTGATGATGGTCCTGTGGATGTTCCTCAGTCATATACATGTGAGGCTGCATTTGGTTCTCGCATATCTCCAGAATCAGAAGCTACAGCATAATGTTCCACATTACTCCTAAAAGTAGAACGAGATACTATACTGTTCATTTGGTTTAACAGCTGTGGAAGGCCTAAACAATGAGAATAACAGATTTTACAAACTAGGATTATTAATTAACCACTGAACCTTTCATTCAAAGTCATTCAGAGAAGATTATCCACAACTTAGGTATCAATCAATTCAGTTTCCATCTTCCACATTTCTTAGGGAAGCATTTTCCTTTCTCAGCTCAAAAACTTCTTTTCTGAGAGCTTCATGAGCATCTGATACACACACACACACACACAAACACACACACATATATATATATATAAGATGTGGATCTTTTCATTTAATTTTCTATAAAAAATCGTACAGTACATAAAATTCCATATGATCCTTTTAAAATATTTGCAGAAAAACCTAAATAAACATAGCCGACATGCACACTGATCTTGTGATCTTTGTGAATGAAATTAGGAACTTTCCATGACAACATGCATGACAAGATGTCTGATCAGCTCTTAGTAGAT
Source organism: Tandanus tandanus (assembly GCA_039654325.1). Classification (NCBI taxonomy): domain Eukaryota; kingdom Metazoa; phylum Chordata; class Actinopteri; order Siluriformes; family Plotosidae; genus Tandanus; species Tandanus tandanus. The sequence continues at coordinate 10,823,565 of JBCNYH010000027.1, forward strand.
ATGGAATTACTCTTAAAGTTCGCTACCATCAGCTAGAACTCGTATGTGTCCTCCAGCTGCCTGCAGTGGACACTGACTGTCTTTGGTCTGAACATAATGCACATCTGGGTGAGAGTTAGAGGGGGAAGGAGAGACGGAGGGAAAAAAGAGGAATAAAGGAAGGATGAATGAATGAATGAATGGAGGGAATGCAGAGAAAGAAATACAGACATCTAAAATGGGCGCTGTTGCAGCTTGGCCCAGGCTGAATGTTGCTCTCATTCTACGTGAGGGGCAAACAAATGGGCTACTGGCTTGCAGGGTTGAGCCTTAGCTTTATTTGGAAGTCTGCTACTCTTCGGGAACTATCAAATATGAATGGAGATGTTTGTGACAGCCCAAGTGAGAAGTCTGGGAGAGTTTGTGTTCATGTTAAAAGCAAATCGAACATCTGAAGTTGAGGGATGAAAGTGATAATTATTACAAAAGTAAACTTCACACAGTATAATTCTATCAAATGTATTCACAGATCTAGTACAGATTCGGACTCCTCAAAGACAGTCACGCTGGCACACAGGAATCCGTCTAGACTGTTCCCCAAATTTTTCAGAGAAATGTTGCCATGCGGAATTTTTCTGCAGCATGCCTATTGTTCTGCATGCCGGTGTTTAGGTCAACTCTACCCTGATTAAACTGAGTTTAATTTATGCCCTTTCCCCCCTCTCCCTCTGGTTTAGGCAGGCCATAAAGTGGCAGCCATGTTCGTCTGCTCCCAATCCATTTAGCTGTCAGAGCATATTAAAACAGCGCTTCATCACTAAATTGTGAACAGGCGCTCCCCCAGCTAACCAAATCAATTCTATCTCTCTGAAAGGTAAAATGTAATTACCTTTTCTGTTTGCTTGTTGTTGCTGCTCATTTAAATGACAATGATCTATGTATATGGCTGAACTGACAGCAGGTAAACATGTTTCCCCAGGGCTGGCTAATAGGCTCTTCAATCAGAAGCTGCTCAGTGCTCTTTGACAAATAGCTGCAAATGAATATATGCACAGACACCTACACATGCACAAAAAATACATACACAGTTTTATTGGTTTAAGAATGCCATTTGGGATTGAAGGAGTCGACTTATCTTTGATCTGAGGCAACCTGCAGTTGAAATGAATGTGCGTTATGATTTGTCTATCTGCTGGTTAAAGCCTACCTGCGCCTCAGTCAGAATGTGTCATGCTTTTCTCCAGAGACAGACTGAATGCTCTGAGTTGCCTTTTGCCTTTGAACAGCTTCATAGCCTGCGGCTGCCCACACTATGCAGTGGCTTATTGGGAGCCATGGGAGAAATGTTCAAACGGTGAAATTTTATTTTGTGCATTTATGCTGCCCCACCCTTCAGTATATGACTGACGTAGCTAGTTAAAAACATCCATATTTAATAAACTACTAATCTTTAAAGATACTGTATAAGGGCAGGTTTTGATTAATATGAAAGTCTGTTATTGCTTTAATGGAAATTCTCTTTAAACATCAAGAGTCGAGGTCAAATCTTAGCATCACTCTTTTCTCTCAGCAGGGAATTCAGCAGATTTTTTTTTTTCTTGTGGCAGGTAAAAGGGTGTAAGGTTGAGTTACCTCAAAGCTCCACAAATCCTAGGGATTCAACGCAATCAGCCATCACATTGTGGAAGGAAAATCAAACATTAAATGCTCCTCCATGTCCAATTTTCCTCTCTTCAGCTCTTCCCACTCTTTTCTAAGGAAGGGTTTACCTTGTGTTTTATTCTGACTTATAATCAATAATCAATCAGCATCATCCTGGTCTTACGTAACACTAGATTTCATGTATTTTACACTAAATTCACCACTGTTGCTCCAAAGCACCTTTTAAATGTCTGATATTTGGAATGGATGGATTTCATGCAGATATAATGAGAAAACAATTAAAGTAGTATATACCATTTTATTTTAAACGAATGGTAAACATTAATAATAACATAAATGGTTTGATTTTGTCAATGCAATACAGACAGTTATGGACCTGGCAGCTACTCCAAGTTCAGTGGCTTTTAACATTATGCTAGAATAATAAATCCACTACCTGGGCCCTACTGATTAGAAAATAGCACAGGGTTAATAATAAATTGATCTGGCAGAAGTGCATATGCATAACCATGGGGCACATGGAATGCGATATGCTATTAGCGGCACAGTGGATTAGCATAGGAAGAGGGAATGAAGAAATCTGAGTGATCGCCAGTGAGTGATGTAATGAGACTCAAGGTGTCTCCTGTCCCAGAAATCCCCGGGAGGGGTTGCTATCAGTAATTACCATCTCATATTACGCACAGCCTCCTTTACTGATCCTGAGGGACAGGAACTTGAACAAGACAAGAAGTGAGTGGAGAGGATAGAGGAGGTGCATTAATTTCTCTGTTCTGCACTATTTGAAATGGTTGGGCAGAGATTTTCTTACACTAGCGAATTGACCAGTCCTGACAGGTAAACCATCTAGCCCTCGCAAATTATGATTTGATTAATTCAGTAAATGTTTACACAGGTATTAGCTGCATTAAAATTATCAGATCGGCCATAACATTAATACCACCTGACTGGTTTGTAGCTAGACATGCCCATACATTGCAAGCTGTAATGCAGTGTATGTCCTGACACCTTTCTATCATAGGTAGCATTAACAGATTCAGCAGTTTGTGCTACAATAGCTCTTCTGTGAGATCAGAACAGTTATATTAGCCTTTGCTCCCCACCTGCATCAATGAGCTTTGGGCATCCATAACGCTCTTCTCAGTTACCGGGTTGTCCTTCCTTGGAGCACCTTTGGTAGGTACTTACCACTGCATCCAGTCATTTAACTATCACAGTGTGGCCCTTGTCAAAGTCAGTCAGATCCTAATGCTTGCTCATTTTTCCTGCTTCCAACACATCAACCCTGAGAACAGACTGTTCACTTTCATCCTTTTATATCCCACTCCTTGGCAGGCACCCCTGTAACTAAATGTGTAACACCACTGTAGCTACCAAGCTTTTCACCATAGACACGGAACATGTCCCGCGTCCATACGGTGGTCATGCGTTCCCACCAGAGGAAACCCAATAAGGCTGCTGCATCGATGAGTTGATGGTGATTGGCAGTTAACTATTTTTGACTTGCATGGTGACGGGCAGGAAAACAACAACAATGACAACAACAAAAAAATTAAAAACAGATTTATTATTAATAGCAAAAATTTAACCCAAAAATAAAGTCCCATACACCACGACTCAGACTGGCACAGAATAAAAATCACACAATCTAACTAAGGTAGGCAAACAGACTTGCAGATAAATAAATGTTTCTGGAGCAAAGGCAGAAATCATAAGCTTGACAGAACATGAACTTGTTAAACAGATAATTAAACTAACAGGGCAGGATGAATGTGGAAATCAGGCAGTGAAAGGCAAACTTGGGCTCAGACACATTAAGAGACATCTATTAGGATGTCTGCCTTTAGGCAGTGACTAAGTCGATATATTAATGTTATGGCTGATCAGTTTGTATGGTGATTTGTGCTAGTGGTTCAAAAATGCACAACATGTAACAATTTATATTTTTAGCAGCATAAAAAAGTGAAACTTTTGCATAATTATAGGGATACTTTAAATAGTAGGTAGTTTATATCTGACTGCTTGCTTTACCCATGAAATTGCAACTTTTAATGCCACTCTATAGCTATTCCTGATTGACTCTTATAATTCCAGCATTTAGAAATCCTGCTTAACTTTGCAAGCAAAGAAGACACAGAAGACCATGAAGCATTTGCATTATACCAGTGGTACTTTCCCATGGCCCTCTTGATCAGTCACAATGAAAAGCTGAATCCCCACACCCCAGCCTCCTTCCATTGACCCTTTCTGCCATCCCCAGTAAACAGTTTTCTTTGCTAAGTAAATAGAGGCAGAGAGAGTGAACAGCAGTAGAAGAACCCATGAGGGAACAAAAGATACAGCCCAATTATCCCTGGCAAGGACAGCAAGTCCGTCTCCTGTCTTCCTCCCAAACACTTTTAGTGTGAATGTGTCTATCACTCTTCCTCCAATGCCATCTGCAATGGCATCCTCTGATTTCCCATTGCAGACATTTCAGATCAGCCTGTAGTATCTGTTAAAGCTCTGATAGCGAGTCAGTCCTCTCAGGGTCGTACACAGTGTTGCACAAAAGGAAAAATGCAGCTGGTGCTGTGCAGAGATACAACGGACATAGAGTAATTATGCAACAGAACATGATGCACATATTTGGACATTTGGGAAAAGTGAATGTAAGATTATTTTGAGAGTGCAGTTTCATGAATCTACTATGTGGGGCAATAGACCAAGACCAAACTCTAACAAATGGATTTCAAAAGTCCTTCCAGAAAGGGTTGCAATTCAATGCATACTCAATGCATAGTTGTAGCATTTGCCCAATTCAGAACCATCATTGACAATATTTGCTTCTAAAATAAATACAGTGCCAAAACATTCATAATAACTTCTAATAGACTATACTACTAAATTCATTTGTTCCAATGGTACAAAGGAAAATAAAATTTTTTGGAGGAAAACACACTGAATGAGAACTCTGGGGAAAGAAATCTAAGCCTCAGGCACATCAGCAGGGATTCCTAATAAGAAATATTGATTTCTGTGTTTTCTTTAAATGGGTCTGAGGCACCAGCTGTGAGAAACATAGCATAATGTTTTAAAGGTTTGTGTAATGATAGGGACTACACATGCTTTGAGTCTGTGGGATTAGGTGGGAGATTGAAATGCGGAACCTCTATCATGAGAGAGAGAGAGAGAGAGAGAGAGAATAAGGAGGATAAAGAAAAAGAAAACTTTACTCTCATCGCAGAGAAGGAGCTATCCTAAATTAGATTAAATTAAATGGTGGAAAAGGAACCAAATAGGGAATGTAAACACAGTCCTAAAAGATGAATGAAAGAAAGACATTAAACTGAACCAGAGAGGAAGACAAGAGAGGAAATAATCCTGACAGGCCCAAATCACCTTCTTCCGGATACCCTGTGAAATGCTGGGCAGGTCCCTGACATTGTGCTGTTGTTTAACTGGTCAAATGAGTGCATGAGCACAACAGAATATGCCATTGTTTGAGTGCTGAGGGAACAATGTCCACTCCACCCCTTGATATCGTGTCAGTCATGTGCTTTCACCAGTGGGTGGCTGTATCCTATTACCCCCACCCCCAGCATTGTCACCCAAATCCAGTGCTTGTTCAGGAAATGCTGGCTCAAATTGTTCCTGTCCCTAGAAAACATGGGTGGCTGGCCTCTTGAGGCACAGATGACGATGGAAATATTTGGGCCAGCACACATAGTTCTCCCAAAAGCATTACAAAGGAGTCCATAGTCAGTCCAAACTGCCAATGCCAGACACTGAATAGACCCATGACAGGAGGGGGCTAATAGAAATACTGTGAATAGTGGGACAAAATTAAAGGAAAGATATATGTTTGTTGTTCAAGTCATGCCAGGCATTTTGAGAAGGGCTCGGATGAGGGGAGTTTTTGTTTTTTTTGCTAAAAGTGGCCCCTAAGTTATCATTCATGTTCTCTCGCTCTGTCTGTTTCACACATACACATATACAAACTCATCCATGGTTGGTACATTCTGTCTATTGTGTAGGGGTTGTGAGAAAGGCTGTTTTGTGAGGCAGAGGCTGAAACGGGGGGTAGGGGGAGGACAGGAAGCATAAGCAAGTGATTGTGTTTCAATGTGACGATGTCGCTGGCCAGCGGTTCCAGTAGGGAGCTGGTACTGGTCATGTGGACACACACAGCCAAGGCATTATGAAGCCTCTTGCTGCCATGCTGGTGCCATCTGACAAAGCTGTGATTGCCTGTCTAAAGAGATCAGATTTTTCACGTTTTCTAATAATAGTTTTGATTGTATGAGGTGTGTGGTATATCAAGCTACATATGCATCATTAAATGCATTATTTTTACACATAGTGTCCCAACCACCCCCCACCCCCATTTTTACAGGCTTGAAAGTAATGGAGCAAATCAAGTTTTTTAGTCGATTGTTATCGGAAAGACCCACCAATTAATAAATAGGTACATAAAAATAGTTGGTGGTGGGATGACAAAAAAATGACATTTTGATGGAGGAGGGAGTAATATGGTTAGGTGAGGCATGGGGGAGCTGTTGTGGTTATTTGCACTTGGTTATTTGAGTAGTCCTTCCTCTACAAGACCTGAACCTTCACCCAGATTGTAACAATTGGAAAAGATGGTGGGCACAGTGAAATGGACCTTTGAGAATATTATGAGAAAGTTTCATGCAGTGGGAGGTGGAGGTGGTGTTGATGTCTGGCAACATAACTCAGATGATTTTTCCTGCAGTGTTATTTACCCACTGCATCGCTGCTTGCTCCGCATTAGGGCTGCAGAAAACCCACACTGAAACATGGTATCTCAGAACACTCTCAATGGCACAGTGATAATAACCTTTATGGCAGGTTTTCTTTTTTAGTTACCTTAGGTAAAAGTGGTGCTGTTAGGCTTTCATAATTAAAGACGTTGTGTTGGTGTCTAAAGACAGTTCCTGTGTCACTGTCAGGCACAGCAACTTGAAGCTGGTAACCCGCTTCACTTCCTAGAGCAGTGGGTGGTTGCACTGACTTGATCTCTGCAAGTGCATTTCCCTTTATATATGCAGACTTGTTGTTTGAGAAAGAGCACTGTGATGTCATCTGCAAATTGAGTTATGCAGTTTGATGGGTAGGAGGGGGAGCACTTAAGTATATAAAGTGTGTATAGTGGACTAAGCACACATCCCTGTGGGTCACCAGTGCTGATGGTCAGTGGTGATGACTGGTACTTCCCAAATCTAACTGACTGTTTGCAGTTTGTTAAGACGTCCAGAACCCAAATACACAGTGAGGTATTTAGGTTTAAATCCAGTATTTTTGTGATGAGTATGTCTGGCAGAATAGTATAGAAGTATGCAATTATGAAAAGCATATAAATGTGTGTTTTTCAGCTACAGGTGATTTAGTGCAGTGTGGAGCATTAGGGCATCTTCTATCAACCTGTTCTTCTTGTAGGCACCTGGTGCTGATCAAAAAAAGCTGGCATAGTGTCTCTGATGTATTTCATGACAAGCCTCTCCAGACATTTGGTGGTTAATGGGTGACAGTCACAGGACTATAGTCATTCAGGCATGTGACTGCTGTCTGTTTTGGTACTGGGATTAATGTGGATGTTTTGAAGCATGAATGAACATATGAAAGGACAGGAAGACGTGATTGAATATGTTTGTGAAGACCTCTGTTAACTGTAAAGACTTTTAGGATGCATCCCATCACATCATCTGGACAGACCTTCCTAAGGGTTGATGTTCCACATGCAAAGTCTTACACTGTGTGGCTGAAGATGGCTGTAGCATCATTGGAGGAAATGAGCTGCAACACTTAGTTTCTGTTGTTCTTGTCAAAATAGACATAAAACAGCTCCAGTTCCTTGGTTAGAATGGCACTACTGTTTGCAGAGGTTGTCCACTTATAGTTAGTGATTGCCCTTATCACCACCCACATTCAGGATGGTGAAATTGTTAAAAAGATGTGCAAACTGAGCTGTCCAGTTCTGTGGGCAGCATTCTGGGCTTTTATTAGTGCACATTCCTCATGTGTCATCCAAGGCTTCTGGTTGGGAAACCCTTGGACTCTTTTTCATTTGGTAACATTGTCCACACAGTAATTTATGTAATCCATAGCTGTGGTTGTGTATACCTCAAGTGCTATTCAAGGATCACCCATTCTAGGTATTGCTTATGGGCCGAATATTTTTAATTCTTTGCTTATACAGGGGGTAAAAAAGAGCGAGAGGTGGACAGACAGGCCTGGTGGGAGTCCAACTATGCTTTGTAGGATTTAACTCTAACCCTACCTCTTTTTTCACAGGTCACATTATGGTAGAAATTATGCAGCACAGTCTTGAGACTCTGGAATCTGAATGTGAAAGCACAGTGAACAAAAGCACTTGTACACAAATCTCTGCCATGCCCAGCAATCCCCCATAATCATAACATTTTTTAAAACTACCTCAATAAACATTGAAGATGTCACGAACTCTGACACGGGGCTGGCGGACTCAAATGCACGACTCATGAGACCAGAGTTTAGATTCCACCACAGTTTTACTGAGATGTCCAAAATACACACAAATCACTCAAAAGGAGGAAAAATAAAGTACAACAGAAAACACTCACAAGGAGGCAATTCAAAGTACAAACAAAAACCGCTTGACAT
>JBCNYH010000027.1:10840272-10854005 GCA_039654325.1 Tandanus tandanus
AAGGCTGCACTAAGGTCAAGTAACACAAGCAGGGAGACACAGCCGTGGTCAGAGGCCACCAGTAAATCATTTATTTTTTGTTTCTGTGTAGTATATACTAAAACTCTGAATGAGTTTTAAAAGATGCCGTAATGGAGTGCGAGTGACCACTGTGATGGAGAGTATGTGACCACAGTCACACTTTTAAAATGTAAAAATCAACAATAAAAATCATGTTTTACTTTACTTTTCTTATGTTATGAGTTTTGAGATGTAGTTAATTTAGCTAAATCCTGGGTAAACATACCTGCTGTTTCGAAAGTACGCTTGATCAACTACATCACTACTAATAATAAATAATTTACAGTAGCCTGTAGCATACTATTTCAAGTGTTGTAACCTTTTGACTAATTTTGTTCGAGGCTATGTCATTATTAACATATGGTCACAAGCTGCTGTCTCACACAAGGAACTGTTTTTAAAACAAGATGGATGCTACAGTGTTTGGACTGCCAACAAAAGATCATAATATCAGCAGTATCTCCTGCTTTCTGATTTAATCTGTAGAAATCTCCAATTGAAAAGCTTCCACAGTGCAGGTCTCCTTCCTTGTTTGGTCCCAGACTGGAACACCCCAAAGGTTTTACTGCAGGAAAAAGGAGTGTGCAGATGAAAGACAAAAAAATAAAATAATAATACAAACGATATCCCAGTTCAAACAAAGAGAGCTATGCCTTTTTTTCAACTAGGTACTATTTAATTAAACCTCTTCAAATTCACACACATACATGCACACACAGAGAGAATGGAATTGACAGAGTAATGTAGTCCATAACATTTGAGCACAAGCAGTGACTGCTTACTGGGAATAGGGCCTGTCAGCCACAGTTGGCAAAAAGCAGCAAGCCTCATCATCTGTCACCCCACTGCTGCCCGCCACTCTTGCCTTCAGGATGAAAACTGTGCTATTCAATTGCTTTGATGATGTATTCCTGTAAACTTTTTCATATGTCACATATGCTATGGCCTGTGAAACCCTAAATAGGTTGTGGTTGGCCTGTTTATTGAGGCGTTTACTTGTGTAGATCCGAACAGCATTTTCCCCCACCTGACTCAACAGGGAGGCAGATATTATATGTGTCCATCACACGGGGGCGCAGATCATGTGTTAGACATTATACCCATTTTCAGACATTTATTTTACATTTAGGACACCAGTGGAGGATCAAAGTATGATTCATAATCCAAAAAACTCCACAGTTGTAAAGCAAGCTTTTTCCCACCTCCTGTAGTGCTGATTTTGAGAGCGCATGCTGGATGGTCTGTTTGGTTTCCTCCTCCCATGTGTGGATTTTCGGCTCTGCCTACTCTGCCTTTTCTCCAGAGGCTGCAGAATCCTGCCTCCTAAGTAAGCTCTGCTTTTAAACAGTGCCTAAATCAATACATCACAGTAGTGCACTACATAGGGTACAAGAAACACTAGTTCATTCTTTAAGGAGTGCATGTTCTATAGGGACCAATGAATTATTTGGGGTTTGGCCATTAAATCGTATATACTCATTCACTGGGTTTGAGGCACCACGGAATGGATTAATCAGAGTTCATTTTTTTGTGATTAATTAATCAAAATTAACAGGATTGCCCAAGGATGCTCCCAGTCACCTGATTTCTAGCTTCTGTATCACATGATCCCAAGCTCACCTGTCAAACTGGCTCACATGATTATAGCCACACTATATAAGGACTCTCAGTTTCACAGTCAGGTATTGCCTCTGTTTTTTGCCAGTGCGTACCAAGTCTTTGTAGTACTGTGTTTGCTATCCTGTGTACAATCTCTGCCTGCCTTTTCATTTATGACTTTGTGCCCCATCTCTTACTTTGCACTTCTATGTATGAACTTTGCTTGTCTCTTGTTATATGATTCTGCCCTGTCTACAGTCTGCCTGATTGATTACCTGCTGCCTTTCCTAACTTTTATAAGTTGATACTTTATGTAGTGTAGTTCCATAGGGAGCAAGGAGTCATTTGGGGTTTGAACATCAAAGTATATATTCTCAGTCACTTGGTCAGAGGCACCACGGAATGAATTAATTAGAGTAAAAAAAATTTTAACGCATCATTTTTTCTGTGATTAATAAATCAAAATTATTCACAGTAACTTTTCTTTTTACTGTTGACAAACAAGTAATGTTTGGGAGCGCAATGGGGCAAGGCCAGCTAATCAGAAGGCCCAGCACCTTGTGACACACGAGTGTGCCCAAAAGAAAAAAAATCAGCAAAAATCTTGCGTTGACAGACAGCTTAAACAGCACAGAAGTAAGAACAAAATATGTGCTAATCTCATTATTTGACACTCTACCGTCTCTACACAGCTGTTAAACACTGTAACAACATTTATCGGTCAAAAACATGGAAAAAGCATTATATGTCCACTTTAATATGAGGCCTTTACATTCAAGCAGACATTTTAAGATGCACACTGACATACTGTACACGTTGACATTACTCTGCTCCATAATCCTAAAACAATATTTGGTACGGAAACCATTATTTAGTTAAACATACAGATCAGAATCATTTGTCCTCAAGCAAAACCTTCTGTAATTGCATGTTTATTCACGTGCTATGCACTAGAGACGCTTGAGGGCAGTTATGTCTAATTACTTTCTACACAGATCTCCATGCCTAATATTCTGTAAATAATTATGAAAGGTATTAGAATGTAATACTATAATGCACAGAGCAAAATGTACAAGAATTCTTTTTATTTAGCAGTGAATTAAAGACCCAGTAACATAATCTTTGGGGGTGATGCTGAAAACCATTTGTCTGGATAAAGAGAGAAGATAAAGATAAAGATAAAGTTTACCAGCTCTCTGATTATCAGTAATTATAAAAAAGTGCACAAAAGACAACTAAAGTAACTACACTAAGCTATATATGTGCATATACCTACACACACATATATACACCTACCCATATGTACACATATAGACACATATACATACATATATCTTGTTTGTGCAAATACATATACATCTATCCGCATATTTACACATGTACAGACTTATACATTTTCCCACATATTCACGTGTTTAGAGACATACACAGAAGGGTGCATGATATGTCAAAGATGCATGGTATACACAGGGTGAGAGGTAGAGCTTTTTAATCATAAGGTGCATGATGCTAAAATGTTATATATCCTCACCACCTGCTGCACGGCCTTCCTGTCCTCTGCCGTACAGCTGTTGAACCACACTGTACAGCAGGAGGCCAGGAATGGATGTGCCAATGTTTAATTTTAATGTCCTCCCACACATGAAAGACAGAAAAAGGTATGTTTTTTGGGGGTGTGTATATAGGTGATGTAGTGGTTAGCACTTCTGCCTCTTAACAAGAAGGTCCTGGGTTTGAGCCCTGTGCCAGGCAAACGCATTTCTGTGTGGAGTTTGTATGTTCTATCCATGCTTACATGGGTTTCCTCTGGGTATGCTGGTTTCCTCCCACAGTCCAAAGACATGCACATTAGGCTAATTGCATTCTCGATTGCCCCTCAGTGAGTGTGAAAGTGAGTGTGTAGTTCAGCTTGAGAAATAAGATGTACATGCCTAGAATTTCTCCTCCAGTGTTCCCTGTATTTCACTGCATTCCCCTATATGTCTGATCAGCAAAAGATAACAAGCTTCATTGGTTTTCTCACTGACTGGGCTACAGCTGTTTGGCAACAGGAAGCTGGCACAACCTGCAGCTTTGAATGCTTCATCAGGTGACTTCGCCGGGTATTTGATCATGCATCTGATCCTAATGAGAGTTGCAAAAGACTCGTCTCACTTCGGCAAGTGTTTTGCACTGCAGCAGAATATGTGCTGGAACTCCACACTGTCACAGCAGGAAGTGGATATAATTAATTTTTAACCATGTCTTCATCAGAAAGTGCTCACCAAGCTTGCATTTCGCATTGAAAGGGTCAGTTTCAATGAATATATGGATCTCACCAAAAAGTTTGTATTGCATCAGCACCAACCTAGCCAGCTGTCATGCTTATCCACTTCAGTCACAGAGATGCCTGAATCCACACAGCTATGGCACATCCATCTCTTTCCTGCTGAACTACAGCAAAGAGACTGAACTCCAGACAAGCCCGCTGGATCATGTTGTTCTCTAGATTCAACTTCCCGGATCTTGCAACACCAAAATTGATGCCCTGTCCCACCAGTTCAAGATTGCCAATGAGCCACTCCAGCCTGACCCCAATCTCCCAAGTGCTTCATTAACGTTCTTAAATGGGACTTCGACAGACAACTGGGTATCAGTCTCCTTTATCATGTACCTCAAGACTGCCTGCCTAACCTCACCTAAGTGCCACCTCAACTATTCTCTCGTCTGATCACCTTGGCTCTCACTGTTCCTGCTTCAGGTCACCCAGGTTTCACCAGAAGCCACACACTGCTCAAAGATAAATACCAATCCTATGTACTGGTAGTCCAAAATAGAAGAAGACATAAAGAAACACATGGAATCCTGTGCTGAATGTGCCCTTGCCAAAGTGCCTCATCATCTCCCTAGTGGGAAGCCCATTCATCAAATGCCCTGGTCTCACCTAGCCATCAATTTCCTAACTGATCTCCCAGAATTACAGAGTTTTCTCCACAATCATGGTCATCTGTGACCTCTTCATAAGGTTTCCCCCTACCAGGGTTGCCTACTGCATTCGATATGGCCGAACATCTGTTCAGCTACGTATTCCGAAACTTTGGCTTACCAGAAGACATCATAAGTCACCGGGGGTCACAGTGATTGGCACAAAGACAATATGGAACACCGACACACAGGTGACCTGGTATGGCACTAAATTAAACACCTATAAAACTGCCAAAGCAATAAGAAGCTCAGAGCCTGGTACACTGGACCCTACAAAATCACAAAGTGCATTAATTCTGTCACATATTGTGCTGTACTACCATGGCACAGCACAATATTACCATCATTCCCTGTAAGCCAGCTAAAACCAGTTTCATTCAGACCACTTGCACCTCACACTAGTACAGACACCCCCTAGAACCTCTGAACACCGATGGACTAGCAGACCCCAGATGTAGAAAGAGGGGTCTGGAATATCTGAATACCTGCCAAAGTCATCTTAGAGCCATTTTAGAACTCACCCAAGAATTTTGCCATCAACCTCCAGACAAATCAGGACCACACTCCAGAGGACGTTCATGAAACAACCATTGTGGGGGGGTCTACACATCCCAGCATGCGCTGCAATGCTCCCAGTCATCTGACTTATAGTTGCACATCACATTATCCCAAGCACACCTCTCAGCACTCACACACAATTACAGCCACACTATTTAAGGACTAATTCTTAGTTTAGAAGTATTGCCTCTGTTTTTATTACTGTATTTGCTATTCGGGTATGTCTTTTCATTTTTGACTTTATGCCTTGCCTCGTACATTGGTCTTCTGGGTATGAACTTTGCTCATCTCTTTTTATACGATTCTGCATCTGTCTTCCTTATCCTGTCATCCCAGTCAGTTACCTGCTGCCTAATCTTTATGAGTTTGGACTGTGTTTATGGAATTAACTGCCACATTAATAAAGAGCTGGGAATCTGCAACTTGCATCTGCATTGCTCTTAGTGGCATGACACTCAGTAGCTGAGGCTGCCAATTTAGCTGAGATAACTTATTGGAGGTGTTTTGTATAATTGTCCACCAGTCTCTGACATCAGATTTTCAAATCTGTGAGCACTCCTCTTTGATTGGCAAGTTCGTTTAGTGTTCTCTTGCATCTCTTTTCTAATCCCCCGACAACAATGCAATGAAGTTCAAACCGGGACTTTGGCTAGGCCAGTCTAGACTTTACTGATTTCTTTCTGAGCCATTCCTTTGTGGCATCCATAGAATCATTACCCTGTTGAAAGATTCCATCTCAGGTTCAACTTCAGCTTTCAGACAGATGATGTGATATGATCTTTAAGCACTCGTCGATATGGTACAAAATTCATAGTTGAATCAATGACTGTATGCTGCCAAAGGAACCCCAAACCATGATATTTCCACCACCATTCTTCACATTTGGTATGATGTTCTTCTGCTGTTTACATACGCACTGTGACTGTGACCATACAACTCTATTTTTGATTCATCTCTCCAGATCACATCATTGTAAAAGGTCTGGTCTTTGCCTGTGTGGTCATTTTTAAACTGAAGTCTTCATTTAGGGGCAGTGGTGGCCCGGTGGTAGGGTGCTGGCTTACTGTTCCAAAGGTCGGGGATTCAAGCCCCACTATCACCAAGTTGTCACTGCTGTCCCCCAGTGCAGCTAACTGGGTTATCAAAGGCCCACCATGTCTCTCACTGTCTGTGGTGAGAGGCATGTAAAAGAACCATTGCTGCTGTTCGCAAAGAGTGGGCCATTGGGTTGCGTGTTTCTGCCCTGCGATGGCCTGGTGAACTGTCCAGGGTTTACTCAGCCCTCACCCAGAGTTGACTGAGAAGGGAGCCAGCCTCCCCGCGACCCTAATTAAGATTAAGCGGTTCAGAAAATGAATGAATGAAAGAAAGTCTTCATTCATGGCATTTGGCAAATGCTCTCATCCAGCACAACTTACATTTATCTTTTTTATACAACTGAGCAATTGAGGGTTAAGGGCCTTGCTCAAGGGCCCAAGAATGGCAGCATAGAGGCACAGGGGATTAAACCCCCAACCTTTGTGGCACTAATCCAGAACCTTAGCCACTGAGCCTCCACTACCCTAGCTCTACAAAGCTCTTGTTGGACAGTAAAGTCTTTGTCCTGGCATGTCTCCCATTCAGGCTAAATTTGTCCAGTCTCTTTGAGATTGTAAATGGATGCACTTTCATACCAACAGTTGCAAAATTTACTTGCAGATCCTGCAGACATTTATATATATCTGATTTTTCTCAGTCAAGTAATTCATTCCAAATAATCTTTTTTTTTTTAATTACTTGGCAGACACATAGAAAACACTTTTTTCTGTAGACCTTAGAGAATTCTTTATATCTTGGCTTGATAATACCACACACTTCAATAGCAAAGGGAATACCGGACCCTGGAGATCAGGTTTCAATAAGACAGATTCCACCTGCAGGAGGTTCTAAAGAAAAGTGCCTAATCAGAAACATCTGATTCATATTTTAAAGGTATGATAAATGCAAGAAGAAAGTACTTTTTTTGGACTGATTTTATTTATTTATTTTCGTTTATTTAAATTAGGAAAGTGACTACAAAATGTCATTCATTTCAGAATACAAAATTTTATGTGTCATTCTTGGCCTACATCAAATATAGATATTTCTGAAAATCAAGAAGTTCCATGGCATGGACTTGTCATTCATTCATTCATTTTCTGAACCGCTTAATCCTAATAAGGGTCGCGGGGAGGCTCAGTCAACTCTGGGCAAGGGCAGAGTACACCCTGGACAGCTCGCCAGGCCATGGAAGGGCATGAACTTGTTTTCACATTTAAATAGATCTTGAGTATTACTTTAAATTTGAAATGTCTCAAAAATATGAATAAATGGAAATATAGAATATGTGAGTCTAAATGCAGGACTGAACATATCGAAATTCTTACTGTTATGTCCATGTGAGCTGTGCTTATCCTCTTCACCTTTACTAATTAAAGAATAACATCAGCTCTATAAACATGGAGTAACTCTGCAAGTATGGATTCCTGTTTACGTGTGTCTGTTGATGGCAATAGAACACAATGTACGGTTAGAATGAATCAAAGTTCTGGCATCCAGAACCCCAGTCCCTCCAATAGTTGAAATCATGCACTGACTGAAGGTCTTACAATGTTGTAAAATGCATCCTCAAAAATGATCCTTCTTGTAGAGGCTGTAACCATGTTCCCTGAAGCCATCTCAACATCCTTTTTAATTAAACAGCTTGGCCTTATATTAGCTAAAATAAATTTTGCAGCATTTTATTACATTTTATAAGACTCGATTAAAACTAATGAAACTGCTGTTTATACATGCATAGATAGGCCTATTAAATATGATTATATATCGTTCTCCTGCAATTGATTAATCTATTTCTGTGGACACAAGACCTCTGAGAATGAATGAACTCGCTGATTAAAAATGATTCTTTTTTTGCTTATTCAAATCACAAAAACAAAACATCAACAATGTTAAGTTACACTGCAGTGATTTATATCATGCTGTCATTTATATGTGGAATTCCTAGGAATAAGGTAGTATAAGAACTGGGTATAAAACATTTAACTGATTCAGATTGTGAAGGCAGAACGAGCTGTATCGGCTTTACAGTCAGTGTAGAGTAGGTCACATGGCAGCATTTACATGTGATGAAAAATAAGCCCTTCTTAAAATAAAAAAGACACATCATCAAATATAAAGGCAAGAAAATGACAAGATTGCTGAGATATGTTAATTAACAAGAAAATTATCAAGATTTTAATTTTAAATAAACAAAGGACTATTTCCCCATCATAACAAGTGCTCAGAGATAAAATCCGGGAATAAAACCCACCCCCACTGTTCTCATTATCAGGATGCAATAAAAACTCATCAGTTTTTAAAATTAGTGTTAAAATTAATGCCTGTTTAGGTCGAAAATGGTTAGCACATTTGCCTCACAGCAAAAAGGTCCCGGGTTCAATTCCCAGGCTCGGGGCCTTTCTGTTTTGAGTTTGTATGTAACTCCAGGTACTCCGGTTTCCTCCCACAGTCCAAAAACATGCACAGTAGGCTGACTGGTGGTTCCAAATTGCCCGCACCCCACCTTCACCCAGCGTCAGCTGAGATAGGCACCAGCCTCCCTAATTAGGATTAAGCAGCTTGGAAAATGAATGAATGAATGAATGAATAAATGGCTGTTTACTTTAGAACAATGTCCATACCTGGTGGTTTAAAGATATGATACAGCTTCAAGTCACAAACTTTGTATTATGTGGTTAAACAACTGAGCCAGTGTTCTTTTATTTTAACACTTATTCCAAAATCCATGTTTCACCACATTCTGATGACGAGAAGAGTGTTTTTAATGCCCGGAAACACTGCTGGGCTTGTCACATGATTAACATGGCAGCAGTCACAAACAAGTAAACAAACATAATAATATAAATAGTTATTCTCAATTCTGGGTGGCACCGTAGCATAGTGGTTAACACTTTCAACTGCATGATGGTTGTAGTGATGAGCCTGCCCCCTCCTATGTGATCCTTAGCTGAAAATGTCACTAATGAAGGACCTCTTTAGTCCTGAGTTGCTTAATGAAGAACCCTCCCACGACAACCTCTTCTCCGATTAGAAAAAAAAAAAAAATCTCTCCCTGACTGCTTTGTCAGGCCCCAGCATTCAGGATCTAAAGTTTAAACTTTTAGGCATGTTGCTCTTTTCCCTGTTACATTTGAATTGCTGTGATTAGAGATAATTGCTTTGCTTTATACTACGGTTTTGGAGATTGGGGTAGAGGAGCTTTTAGTCTTAAGGCTGATTAAATGTCAATTTATATTTTGGTATTTAATTGTGAGGATGTATCCAGCCATAGGTTTGACGCTGAAGTATAAATTGACCTTTAAAAGGCACTGTATACTGATTCAATACATTGTACTTACAATGAACACTCAAAAACACGCAAAAATCTCATGGTTGTTCTGCTCGTTGAACAATATTGTAATTTTATATTAGATATCTGAGAAAAAGTAAAAGAAAAACTAAAGTAACATTACATAGTAAAGTGCAGCCAGTATATTTGTGGAGCCCTGGCTGCACATACTTACATCCGCTGATCTGTATTTCACTTCCTCGTGTATGTCCAAGCGTGTTCTGCTTTCTAGTTCTGCTCTCAACTGTGCAATCTATCTTAGGCAGTCTTTTACAACTCCTGGCAAAAATTACAAACTCATCACACTTATGGGATATTCACCCTGTATTTTTTCCTATATGCAGTGAATAAACAGATCACAGATATGATGCAAAACAATTTATGTTTAATAGCTAGACTTCATACCTCAAATACCTCAAACACTCCCACTCATCAACCGGTTAATCCTATCAGGGTCACGGGGATGCTGGAACCTATCTCAGCCGACACTGGGCGAAGGTGGGGTACACCATGAACAGCTTGCCAGTCCATTGCAAGGCCACACACACAACCATTCACACTCACACCTAGGGGCAATTTGGAGCAGTCAATTACACTAATGTGCATGTCTTTGGACTGTCTGAGGAAACCAAAGTACCATGATGAAACCCTCAAGCATAATGAGAACATGCAAATTGCACAGAAAGGCAAAGATTACACCCAAATCGGAAAAAAAGAACAAGGTTGCACTGGGTTAAGTGGTGGTTACAGTGGGAGAGTTACAGTATGGCAGTGGTGGCTCAGTGGTTAAGGCTCTGAAGGTTGTAGCGTCAAGCCCCAGGGTCCCAAGGCGGCTTATATATAAGTCATACTGTAAAAGGGAGTCTGCCAAGTGCCATAAATGCAAATGTTAAAGAGAAGCAATCATGGAGAAGCAATCATGGAGAGTAGATGATGTTTGGATGGAAGTGATGTTCAGTGATGAATCACAGCTCTGCACTGGCCAAGGTCTTATGCTGTTGAACCATAAAGTCTTAAGTAAACAGTTATTTATGATATGGGGTTACATGCCAGGTAAAGGACCAGGGGAGATAGTAGTCAGGTATACATACATTGAAATACTGGCCACTTTTCTTATTTGATCAATAAAATTAGGCATGCCATTAATTAATTAATTTCAGGAAGATAATGAATTGGACAAAGCAAAGAGTTTTAAATCAAACAGTCCGGTTCTTAATCCAGTTGAAAATTTATGGTGTATACTAAAAAAATTGGTCCCTGACAAGACTTAATCCTGCAAAGCTGATCTGTCAATTGCTATAAGATATAGTTGCAACCAGCTTGGCGGACAAGTCTTTAGATAAGTCAATACCTCAAAGAATTTGGACCAAAGGAGGAGCAACAAGTACTCACTGAATAATTCCATAATTTTTTCCTTTATTAATCACGGGGAAAAAGTTGAGATTAATAAAAGTGATTTAATTTAATTTGGTGCAAGAATGTTTCATGAAGTCAAAATGTTCGGCTAAAATAATTGTGTTATATCTGTGATTTGTTTATTTTATATGAAGTAAAAAATATATAGGGTGAAGATCTTATGTGTGGTGATTTGGGGTTTATTTTCATAATTTGTATTGCAGTGGGGGGGGTGCTTTACCACTGAGGGATTTAATTAGTCCCCTACAGGCAGATGCGTGACATGCCTTCAACGCTCCCTTATTCTGTAGCAATCAGATCTGTTGTGTGCTTTAAGCAGTCATCAAGTCACCCTGCAAAATGCAGTACAAAGCTTTCCTTGATTCACTTTCACGCATGAAGAGTATTCTATGGATGAGAAGTTAATAGGTACTTCACTTCAGTGTTCACAAACCCTTAGTGACAAGACGCAACTCTTTTGAAGAACTGTGCCACTAAAATCCACCTAACCATCACAGCAATCAGAAAAACTGACATTGTCACAAAGCAGCTTTTCACAATAAAGAAATTTGGTTAAGAATTTAAACTTAAGATTTTAAACATTTATTCATTCATTCACTTGCCAAGCCACTTAATCCTATTAGAGTCACGGGGAGGTTGGAGTCCATCTCAGCCGACACTGGGCGAACACCCTGAGTACACCCTAAACAGCTCATTAGAGTATTGCAGGGTCAGTACAAACACACACAATTATTCACATTAACATTCACACCTAGGGGCAATTTGGAACAACCAATTAGCCTAACGTGCATGTCTTTGGACTGTGGGAGGAAACCAGAGTAACTGGAGGAAACCCACACAAGCACATTGAGAACATGCAAACTGCACACAGAAAGGGCCGAGCCTGGGACTCGAAACCAGGACCTTCTTACTCTGAGGTGGATGTGCTAGCCACTATGCCACAATGCCGCCCCCATTTTATAACAGTTTAGTAATAAAGACAGTATATCGAGCACGACCTTGCTAAAGTATGGTCAAAAGTTTGTGGAGACCTATTATCATATTGCTGAACAAGCTTTGCTGTAATAATAATCTCTGGGAAGGCTTTCCACGAGGCCTAGCTTTTCCAGTTACATTCATGGTATTTGGAAGACGCCCTTATCCAGAGCAAATTACAATTGAGGGTTAAGGGCCTTGTTCAAGTGCCCAACAGTAGCAGCTTGGTGATACTGTGGCTTGAACCCCCAAGCTTCAGATCCATAACTGAGGGTCTTAACTACTGAACCACCACTGTCCACCTCTGTGCCACAGGTTTTGGAGCATGGCTATAGGGATTTGTGCTCATTCAGTCACAAGAGCATTAGTGAGGTTGGGCACTGATGTTGGGTGAGGAATCCTTAAGCACTGGGTGACATTTCAGGGCTTTGTGCAGGTATCTCATGTTATTTCACTCCAACCTGGGCAAAACGTATATTTATGGACTATACTTTGTGCACAGGAGCACTGTCATGATGAAACGAGTTTGGGTCCCTTAGTTTCAGTGAAGGGAAATCTTATAATTAGAGCACAGAAGTACATTTTATATAAGTGTATGCTACTAACTTCATGGGGTGAGGCACAATATATGGGTGGGATGGTAAGGTTTGCACATACTTTAGGCCAAGCAATGTAGAGAAGACTTTATTTTTGTGACAGTCTTGCAATGAGTTTGCCACCTTATCTTACCCTCTCTCTTAAAATATTCAAAGTTGTCCATTAATTATAAATTAAACCTCTCATGGAGAACCCACACAGGCTCTGAAAAGGATTTTAATTGTCATGATGGATTAAAAGATTTTCAGCTTTTAAAAAAAAAGAAATGAAACGTAATTTATGTTGACTCACTCAAGGCGTATTGGAGAGTGTGTCTGGATTTGTGTAACTTCTGACAGGCTGAGGGGGCATTTAGAGCAGTGCTGTGAGAAGATGCCACTTCTTATCATTAGTGTAGAAATACCAAAGTGGCAAATTCAGAGCCTTGATGGGACTATTTCACTGTGTAGCAGTAAATCTGAGTGATGGGACACTGGAATGTTAGGTATTATCTGTAAACACAGCTGAGTGAGAAAACTTATTTTTTGAATCTACTAGTTTTGCTGAGGTCTAATTTCTCTACCTCAGTGCTGTCCTTTACCGAGGATTTGTGAGTTCATTTCAAATCATGCAAAGTAGGAAGGATAATTCAGGGTCTCCATTGGGAAAGCTTGCAGAACATCAACCTGGATCCATAGATAAACAAAAAGTCCTGCGAGGCAGGGTTGAAACATATAGAGAAATGGGGAAAAAAGAATCTTGAGTATGTGATGAGTGAGTGTGAGTGAGTCCTGAGTGGACAGACTTTGTGTAACTAATTTTAGGAATCACAACACCCATATGCTTCCCAGATCGATGTTCATACTGGAGATGCAGCTCCCCAAAGTGCTTCTGATCCAGTACAGAATAGATGCACGGTAGCTCCAGAAAGTCATAGTCCACCTCCAATTTAATTACAGTGAAGCCACAGAATGTCACACGGAGTATTCCACTGGCACTCACCACCCACCACCTCAGGCTACAGGTCACCCAAAGGTGGCAAAATGCATTTTTAGTGGTCTTTAAATGCCTAAGAATATCCTTCAACTGAACAGGTGTTTACCTATGGTCACGAGCTTTGGGTAGTGACCGAAAGAACGAGATCGCGAATACAAGCGGCTGAAATGAGTTTCCTTCG
>JBCNYH010000027.1:10856149-10875347 GCA_039654325.1 Tandanus tandanus
CTGGACCTCACTGCTTAGGCTGCTGCCCCCGCGACCCGACCCCGGAAGAAGCGGAAGAAAATGGATGGATGGATGGATGAACAGGTGTTTATTTATTTTCAGACCCCATTCAAAGTACATGATGTCATTACCTATGCAAATATTGTCACGTATGCTACAACCGTAACAATTATTTAACATCTGGATACAAGCGGATGTCTGGTCAGTGTGTAGTTTCTGATAGAGAATCCAAGAATCAGAGTCTAAAGTTGTAAAAGGAGGTCAATACACAGACAGTCACAATGCAAGTCCATAATTAATGACAAAAAACCAGTCCTGTCAGCAGTGGCAACTCTGTGATAGTGGGGCTTGAACCCCCAATCTTTGGATCAGTAAGCCACCACCAAGCCACCACTGCCCCAAATATAACACAATTACAACAAACATATATGATATAAATGAATTTAACTCATTACACAATCCGATTTTCTAGCTAACTATTTTATTATATATATTTGTGTGTGTGTGTGTGTAGATTGATATAGATAATCAATATATATGTACACACACACATGCACACACACACAGTGGTGCATGAAGTTTGTAAACCCTCGAAAATTGACTATATTTTCTACATAAATATGATTTATTTTTATTTTTTATTACAAAATCTATTCATTTTTGCATACATGTTATTTGAAACATCATAGTTTCACACAAGTCCTTAAAGAAAAAAAAAATTAAGCAAAGGAGATGAAAAATATGACACTATTAATTTGTTGAGGGAAATTATCCAATTTTGCATATCTGTAAGTGGTAAAAGTATATGAAAACGTCAGAACATCTGTGTGTGAACTAAATCTCAAGAGAAAGTGGGTTATGCATCAAAACAACAACCCTAAGGACATACATCATTCTACCAAGGAACGGTTAAAGACAAAGAAAATGTTTTGGAATGACATTAATCCAGTAGAAATGTTGGGTGAGCAGTTCCTGTAAGGAACCCCATCAACATCCCAAATTCGAATCTGTTCTGTATGAAGGAATAAACTAAATCCCCTCCAGTTACCACAAATGTTTAGTGACCTTTAGCACTGCACAAGGGGGTCTGAAAGCAAAGGTTCTCATAGAGATGCACTGTATACATACTGTATATAAAGACCCAATTCAAGCTACTGTGCTAATATTTCATTTCCATAGTGAACCCACATTTATTATGTATGGATTATCCACTTCATAATCCCTGTGTTCCTCTGTCCCTCTCACAATCTTTATATATCAATATGCACATTTAAATAAACAAATACATTTCAATGGAAAAATTATTCTGTATACCATAGGCACCCCATTTGCACGTACACTTTGCCTATGTCTTTGTTATTTCTAATTTTTTGACCACCAGGGCGGCACTGTGGCGTAGTGGTTAGCATGTCTGCCTCACAGCAAAAAGGTCCTGGGTTTGAGTCCTGGGGTCAGCGAGAGTGTTCTTGTGTGGAGTTTATATGTTCTCCTCTCGCATGACTGGATTTCCTCCAATAGTCCAAAGAAATGCACATTAGGCTAACTGGCTGTTCCAAATTACCCCTAGGTGTGAATGTGAATGGTTGTGTGTGTGTTGGCACTGCAATGGTCTGGCGAGCTGTTCAGTGTGTACCCCGGCTTTGCCCAGTGATGATTAAGATAAGCTCCAGCCTCCCCGTGATCCTAGTAGGATTAGGTGGTTTGGCAGATGAGTGACTGAGTGAGGTGCATTAATAGGTCTGTGAAGCTAATAGGATAGTGAAATTACTGCCCCATAATTGAGAAAACTGAAGAAAGGCAACCAGTCGATGAGATATTACTGTCTATCTGCCAAAAAAACAACTTCTTAAAATGTTGTTCATTCAAAACAGGTATTTCAGCAGAACTGAAAATGTATTGAGCTATAAATAAGTACTCTGCTCCATCTACCCTTATGGACAATCCACCATTCCTGTAATTAATAACTTCCACTTAGCAAATTTCCATTCTTAGTTAGCCATTAAAAAGGTGCACATTTGCCTCCATGTGCCATTTATGGTTGTTTTCCACCTCTACAATTGGTATTATTCATTCGTTCACACAAAACCTTGATTTAAATGTGGGTCGTCCTTTTATCATGCCTCCGTAATGTGAAGGTGCATTGAATGTGCATTCAACACCACAAATTTCATCTCCTGACTTGAGTGGTCCACTACCATGCTAATCATGCTAATTAGTTGAGACAACCAGACAATACGGTAGTGCTGTTTGAGTTGATTTTTGGGTTTGAGTTCTGGGCTCGGCCATTTCTGTCTTTGTATGATCCCTTCATGCATGCCTGGGTTTCCTCTGGGTACTCCGGTTTCCTCCCACAGTCCAAAGACGTGCACAATCGGCCAACTAGCTGTTCCAAAGTGCCCTAAGGTGTGGATGTGAGTATGAATGGTTGTGCGTGTTGACCCTGGAGGGCTGTTCAGGGTGTACCCTGCCTTCACCCAGTGTCAGCTGCGATAGGTTTCAGCTTCCCTTAAGTGGCCTGGAAAATGAGTGAGTGAGTCTTAATAATAGGGGTGTATGAAGAATAAGTCATTAATGTGTTACAATATTTTTCAGGCATGAGACAGTAGGCAGGAGTTTCTAGCCCTTTTTTCACTTGTTCCATGAATTCACAAACACTCAAACTGTGAACATTGGATGGACAGGATGTCTGGTATTGGGGTAAGAATGTCCCCAATAGGACCATCAGTCTACTTTGGCTATTCACACCCATCCCCCTTTGACAAGGGCACACCTGCTCCTGGTCCACACTGACAGCATGCATCCATGGACAGCGAGCCACAAATAGCTATTTCACTCCCAGAGGCTCATCCAGCCATGATTTATGAACTAAGTCTAATATCCCCAAAACAATGGCCTAACCTTGGCTAACAATCACTTGTCAAGCCATTGACATTAAATGCCATGTACATTTGTGCTCTGACGTCGAGGTTGGAAATCAGCAGGGTTGCAAAAAAGGCAATTAAAAAAGGCAAGTTGGTTCCAATAAAGAGAACCTTGCTCACAGTTTCGGTCGTATGAATTAGGACGACTCTCAGAGGGACTTGGATCATTTCTCAGTTCAAAATCAAATTCTAAATGCTATTCAAGCTGTTTAATTAGACGTTTAAATGATACACAGCTCTGCTGGCTTGTGGAACCCTGGATTTTATAACAGATTCATACTAATGTCTCCACAGGTTACCCTACGGAGCTCTATGGGTTTTTTCCTAACACACAATCTAGCTCACGTGGGCCTTACTAATAACATTAGTTATATCATGTGTGTTACATGAGGCAGAATGTTAAACTTTTTTTTGTGTTCAGGATCACATGAGACATGAGGCAAGACTGGCCTTTAATTAACAAAGTCCAAGTTAAGACCCAGACCAACTTGGTGAAAAGAATGAGACAAGACTAAGACCACACCAGGAGGTAATAAAAGCAGAAGCTTGTCCAATCAGTTCAAGACCATAAATATAAATTTAAATTCCAAGCCAAATTAAATTATATATTAATTACTGCCATTTTTGGTGCCTATTTAATGGCTAACAAAGGTATGAACATTGCTAATAAACACTCAAATAGTGAGATGAATTCTGTGGCCCTATGCATGAACCTGATAACCCACATGCTCCCACATACATATATCTGTATTTTTTCTTAGCTGTTGAAAATTGCCTCTGTGTAATTTTCTGATTAATAGGAGACATATACACATACAGCTAAAATCCATGTCTGGTTGCCTGATAAGAAATATACATATTATTGTATTCAGATTAAATTTTCAACATTTTCCCCTAATTTTTATGAATCTGTGGGTTATCAGGTTCATGCATGGGGCCACAGAATTGCCTGATGATAACCTTACCTAACATTATGTGATACAGTCCATCTTGTTAGATCATTCATTCATTCATTTTCTAAGCATCTTAATCCTAATTAGGGTTGTGGGGAGGCTTGCGCCCATCCCAGCTGACTCTGGGCGAAGGCAGGGCACACCCTGGACAGCTCACCAGAGCATGATGTTTACAAATTACATGTAAAATGTTTACATATTATACCTTACCGTAGAATTCAAATTCATGCCACAGGAAGGTATATGAGCTGCTAATAAGAGAGCAAAAGAGTTCACAGTTACAGATACATTGGCAGGCATTAAGCATTTACATGTTTACATTAGGGGTGGCATGGTGGCGTAGTGATAAGCACGTCCGCCTTACAGAAAGAAAGTTCTGGGTTTGAGTCCTGGGCTCAACGAGGGTTTTTCTGTGTGGAGTTTGCATGTTCTCCCGGTGCTTGTGTGGGTTTCCTCCAGGTACTCCGGTTTCCTCCTAGAGTCCAAAAACATGCACATTAGGCTGATTGGTTGTTCCAAATTGCCCCTAGGTGTGAGTGTGTGTGAATTGACTGTGAATAAACTGGCGGGCTGTTCAGGGTATACCCCGCCTTCGCCCGGTGTCGCCAGAGATAGACTCCAGCCTCCAAGCAACCCTAGTAGGATAAAGTGGTTTGGAAAATGAATGAATGAATGTTGACCACAATAGCAACATCATTATTGAATCCCACAGTGAATGTCACACAATCCTGGAGACCAAGCCACGTCCTAACTTCGTATAAGTGAATGACAATGCCAAGAATCTGTTCTATAATACGACAATGTTACTAAACTCAACAGTACTGTGGCACGTCATGATTGGAGCCATAACACCCTGGTTTAGAACTGTGTAGTCCGTCCTTTCAGTGCAAAGCTCAAAATTTGCGTTCCAACAATCCCAAAGCTCCCAGCAGTGTGGAGCTGCAGAACTGACCTCTCCTTCCTGTAACCTCGAGCTCCAGGCTGTGATGAGCGAATAACCTCAGCCAGAGCTGTTCCACTGAGGCAGAGACCTCCTCCACAAGCCCACACCCCAGCATTCTGCTCTGTCCTTTTGGCTCAACAGGCACACTCGGCTGCTTACTGAGGCCCTTGAGCAGCTGCAGAGACCCACCCAGAGGTTTTCTCCTCCTCCACTTGGAACAATCTGTGCAGATGTTGGTGTTCAATAAAGATAAAACACTACATAAGCTTTAGATAAGAAGCTAACAGTTTAATGCTGCTGTGTTGCTGTGAATTCTCTTCAGTGGTAAATTGAAAATGTCCCAGTGAAAGTATATTCGAAAGTGAGAGAAAAAATGAACTGATAGTCTTTATTAATGTTTGATTTATAACACAAAAATACTTATAAACCTTGAAATAGTGAAACTCTTCATCCGGCATCCAGAATTGTCTGGTGTCTGGTCTACATTTTCTCATGCTCAGTGTCCCATGCCAAAAAGGAGAAATTGTTCATTGCAGATTGACTGGGCTGAAATGATCTGAGAAAAATGGTTTGCTTTAACACTGAATCTGAATTGGCTGGATAATGTCTTCCACTCTTCCTTGATAGACAGTATAATGTGAGTGTATTGGTGGGAATGCTACATGAACCTGGCTTAAGATGGGTTAGTTAAGGAACGGTCCTGTTTTCTCTGTATCTCTACTGTTCCTGAAATGATGGAAGGCCCAGTGGTGGAATGTAATCACACTTACGGTACTGAAGTACTGTACTTAATTACCAATTTAGAGTACTTGTACTTCACTTAAATATTTCCATTGCATGGAGCTTTATACTTCTACTTCACGAGATCTCAGAGGCAACTGTTGTACATTTTACTGCGCTACATTTGTCGAATAGCTGTAGTTCCTAGGTACTTTTAAGATTACAATTTGCATACCCATCCTGTCCAATGGAAAACAATGTAAGATGGTGATTTTAAATTTGAATGGTCGCGATAAAGTGCGGCATGGTGGAGTAGTGGCTAGTACGTCCGCCTCTCAGCAAGCAGGTTCAGAGGTTTTTGTGTCACATTTGCATGTTGGAACTTGCGTGCTTGCGTGGGTTTCCTCCAGGTACTCTGGTTTCCTCCCAAAGTCCTAAGGCATGCACATTAGGCTAACTGGCTGTTCCAAATTGCCCGTAGATGTGAGTGTGAATGGTTGTGCACACATATTGGCCCTGCAATGGTCTGGCGAGGGGTTCAGGATGTACCCCAATGGGTTCGGACCTGGTGGCTGACTAAGGCCATCCTGTGAGGAGGTTGCATGTTTCCTCTGTGCAGTGTTCCAATTACCTCCTGCAGTGCAAAGACTTGCAGATTTAGTCAAGTGACTACTCTCAATTGCACATAAGTGTGAATGGAGGTTTGTTTCTGTTTTAGCCCTGTGACAGATTGGCTACATGTTCAGAGTGCACCCCACCTCTTGCCTGAAGGCAGCTTGTATTGGCTCCAGCTTCCCCACAACCCTGATGAATGGATGAGTGTCACAGTACAGTGACTCTACAAATATATGACAATTTTACTGAATATGCCTTACTCTAGGTTAAACTACCTGACACTATATTCAATTGTTAAAATGACTATAACAATCATAAACAACTGCAAAATGCAACATATAATAATAAGAATCCAAAAACATTATACAGATGTATATACTAGCTGCCCAAAAAAAGGTAACATACTAGAATATCTTTCTAGAATATAATTCGCTATGGCATTGTTTCAGTAACTGTGTACAGTATCAAAACATTCACTTCCATCCAGAGATTTCATTATTCCCTGGGATCGTGTAATGATAACTAACAGTAAAACACTGACAGGAACCACTGCTATGCGGAATCAATACTGTAGGTTTTGATATTTGAAGTAAATTTAGCTGATAATATGTACTGTACATACTCTTATTAGGCAAAGTTTTGAGTGCAGGACTTTTACTTGCAGAGTTTTGCTATTTTTTCTTGAGTAAAGGAACTGGAATACTTACTTTCTTGGTTTTACTGATGGTTTCTCATCTCTGTCCAGTTCCAATCCTGAGGTTTCAGCAGGACAACTCAAAAAAAAAGTCACATCAGCACAAAACCTTCAGAATGCCTTAATATACTCAAAAAGACAGATCAAGTTTGATTCCTTGCTTCATTCGAAATCAATACACTGAGTCCTCGACTTTCGATAGTGTTCCATCATTGCGATGTAAGTCGAATTTGGTTGTAAGTCAGATCACACCACTTAACTATGCTAAAGCAATAGCCAAATCATAATCTAGGATATAAAAATTCATTTCCCGGACACATGAAAGCATAACTAGCAGTCAGAAAAAATATAAATAATTAACAATATAAAATAATAAAATTCGAAAAAAAACGAACGTCGTAAATACGATGCAAACGTCGAAAGTCGGAACAACAATTCTTAATGACTTATGGCACAAGAGTTGTAACCTTGAATCGTCGTATGTCGGGTCCATCATAAGTCGAGGACGCATTGTTGTGTTATTTTTGGTGATTGTATCCAGTGACGTGAACTCACTGGGCCGGGTTGTCCAGCACAAGTAAACTAAAGGCTCTTACCTTTTACTGGTTCCTTTCAGCGAGGTGCTGCTCGCATCCGTTGTCATCCTTTGACTTTTTATGA
The DNA here is from genome assembly GCA_039654325.1 of Tandanus tandanus. Taxonomy (NCBI): domain Eukaryota; kingdom Metazoa; phylum Chordata; class Actinopteri; order Siluriformes; family Plotosidae; genus Tandanus; species Tandanus tandanus. Next base: position 10,863,656 of record JBCNYH010000027.1, read on the forward strand.
AGGAATTCCGTAAGAACAGCGTCCGGTTTTCAACTTAAAAGCTTGGGCTTGAAGCAGGTCGGCTTGAAGTGGTCTTCGCAGACTACTGAATTGCATCCAAAAGGAAACGTTTTCAGAGTACGGCCTGTCCTGAAGTTATGCAGCCAACGTTTTGCCAACTCAGCTTTTCTGTCGTCAGTTGTTTTAGGAACACAAAAGGAATGTTTTCAGCGATTTCTGCGCTTGTTGTTTGTGTGGCTGTACGCTTTGCACTCCGCCATTTTCTTGACGACACAGCTCAGCACTGGACGATAATGTGTTTTCCTTAGACTGGTGTCTGCTTCATGGGGTCAGTGACCAGTCCATCGCAGCCCAGCCAATAGGACAAAGCAATGAGTTTGTGTCACTACCAAGGCTGGAACAGCCAATAAAGAAGTCAACATTTCGCTGTGCATTCCTAGTAGTAAAAGTAGTGTGGCAGCACTTGCGTAAAAGTAGTGGGGCAACGTTGCCTAATGGAACTGCTGATGTCATACATGATTGTTTTAAAGAGCTAGTAATACATATTTACCACAGGCGCCCTTTAACAAAGTTTTGATAGAGTAAATGATGGTCCAAAAGGTTTCCTTTCTTTTTATTTAAATCACTGTCATCATGAAGGTAGGTTCATATCACTGAACATTTACTGAAGAATGTTTTATATCTATTTTATTTATGTTTTTACAGCAACAAAAGGATCTGTTGCTTCATCTCTATACGTGGCCCAGTTTAAGGAAGCATTAGAAATTGTGCATTGTTGACTATTTCCATGTTGGTGAGCTACTGTCCTACTGACACACACATGGACAGCTGGGCTTTTTACTGTGTTTAGTCACTTTAAATTGACTCAGTGTTTGTCAGTGATTTATTACGATCTCAATCTCTGATATAGGAAGTAATTAATGATCCCTGCAAGCACACAAGAAACCTGCATAAATAACCTCCTGTAATTAAACCCAGGTGAGACTCATCATATGTTACCTGCTGTTTCTACCTTCCTCCTCTACATCTAAGTGGATTCTCGGTCACGCCCTCACTGCACCATATCACTTTAGCAGTGCAACATTGATTGGTTTTATACATCGTTGTTGGTGCTTGTTGTGTTTTCAGATCAGCGCATACCAAACTGAGAACAATTTGAAATGGCTGTTAGTTACACTCGCACATATTTTTCTGAACCACTTTTTTTTTGTTCTGCTGGGTTTCGTGGGCAGTGATGGGATTCACAATCACACTGAGGGGAAAAATCTTACTTCAGGTATAGATCTGAGTTTGAGTTTAAGCAATAAACAGACACAGAGACAAATACAGATAATTATCTTGCATTATTCTTTCACTCTCCCTCACTCATTTACTTAATCCTACTGGGGTGACGGGGAGTCTGGAGCCTATCTCAGCTGACATTGGGTGAGGGCAGGGTACACCCTGAAAAGCTTGTCAGACCACCACAGGGCCAACACACAAGCACACACACACACACACACACACACACACACACACACACACACACGCACACACACAACCATTCACACTCACACCTAGGGGCAATCTGGAACAGCCAGTTGGCCTAATGTGCATGTCTTTGGACTTTGGAGGATACCCACACAAGCAGGGGAGAACATGTAAACTCTACAGAGAAACGTCCTCGCCGAGCCCGAGACTCTTGATGGGAGGCGGATATGCGTCACCGTGCCGCTTCCCTTGCATAATTATTATTATTATTTATTGTTATTATTATTATAGCTGTTGTTGTTGTTGTTACATAATTCACAGTTCATTCTTAGAAGTAGTAGTTTCTTAAAGATATAAAACCTTAGCATATTAAAAGTGGAAAACCAACTGTGCTTAAATGAATAATAAGTGGCGTTTCTCTGTCATTACTGCGCTCTATTCCAGTCGTAGACTGTGGCATTAGTGCTAAGATGATTTGTGTAGTTAGGGAGCACGGTTACGGATTGTGTTCAGTAAACGCCTCTATGTATTGTCTCTCTGCATGGGTCACTCTGTGGCACACCACCGGGCTGTTTTGCCTCTGTTGTGGCAGAAGGGAGGAGCCCTTGTTATCGGTGTATGACTCTTTGAGAGCAACCGTCATGGTGATATCTCCATGTTGGAAGTACACTAATTGTCTTTGTGTCCTGGTTCTGTGCTCTAGTCCCTGGCAGGTTACAATGGTGCCCAGTGTTGCCCTTCGAGAACAATCATTCTCTCTGTCTCTGCTGGACCGGCACAGTCACTGTCCGCTCAGATTGTACACACTCTCTGCAGCAATCTCAGATTCCAAGAGATAGACTGGAGAAATCTATGCATGCGTATTCCTGCACACAGAGATATTTGTACACATATCCATTCCACATATGTTCATTTATGTGCAAACAAATTATACTATGAAGTATAAACACAACCACTATCAAGTTTGCAGACAAAAAAAAAAATAATCAGTCAATAATCCTCCACAAGATAAAACCGGTATTAGATATCCCCTAGCATTCTCTTCTGGCTGGAAAAAAATCTATAGCCATTATGAATGTGTCAATCAAACAGAGAGAAAATATTAGTATTGTGTCATCTATGGTGTAAAGAGGGGTATTCTTTTTGTAATGGAAGCCAGTCTGAAAATGCTATCGGTAGCCTTTAATAGCATCATATTGATGCCACTGCAGGACCATTCTTTTCAGATCCATATCAGCCGCTCATAACCTAAACTCCATCTGGTTTCAAAACAGAGCCGGCTGTAAGCAAAGAGCCTTGATTGTGGATATCAGACTGTATAAATTGATTAAAGATCAGGGTGGCATGGTGGTGTAGTGGTTAGCACTTCGGCCTCACAACAATAAGGTCCTGGGTTTGAGTCGTGGGCTCTGGTGTTGCTGTATCAGGTACTCCGGTCTCCTTCCAAAGTCCAAAGACATGCACATTTGACTAACTGGCTGTTCCAAGTTGTCCCTAGGTGTGTGTGTGTGTGTGTGTGTGTGTGTGTGTGTGTGTGTGTGTGTGTGTGTGTGTGTGTTGGCCCTACCTTCACCCAAAGTTGACTGAGGTAGGCTCCAACCTCCCTGTGACCCAGATAAGGCCCCTGTCACACATTGACGATTTAGCCAGCGTATGCCGACGCATGAGAAATTTGGCGTATACGTTGGCGTACGTTGAATAAGTTATGGATAATTTTTGTGTACATTAACAGCACGCTGGTATAAGTCGTAATGCGGCGAGGTCGTCGAAACATTTAGTGCATGCACAAAATTTTCGACGGATGCTAGCGTATGGCTTGTACGTTCTGCATACACTAGCCATAAGTTGTAGGTAAGCCGCCATAAGTTGCAGGTAAGTTATGGGATGGTTCACATGTTATTTCTAAGTTGCTCATAAGTTGAATATAATGTCTAGTGTACTTTGACCCTACGTACAAATTATACCAACGAATACCTAGCATGTTGGCAGCATTTGCAACTTATGACCAACGATAGTCTAACTTATGCAGCAGTATATCCACAACGATGGATCACATGACATAGCCTATGAAAGGCTGCCGCTTGCTGATTCAAATCACATCCACACTAGACATCACAGTATCAACATCACCGTCATGCCGAAGAAATCGATGAGGTCTTGCTGATGTTGGAGGACAGCTAGTAGGAATTCACGTCTCAGCCTTGGTGGATCCTCCATCTCGCGGATGACATGGACATCTGTTAGGATGCTCCTAAACGCTGCCAATACGTCCATAATAAGCTAGCTGTAAGTTAAAAAGACGTTCAGTAAAAGTTCTGTGGTCGTCCGGAACACGTCAGATAGGTCTACATATGTAACTATATGTTGGAGATAAGTTCAATATAAGTTAGCTATAAGTTTTCAATAGGTTCTGGGTAAGTTACTAATAAGTTATGTATACATTCAAAACTGGAATAACATCGATAGTTCAGCGTATGCCAGCGCTGCGTCGGCATAAGTTCTGCAAATCGTTAATATGTGACAAGGGATTAAAGAAAGAAAGGAACACAAACACTTCTCAGTTGTGTAAATTACATAGCTTAAAAGTCTTGAAAGGCTGACTTTTACTTTAGAAACAAAAGAGTTGGATCTGACCTGCAGTCAAAGAGTTCAGATCGTGCATGGAGATCATGTGGACTCTGACACAGGGGGTCTCTCAAACTTTAGTTTCTTATAAAAAAACGCCCTTGAGCCAACCCCCCCCCCCCCCCAAAAAAAAGCCCTCCATTATGTGCTTTTTATATTCAGCCTTCCTTAAGATATTCCTGTCTGTCTCTTTCCTCTTACTTTCTTCTTTCTCTTTTTCTCCCTTTTCCCAACACATACAGTTCAACATCTACTCTACTGCCGATTTCTTCCCCGCTCTCTTTTTGCTCTGTTCTACTTCTCTTTTCTTACTTTCTCTCGCTGTATTACTCTTTAAATCCCACCATTCTCTACTACCCTACTAACCCCTTTCTTTCACTTTCACCCAACTGCGTTAGTTGTAACGATACGTCTTATGCGTAGAAGCCTTCGCTCTCAATGCCCTGTTAATTACTTCTGTATTTATTTAGCAAAGCGGTCCAGGCAGGGTTTTTTTTTTGGGTCGGGGGGTGGTGCGCTTGGAGAATGGGATTTGATGGGGCTGGAGGGTGGGGGCTCCTGTCCATGACAGAGAGGGTTTGACTCCTGCATTAAATAGCCCACATTCCAATCCTCTGATGCTGAAACAACCATGAGTTCCCCCTTTTTATCTGTTGAGCGCCTCAAATTAGCACCCGGTTCAGTCCTAATACAAAGAAAAAACTAGAGAGAAGCCCATCAGGAGAACCCATGGGCCCCTCTCTGATCAGTGCATTCTCTCAGAGGAAGGTTTGTACAGAGCTAAAACCAGGAGGACCCCATGATGAATTGAGTGGATTTATAGGAGTACACACGTATACCAACAGCACCTTCGACTGAAAATAACGTCTGGTTTCATTTTATGGAACAAGGTTAAATTTAATAATGCGTTTCCAAATACTTTGCAGTGCTAATGTGGCATGGAGCAGTGTGTGTGTAATTATTATTATTGATATTTTATGGTCATTTCCCTAATGTACGCTGTATAAATACTCATCCTGTTTGTGGAATGAAAAACCATTGCAGCTTTCTGTGCAATATCAAAAAAAAAAGTCATTCATTAAATTCTGTATCAGGTTTCTGTTTACTGATGCCATGACACGTTTGAATAAACCTGACAAACCCACTTTGAGGGTGTTCTTCTCACCAATTGGATTTGGATTCATCGGCTGATGGGGAGGTGGCACAGTGGCGTAGTGGTTAGCACGTCCACCTCACAGCAAGAAGGTTCTGGGTTTGATTCCCAGGCTCGGGTGTTTCTGTGTGGGGTTTCCATGTTCCCCCCATGCTTGCGTGGGTTTCCTCCAGATACTCTGGTAATAACCTACAGTCCAAACACATGCACATTAGGCTAATTGGCTGTTCCAAATTGCCCCTAGGTGTGAGTGTGAGTGTAAATGGTTGTGTGTGTATTGTCTTGCTATGCTCTGGCGAGCAGTACCCCATTCTTCGCCCGTGGTCAGCTGAGATAGACATCGGTCTCCCTGCGACCCTGGTAAAAAATTCAAATTCAAATTTATTTGTCACGTACAAAATCATACACAGTACAATATGTAATGAAATGCTTGTTACGAATGTCCTAAAATTTGAAGAATAAGCTATCAATATCAAAAAGAAAAATTACAATAACAATAACTATTTAAAGTACTTTATAGTTAAAGGTCAATATAAATATAAAAATGTAAAATTTTAAATAAAATAAAATATAGAATACAAAAATATATAAAATGAATTATAAATGCAGTGGCGGCAATGGTAGTGGTTCACCAAATGATTGAGTGAGTTTATTGGGTACTTTTATGGAGTGCTTTTATTTTCTGATCTCCCCCTTATTATAACTTGGATGAACTCACCAGTTCAAGGAGCTTATAATGGATCCACACCACAGTAGCAGCGGGAACTACACTGCTAGACAGGAAGTAGGGTAGAATTAAGGTATAGAAGAAAAAAAAAGTGTGAGGTTTCTCATCTCAAGTTTGCCGGGATTCAGGATGCATGTGTATAGGAATGCATTCATTACATTGGCTCTCTCATCACCGGTAAGTGACTGAGTGAAGAGCTCCGGATTGGAGGCTGCAAAGGGGGGGGGGTGTCAGTGTGTGTCTCAGAGGCACCTAACACAGGCCTCCTCATCCAAGGCAATCTGCATAAGAAAGAGCCGGGACCTACAAAAGATGAAAAGGTGCTGGGCAGAACTTGGACAATCCCTTCCTGTTCTGAACAGTGATTTGTTTCCGTGCCATCAGGGACTGGGCTGCTTGCCCTCCTTCCCCTAACCTCGCAGCCCCTTTCACACATTCTCCCCGGCTTTGTTTTCCAGCACATTCTAAAAACACTGCCACGGCTTTCTTTCCCTTTTTTATTTTTCATTCACGTGAAAGCAACTGATGGGCCAATATGTGAAATCAAACAGAGACTGGATCGATTGTTTTTGCAACCATTTTCCAAAAGCCAGGCAGCTCTGGGCATGGGAAACATTTATCATAACAAAAGAAGGGAGAAAACATTAAGCCAATTACCGTATATATATATATACTAACCTGTCCTAATGAAGGGGTAAGATGTGTTTGTAACTTGTTTCTACTGTTTGTTTACTGTGCAAATTGAACCCAAATTATTATTGCACTATAATTAATGCACTATAACTGCATCGTTCATAAAAGGTTTGGTTGGATGAGTTACAAGACTGAGCCGATATACAGTGATGGACAAAACTGTAAAACTTTATTTAAATACATAACCTGCTTACTTGAGTAAAAATCTAATTACAAGACAATATAAACATCGAGATGATTTCCTCTCTGGTGTTATCTGAACATAAGTAAGTAAGTATTAACTAAAATACGTATTATTTAAAGTGACTACACACTGCACTAGCGCAACTCATTCACTCGGCTTTAATAGCGCTTAGCACCTTTCTGTGGAAGTTCTCCATTGAGATAAGCGCTCCATTTTCCCCATGATTCATTCTGATGTTCCCTGGCATTTAGTCTATCACACTTTGTCTCTCTTTCTCACATTCGCACAGTATCGTAGACATTCCCATACCGTTTGCCAAAAGGATACAAATGCATGGTCTGTCGGCATGAGGTCTATGTGATCAGGGATGAGAAAGTGGTTAAAACTACATACATACACACATATATATATATATATATATATATATATATATATATAGATAGATAGATAGATAGATAGATAGATAGATAGATAGATAGATAGATACGGTTTGATTGAATAAAAAATAACATTTAGATATGTGGACCTATATATTTGGGCAGCACGTTGGCGCAGTGCTTAGCACGTCCGCCTCACAGCAAGAAGACCTGGGTTCGACTCCCGGTCTCGGGCGTTTCAGTGCAGAGTTTGCATGTTCTCTCCATGCTTGCGTGGGTTTCCTCCGGGTACTCCGGTTTTCTCCCACAGTCCAGAAACATGCACAGTGGGCTAACTGGTTGTTCCAAATCGCCGCTAGGTGTGAGTGTGAGTGTGAGTGTGAACAACTGTATGTGTGTTGGCCCTGCGATGGCCTCGTGAGATGTTCAGGGTGTACCCCGCCCTCGCCCAGAGTCGGCTGAGATGGGCGCCAGCCTCCCCACAACCCAAATTAGGATCGAGTGGCCTAGAAAATGAATGAATTCATCACTTACTCACTCATTTGCCGAGACGCTTAATCCTATTATGGTCATGGGGAGGCTGTAGCCTATCTCAGCCGACTATGGGCGAAGGTTGGGTACACCCTGAACAGCTTTCCAGACCATCGCAGGGACAACACACACACACACACACACACAAAACCACTCACACTCACACTTAGGGGCAATTTGGAACAGCCAATTAGCCTAATGTGCATGTACTTTGGCTAGGAGAGGAAACCAGACTACCCGGAGGAAACCCACGCAACCACTGAGAGAACATGCAAACTCCACACAGAAACACCTGAGCCAAGCCCAGGACTCGAACCCAGGCCCTTCTTGCTGTGTACCACCACGCCGCCCAATTTCTCAAGTCGTTGGTCTTAGTGTACTGTTGGACTTTGTGTAGCTTCAGTAACACACAGTAGAAAGTATTTATTGTATGAAACAGACTGATGGTCTCTGAGGACAAGTGCATCCATTTGCACTAACTGCGTGTGTGTGTGTGTGTGTGTGTGTGTGTGTGTGCATTTCTACAGCGTCAGTTGCAAATCATGACAATTATCTGGTGTATCATGGAATATACGATACACTGAGTCACTGTGTGTGTGCGCGCGCGTCAACGCTTCCCACCCTCGGCTCGGGAGCGCGCGTGCTTTCGGGCCGGAGGGACGCGGCCGTGCGGCGCGATCACGTGACCGTGCTAGAGCGTCCGGGCGGCGCAGACTGAATTGAACGCTGCCAGAGGAGCGCGCGCCAGTCCCGGAGAAGAAGCTCCGTTATTGCGAGGTAGACAGAGAGAGATACAGAAGGAACTAGACACTCCGAACACACACACACACACACACACACACACACACAGGAAGCTGTAGGGGACTCGGACAGAGGGTCCAAACTGTCGCCTAAAAAAGGAAGTAAAGGACAAATCGGCTGAAATCTCAGCAGCGCGCGCGGCCGGAGTTTCCTTCGGTTCCCTGAGAAACTTGTGGAATTTATCGAGAGAAACTTCAAAAAAAAGGAGGAAAAAAAGAAAAGCTACCTCTGTGCCCTCGTGTATGTTTTGTAATTTGTGTAATTTGATGATATTTGTGTGGTCGGGGAGAGTTAAAGAAGTGCAGCAGGGACACAAACAGGAAAACATCTGAACAGAAGCGTCGCGCGACCGACACTTGCTCTTCTTCTTCTTCTTCTTCTTCTCTGTGCAATATTTACACTCGAGCGTATCTGGTGTATCCTGGGGGCTCAGCTGTGATTTCGTGGAATATGGTGGGGGAAATGGAAACGAAGGAGAAGCCGAAGCCGAGCCCAGACTATCTGATGCAGCTGATGAACGATAAGAAGCTGATGAGCAGCCTGCCCAACTTCTGCGGCATCTTCAACCACCTCGAGCGCCTCCTGGACGAAGGTAAACACACCAGCCTGGGCGCGCGTGGAGCCACACATGTAGGGGTAGCACTGCATGAGTGTGTGATAGTGAAGGGGTGTGTGTGTGTGTGTGTGTGTGTGTGTGTGAGAGAGAGAGAGAGAGAGAGAGAGGCCACCTGTCATTCTTGGCTCTTTAGTTCCATCCATTGTTTTGAACCAGTACCTGATCCAATAATTATGCTCAGATCCTCCACTCCTCAAATTTGTACCCCGTTATCCGTCCTCAGCTTGGCATTAAAATCAAGCAGAACCTGTGGAGTCTATGAGTTCCGAGTTCCATCTCTCCTCCCGCGCTCCTTCACTTTGCTGTTCCAGCTCCCTAAGAGTTCACCGCAGATTTCAATAAGATTTCATCCTATAAAATATCCTGCAAAATTTCCTCCCACGTACTCAGATTTCCTCCTACAGGCTAAAAACATGCACATTAGGCTCATCGGCTGTTCCAGATTCACCCCTAGGTGTGGGTATGAGTGTGATTGGTAGTGTGTGTGTGTGTGTGTGTGTGTGTGTGTGTGTGTTTGTGTATTGGACCTGCAGTGGTATGGCGAGCTGTCCCTGGTGTACGCCATTCTTCGCCCAGTGTCGGCCGAGGTAGGCTCCAGCCTCGCCGCGATCCTAATAGGAGCTGTAAGTGGTTAGGCAGAGTGAGAGTGAAAGCAGATGAGCTGTTAGTGTTGAAATGTAGTTCAGTTTGTTATTTCAGGAGCACACTGGCACTACTCATGCACTACTGGTGTGTGTATGTGTGTGTGTGTGTGTGTGTGTGTGTGTGTGTGTGCTTGGATGTCCAAAGGTTTGTTTTAAATGGCACTATTTACAACACATCTAATGAGATGTTGTGGGTTTATTTTTATTTTCCCTGCGACATATTAATGAACCTGGTGTTCTGTTAGAGTGGAACAGGGTTAAAGCACATAATAATAATAATAATAATAATAATAAGGATAATAATAATAATATAATTATTTATATGTATATATGTTATTTAACAATACGACCTCTTAGACAAAAGTTGCTTTTTTTGTTATATTATAAATAAGACACACACACACACACACACACACACACACACACACACACACACACACTCACACATACACACACAAAAACTCCCTTTTGCAAAATAGGGAGCATTTTTTTCTTTATTTTATAAATACTTCAGACTTTTTGTGACAGTGGCCTGGTATTAAGTTCCAAAATTAAAGTCCCAGTTTGGTATATGGTATTTTTTTAAGCTCCGAATGTGCTTAATGAAATCTGTCATGGGAATTGCTGGCAAGCCGACAGTGCTTAACTGCTGGTAATTTGGAGTAGCAATGCACCAAGGGGATCCTTTCCAATTCTTTATTGAAGCCTTTCATCCTTTTCTCCGCTGTCGACTTTATGCAGTAGTTAATGGGGTTTATATATCACTAGGCCAAGCACAGTCTTTTTCTTCTCGCAGAATGACTGTAAATGTTTAATGGAGCATCAGGGCCACATGTCTTTATGGGATATAAAAGAAAACATGCAGGAAAACAATTCTTAAATTTCCAGAATGATGAGAAGTGTTGGTGTCATCATCAGTCCATCTTAAATCAGAAATGATCCTCCTGAAGTAACTGAGTGTCCTGTTGAAGAATAGTTTTTGAAATATATTCGGTGGTTTGCTTTTGCGGAACTGAAGGACTCCTGCGCTGCTCATGTTTCGCTGTGTCTGTTACAGTGTTAAGAAAGCTCACAACTGATGGCAGGTGTTTAGGGTTTAAAACAGTAAAGTGTAGGCCCGTCGTTACAGTTTTTATCGTGATGCATTTTTCACTTGTCCATCTGCTGGAGCACAAGCTGTACTTTTACCAGATCTTTTTAGTTTTTCAGAGGAGAAATCTTGGTATGTCAGTGTAATGTTCCATAAAGCTGGAATGTCTCTAAGCCTATAGTTCATGAGTGGCCCCTTTCCGTCCCAAACTAAGTCCTAATCCACTTGTGTCCTTTTAAGTACAAAACATGCTCGGGGAGTTCCTCATTGTCCTTCTTTCTTAAGCACATTATTACCATATTCTTGTCGTCTCCTGTGAAAAAGTAAACTGAAGTTACCCAGGTCTACACACTCGCAAAAGTTAAGGCCAGCCATCATGAAAACGCCTGATAGGAGGAACATGGTGGTCCTGGGATTGGAAAATCTCAGCCTTATGCAAGTGCTTGCGCTATCATTGCCCACCATCTTTAGTTTAATGCTCAGGTGACAAGCTCATTTCCTGTGACCCGCAAGTGTTTTCAAAGTGTATGATTATCGTACATTCTTCGCATCAACCATTACCATGAAACGTAATTCATCATCCTTCCATTAAGTGGCGGCAAACCAATTGTTGCTGTCAAGCATTGTCAGAAAAGGAAAATATATAAAGTTAAAGAGGACAAATCATAAACTAGCCCTGTGATGGCCTGGCGAGTTGTCCAGGTTGTACCCCGCCCTCGCCCAGAGTCGGCTGAGATGGGCACCAGCCTCCTCGCGACCCTAATTAGGATTAAGCGGCTTA
>JBCNYH010000027.1:10886421-10906574 GCA_039654325.1 Tandanus tandanus
GATTTATCCACCCATGGCTTCTGATTCGGAAACGTTCTGATGGTGGTCTTCTGAACCGTGTCGTCCACCAGTTTTCCCACGAATCCCACAACCGCTTCCGTAAACATGTTGACATCATCAGAGCTGTGCCGGAACATGTCCCAGTCTGCTGTCCCAGTCTACTCACACCTAAGGGCAATTTAGAACAGCCAGTTAGTGCATGTTTTTGGACTGTGGGAGGAAACCGGAGTACCTGAAGGAAACCCACTCAAGCACGGGGGGAAACATGCAAACTCCACACAGAAACACCCTGAGCCCGGGGATCGAACCCAGGACCTCTTTGATGATGGCGGACATGCTAACCACTGAGCCCCATGCAATACTAATAAAAGAAAATCTATTGCGCATGCTGAGAGATGCTACGTTGTGAGACAGCACTGCGTAGTGCACACGCTCAATGACATGAATTGTGTTTTGAAGTGAGAAAAAGTTAATCTCCTGGCCATGGCACAAGATAACGTTTTCTGATAGGGCAGGAAAGATAAATCTGACAAGCAATAGGGGCAGCCGTGGCCTAATGGTTAGAGAAGCGGGTTTGAGACCTAAAGGTTGCTGGTTCGATTCCCGAACCAGCAGGAAAAATGTGTGGTGGTGGGGGGAGTGAGCTGCACCTTCCCTTCCTTAACCTTCATGGCTGAAGTGCCCTTGAGCAAGGAACCTAACCCCCCAACTGCTCTCCAGGCACCCCAGTGTGCACTGCTCCGAGTGTGTCACTTTGGATGGGTTAAATGCAGAGGCAATAATTTTCTTTGCAGGATTAATACAGTATATCATCATTTATGGAAGCACAAGCTGTGTCTCGTAAGCAGCATTGTCGTGGAATGGCGCGTGCTCATGTACTTTAGCGGAGGTTTTCGTACCATGTTTCAGAGCATGCTTCATAAAGCAGTTATCAATAATAAACGTGCTAATCTATAATGATCTTTGATGAGTTTTATTGAGTTTGTTGGTTAGCAGCCGTGTTTAAACCAGTACACCAGTACCCTACCACTATAGTGGCTAACCAGAGCAACAGGCCACGCTTGCGTTTAACATCACCTTACTAACAGAATAAACTGCCTACCAGGGCTTATTTAAACAAACTTATAGATCCGGATCAAAGTAAAGTTCAGCCATAGACTGTAAATCTCACTCAGAAGCATGATTCAAATGACGTCACCCTGTAAAAGGCGAGATATAATGGCAAGAATTATGGAATCACTGATGTAGTCTTCTCTGTAGCCTTCTAGTGGTCCCACAGGGACCAGAAAGGCTCTATCAATTACTCTAAGTGGTTATATTCATCCCTTAATTGGAACAATTAATTAATTCACAGGGGTTTCAATGGGGTCAAAGTCGATTTATCCTGAATTAAATTGGATGTTGTCCCTAGATGAAATGTTGGCTGTAGTTATCCTTTCGGAGGCTGGTGCTATCTGTCTCACTTTGTACCATTAAGAAGAAGAAATAAGAGTGTTACACGACCAGAAGGTTCACATAAAGAACAACCCAGGACACCTGCTTAGACAAGATTATTATAGTTTAAGTTTTAACGAAACCCTGTGTATTGTACTTACAGAATTATACTTCGGAAGGTACATGAATGGAAGGTACATAAAAACATAAGCGGTAGCAGCACTCCAGGATAAATCGTACTACTGTAGATAAATGAATGAAATATCTTAATGCTATGGTGGTCTTATTTATAGTTGTGGACTCTTTTCTATTATTATTATTATTATTATTATTATTATTATTCATTCATTTAATTTCTAAGCTGATTTATCCTAATTAGGGTCACGATTAGCCTACTGTGTATGTGTTTGGACTGTGGAGTACCCGGAGGAAACCCATGCTAGCACGGGGAGAACATGCAAACTCCACACAGAAACGCCCGAACATCGAACCCAGGACCTTCTTGCTGTGAGGTGGATGTGCTAACCACTGCGCCACCGTGCCGCCATTATTATTATTATTATTATTATTATTTTTATTATTATTAAAATGGTTAAAAAGACCATGATGCTCTTCCATGACACTCTTCAAATGAGATAAATGCTGAATGCTTTTTTAATAAGGGTTTATATTAAAATAAAATTAGATTTTGTTGAAGTATTTAACAAAACATACTTCCAACTTGCCCCTAGGTGTGAGTGTAAGTGTGAGTAGTGGTGTGTTGCCCTGTGATGGATTGGCAAGCAGTTCATGGTGTACCCTACCTTCGGTAGGCTGAGAGAGGTTCCAGCCATAACATGATTTGAAAATACAGAGATGTAACCAGTTACGATGGCTCGTGTGCTTAACACACTTGGAATTTTAATACTGTCCACCCTCGCTTCAGAAAACCTCATTCCTCATTCTCATTGTAACAGCAGTATTTTGTGGTTAGAGCTAACAGAGCTCACCTGGTCCGGTTAAAATCTGTAAAAATAAACTAAAATCTCAATTTGGTTTGCATTTTATGTTCCTGTGTTGTATATACTAAAACTATGATGTCTTCTCCATGATTTGTTTTGTCTTAGGGGCTATATAGCGACATCCACCAGGGCCGAGGCGAATGATTATTAAATATCACTCTGTATGGCAGACTAACCAAAGATGTGAAGCACAGACAAACATGCATGCATGCATGCACCCCGCACACAGATGCTCATCCTTAAGTATATTGGTGACAGGCATGGCATGGAGGTCATGGGGTCATGATGCCATTAAGCCACTTGTCACAAACAAGACAGTTTTTAAAAAAAAATAGAGAATCAGGTGTAGTTTTTCCCTCTCTCCCCCCCTTTCCTCTTCTCTTACTCACTTATCCATTTTATTATTGCAGATTATTATGGCTGGCTTCCTGCAATGCTGCCATTATTAGTGAATATATCAATGTCAAGCCTTATAATGCATTCACAGGTCTGGTTTTAAAAGCACTCTGTATAATTGAAACGCTTTCACACAGACTGCTGAGTGAGTCTTTTGGCCTTAGTGGCAGAGCAGGACTCGCTGAAAGAGAGTAGCACGATGCATCGAGTATACCAATATAAAACGTGTGTATTTCATAATAAGTGCATGAAAGAAACAGCCGTGTGTGAGCATGATTATATTAGGTGCTCTTGATCTCACCGCCACCTCGCTTCATAAATTTCCCTTTTAAAAAAGTCACTTAACTGTTCAAGATCGTTTATTAGGTGTCAGTTACATACTTAGTTGTGATGCATTATCATATATTCCTCATTTAGAAATCATATCGGTGGTTAGCACGTCCGCCTCATAGCAAGAAGGCCTGGGTTCGATTCCCGGGCTCGGGCGTTTCTGTGTGGAGTTCGCGTGTTCTCCCTGTGCTTGCATGGGTTTCCTACGAGTACTCCGGTTTCCTCCTACCGTCCAAGAACATGCACAGTAAGCTAATTGGCTGTTCCAAATCGCCCCTAGTGTGGGAGAGAGTGTGAATAGTTGCATATGCGTTAGCCCTGCGATGGCTTGGCGAGCTGTCCAGGGTGTACCCCGTCCTTGCCCAGAGTCGGCTGAGATGTGCGCCAGCCTCCCCGCGACCCTAATTAGGATTAAGCGGTTTAGAAAAAAGTGAACGAATGAACGAATAGAATTCATATCTATATTACAGTTGGTGATCCTACAGTAGGACGTATTCTGATGGACGCTTTATAAACAGCTCCTACTGGCTTGTATTTGCTGTGAATACTGCCAGAAACCTTTAATACCGTGAACAAACAGCTCTTATCTCTTATCTTCCCTTGTGTCCAACAACTATGTCAGCATGTTGGTCTTGCTGCGAGGCCGGCTGCTCTTTGTCTACGGGCTATTTTTCTTCCCGCTCCAGATAGTAAGTTAACGCTTGGGCGGATTTGAAAACTGTTGTTGCTCGAGGAGCAAAAAGAGATTGATGTGTTTACCTTCATCAGCAGCGCAAAAGTTCAAGGTGCAGGAGAGACATTTAATTAGATCTCCCATCTTCTAAATGATTTTCAAATGTTCCAGGCTCGAGCCCAGGCAGGCGCTTTTGAAAGGACACTCCGAAGGTACCACCTAATGTGCCATCCATTAGACTTGTGTGCTTAATACAGATAAAAAGCCACCCAGCCGTCCCTGAGTAATGATCGATTTTTCACCTGCTTGCGATGATTTAGCGCCTAGCCCTTCCAGACTAAATCTGCGCTTTAATTCTTTGTTAAAGCCTAATGGCGCTCTCAAGTTTTTACAGAACAGCACTTTCCAGCTCAAAAAATGTCCTCGTTAAGAGCTTCATGACACTTCTGCCATAATTGCTCTTGATTAGTCGGACCTCATGAAGGGTGAAGACTCCTGGTTCATTTAATTTGTGCCAGTCTTTTAAAGGTACACACTGATTTAAGACTGAAGGTGGTTTTCAGTAAAGGATCAGAGGCTCCTCACGAGCCCATCAATCATTTGGCTTGAAGCTCAGATATGACCTTCCATTCTGAAGGCGTGCGATGTACACAGCCACTGCAGCATTAGACTGTTAACCCCTTAGGGGCTGACACGTGACTGACTCTACTAATTTAGTCGTATCCAATTCCCTCCCGTCAAGCATTCCCCCTATCGCATATAAAAACCAGGGAGGGGCGTAACCATGCACATGCCCCTTCTGTGACACTCGATCTCACCTGCATTTTTACGATTTTCGGGGTTTTCGTGAAAGCGCTATCTGCCGTGTATGACTGAAATCACAGGCGCCCATGATTGACTGGTGTGTTCATGTTGATGTGTGGAGTGACACAGGTGAGCACGTGAGAGATTGGCCAATTATTGACACCCGGTCCTGGATGGCTGCGGCATCAACCTGGATTCGAATCTCCAGGTTGATAGTCACGCACCTTGTCAATGCGCTAGGGCTCACTCCTCACCCTGTGCCCTTCCTGCACACATACCGTCGTTTGTCCTGCGTCTCATCACTATTTCTGCTTATCTGTGTGTGTGTGTGTGTGTGTGTGTGTGTATGAAGACTGATCTGCGCTGTATTTTGAGAGTTGAGGGAGTCCTACAATGAAGCCAGCAGGCATTTGATGCACACTCTTCAGTGAGAGAGCGGCCCATATGCTTTCCTCGGAGCATAGCCCAGCGTGATGCATCTCCTGATGCATTCTGGAGCCTCACTACTTGAGAATCATCATTTCTTTTGTGTCATCACCCCCTGAGGCAGAAAGTGTTGAAAGAAAGAGCAGCTCAAGCATGTAGATACTCATGTACACAGCGCAGGAAATTTCCTCTTCCTACTGTATAACAGATTAAGAATCCCCTACCCAGGTTTACTCACTCATGGCAAATTCAGAGGAGTGTTGTACTCAATTGCAAATTTACTTTAGCCGCATATTGTGTTATAGGTCCAGAAGCATTGTAATATTCCTGCTAGCTGCTGGTTCCGTGCAAATTCTGAAAATACCGTCTCTGCATGACTGTCTCTGATGACTCGGCACTCAGCCGTGCTGTTGTCATCCATCTGTGCAGGCCGTAGGGAAAGTGTACTTCATGGTTTTAGAGATACAGTAAAGCACCAGCGCCTGCTTTCCCCCGTAGCACACGGAGCTAACTGAAGTAAGTCCTTGCCAAAATCAGTCCTGCAGGAAGCCTGTCCCACCTTCTTCCTCTCATCCTCCTCTTCACTCTCATTTGCATGAGAAGATCTTTGTTATGTTATTGCATGCGGGAGGATTCGTAGACGGTGCGTCTTTTTACTCACAGAGAAGCTGCATACAGCCCCTTTCACACATTCACATTCGATCGTCAGGTTTGGCCGCGGTTTACCGCATTCTCTGCTCATGCAAATATGCTCATGACTCATGACTAGATGACGCCCAATTCCCCGTACGCTGTTAGTTCGTTGCACACTCATTTTCCACTCTTCATGATTATTGTTTATTTTAAAAGAGAGGATTGTTGTGATATCCAGAGAGAGAGTGAGAGAGACAGAGACAGACAGACAGAGAGAGAGAGAGAGAGGGAGAGATAAAGAGAGAGAGAGAGAGAGAGAGAGAGAGAGAGACAGAGACAGAGAGTGGTTAGGAAGGGTGATAAGCAGCAAGTTCAGGTCAGGTGCATGTGGATTAATATCTCTGGCTTGGTGACGGTAGAAGGAGAATGCTATAATGGCTCTCAGGCACCGCGACTGCTTTCCAAGCTTTGATATTTTTCTGGCATTTTAAGTACGTTTTTGGATGTCCAGTCTACAAGCTGTACGTTATTTCTCACTTCTTCCTCCCTTAAACACAAAGTACCTGGATCTTCCAGAGGCCGTTTGATTGACAGGTTGTTCCCATCCCTTTTTTAGTATATGCATGTGTTTATGTGAGTGAGATTCCTGAATTGGATCATCCACACTTGCTCATACCGCATGGTGCAGAAGTTAACCTTCATTAGTCAGAATCTATATTCAGCATGAAACCATCCACTGAGCCAAAGGCTGAGCGCTGACTCACTGTTTATTTACAGTGCCGAGAAACACGGCTCCCAGGGGCATGGAAGTCCCAACGCCGGCGACCAACCCAGAACTCAAGTTTCTGTGTTTAATCGGTTTGGTAAGATCATTTACTGAATCATAGCTAGCACACTTAAAGGATTCTGACAAATACAGTTTGTTTCCTTACCGGCCAGTACCAGGAAATAGCACCACCTTCAGTCATCAGATTAAATGGTATCACTTGGACGTCATTTCTTGGAGCACTTCATTATTAGACAATGTAGCAGATTTTTTTTTGTAATAAGCAGAAATGTTTAAAATTGTTGATAGCATAATAATAATAATAACAATAAAATAATTATGTAGCACATCTGCCTCACAGCAAGAAGGTCCTGGGTTCGATGCCCTGGCTCGGCGCGTTTCTGTGTGCAGTTTGCATGTTCTCCCTGTGCTTGTGTGTTTCCTCCGGGTACTCCGGTTTCCTCCCAAAAACATGCTCAGTAGACTAATTGGCTGTTCCAAATCACCCCTAGGTGTGAGTGTGAGTATGAATGGTTGTGAGAGTGTGAATGGTTGTGTGTGTTGGCCCTGCGATGGCCTGGCGAGCTGTCCAGGTTATACCCCGCCCTTGACCAGAGTTGGCTGAGATGGGCGCCAGCCTCCCCGCGACCCTAATTAGGATTAAGCGGCTTAGAAAATGAATGAATGGATGAAATAATAATATTAAATTGGGCATATTTAAGATGTATACACAGGAAGCGACAAGCGACACACTCACTGCTGAGCAACACGTGACATCACCTGGCGAGAGAGGCAAATCACTTCACCTCTCAGCTCTCGTTGCCTAGGTAACGCCCTCGCATGTTTCCCACTTCTAAACTGTGTGACTTTAAGTAGCTCAACGCTTTCCTACAGCAGGTCCGTTAGAGCCTTCATTATCATTATCTTATATTGTTTGAGTTTATGTTAACTCATAGTATCATCATTTATAGATTATTATTATCATTATTATTATTATCACAGAGCGAGTATAGAACGGAGACTCTTGTGCATAAAGAACCGGGAACAATTCGCTCTCCTCACCATCTCCGCTCTCTTTTTGAGAAAGAGCACCATGACGTCACCGCTCCTGCTGGGTTATCCCAATCATACAAGCCTGGTATCATCACAGGGAGAGTCACGGACTTGTTCGGGAGCTCTGTTAAAACAGAGTACACTTTTAGCAGTACTTTATTCTGAACAGCACATAGTTTTTTCTACTTATTTATTTATTTTTGTTCATTGAACATGATTCAGTAGGAAAAGACGTTAGCAAAACCATGTACTCGAGTTGATTACCCAACCCACATAATGTACATTTTGTTTAGCTCTAAATAAAAGTATATATAATATAAACTCGCAGGAAATGCCCAGTGTTTCAGAAACGTGGACCCAGGCATAACACATCAGGTTATTATCCTTATAAAATTTCAGTACAGGATATTTTCACACGGCAATAATAAGTTCCTCTTCCATGTCGATGTGATCTTGTCATCTCTTGTTGCACTTATCGCGCGCGATCATTGACTTTGCATGGTCACTTGTCGCTTGGCGCTTCCTGTGTGAACGAGGCTTTAAGCTAGCATCTCACATAGCGGCAAATGCTACGAATGCAGCAATTTTTGGGTTTGTAAAATGTTGCTAAACAGTTTGCTAACAGTTTTAGGGTTGCAAACAAGGTTTAATGTTTGCAAACGGTTATAATTTGGGTCGCTAAAGTTCTTTTTGGTTTGTCAAGAAGTGAAGACGATGCTGGGGAGGGTTTGCTCACCTTTTTTACAGGGTTGGGTGCATCAATCATTCCTTTCCTTCTCTTCTGCTGCAGGATGGCTACAGCAACAGCCAGACAAAGCAATTCTTCCTCAAGGGCGGCAGCACGTTATGCTTCTTCCAGACAGAAATCCACTTTCATATTCTGGTCCATCTTTTATATCTGGGGAGGGTTTGCTCACCCTTTTAATAAGATTGGGTCGTTCAATGCTAAGATTTGCTTGACATTCACTTAGTGGTTTACCAGGAGTTGGCAAAAGGTCCCAAACAGCGGCAAAAGAGCGGCTAATAGTCAAACACTGTCGCTAACATTTGCTAATAGTCACCAACTGTCTTTAACAAAACCGTTTGCACGAATGTTGCTAATTGTCAATAAATGACAGAGACATACCCTGATTTTTGTCAACAGAACCAAAATTTGCTACGTTCATCAGCATTCGCTGCTCTGTAAGATAAAGGCTTTAATATGAAATCATTACTGATCGTGATTGTCATTAAAGAACTAGATCTAGTGTTTTTTTCCAAGCCCTGGGAATAGATTGCACTGGGATCTGTTCTCTCTAACCATTTGTTCCCATGATAGGATTGGTGGGATAGGGTAGTATGTGTGCATGTCTGTGCAGTCGTGCATGTCTGTAAGTATATGTGGTGAAGCAGCAGGTAGCTTTGCAGGCCTGGGCAGCGTTACCATTCTACACCTAGTGCAGGTCCAGATGGTGTCTCAGTTTGAGTGTGTGCCCTAGCCTTCCTTCCCCACCTGCACTCTCACTCTCAGTGCATAATTACAAACACAGAAGGTTACTTTTCAGAGCTCTGGCTGTCTCTCATTCCATCCCCAGCCTCTGTGCTCTGCCTGTCTTCCTCGCACCCGTCCTGACTCTCTGATTTGCATTCACTGAGAGTAGTTTGTGGCTGGTGGTTTTTGTTTACTCATAATGTCTTTATCCACTCTTATGCACACCACCCATGGCTGTACTGTCGTACTGCCTGTGTCCTTGCTGCATTTTAGACTTTCCGCTAAAATGGAAAAATAAACCATAGTAAAATAATTATAAACTAATTGAAGTTTGTTTTATCATGTTTCTACATAATGTATACAATAAAATCTCTTTACAGAAGCTTTTACTTTTGCTTTTAGTATAATCTCTGAATGTCCTGCGATGGCCTGGCGAGCTGTCCAGGGTATACCCCGCCCTCACCCAGAGTCGGCTGAGATGGGCGCCAGCCTCCCCGCGACCCTAATTAGGATTAAGCAGCTTAGAAAATGAATGAATGAATGAATAATCTCTGAATGAGTACGCTATCCAGACGCCATTAGCTACATTGTACTTAGCTTGGCTCAAAGTGCAGAGTTCATCTGAACTGTCTCTGCCATGGTTAAAATATGGAAATATAAACCATAAATATCTCGTTTTAGTTTGCTTTTATGTTTCTGCGTAGTATATACTTAAAGAGAGTTAAAGAGTACTGGTATTGGTCATCCTTACAGCATAATGTGTGTGTTTGTAATACTTTTAGACAATACAGACACTTATTTTAACATAATTGACCATAAAAAGCACAAAACTGGCCAATTTAATCCCATGGATTACTAGCGGAGGCTGAACCAATGGTTAGCAGTCATTTTTTCCCAGAAGTGACGTGAACTCATTGGCCCGTTTTGTCCAACAAGCAGATCTATTCAGTGAGTCACATTTTAGGTGATAAAAAAATGTGTTCAAGAAGCAACTATGGCTGCAATTTCGAGGAAATGGGTGTAAATGGTTACCTAGTGGAACCAGAGAGGGAGGAGTCTTGTGGAGACAGTGAGACGTTCAGTGGGACGTTTTAGTCACTCTGAGGGCGAGAATGCTGCCAGATGTTTGTGATGGTAAATAAAATATGGCTTATGTATCTAATGCTTTACCAACTCAGCTTTCTTGTTTTCAGTTGGTTTAGGAACAAAAATAAATGTTTTCCGCAATTTCTGCACTTGTTGTTTGTGCAGCGCAGCACTGTCTGATAATCTGTCGTGATGCACGGGGTCAGTGCCGCAGCCCAGCCAATCCAACAGGTTTACGTCATGACCAGGCTGGAACAGCCAATCAGAAAGGCAACATGTATCTGAGCATGCCTAGTGTCACAGTACTTGCACATACATTGACAAGGGGCAAGGACTGATGCTGGTGGAAAAAAACCCTTATGTTATAAATGTTAATAGAGTGCTATTATGCTGTGTGCAGGGTTTTTACAAAGTGAACTTTCTAAAGACTAACAGCCTAAAAAAGTGGACCAACAACGAAACCACACAATATATTATTATCTGTTTTTGAACACTTGCCTCAGGTCCTTATGAATTAAAGAGAAGAAGTTTCAGTTTATAATTATTTATGTAGTAATAAAATGCCAGCTGCATAATATGTGTCTGTTTTTGGTTGTTTGCTAGTTTGCATGCATACTGTGTCAGTATTCAGTAATAAAAGGTTCCATGCAATCTCTTCTGCAATATATTTGTTAACTTTTGTGAAATATTGCTTTAAATATTGTTTAGTTCATGTTTTAAGTTGAAGTATATAATGGTTCATAATGTATTAGTATATTCTACTCAGGAACGGGACAATCTGATTGGTTTGCTCGGGTTAATGGAAATTATCCTGCGTGGATAACGCTTGAATCAAAAAGGAGAGCACTCATGCTACTTATAGAAATTAAACAAAATGCCGTCCCAAAAAAATATGAAGAAAGCTATGCAGTACGGCCGTCAAGCTTTTTTTTAAAGTTAACTTTAAAATTTCAAACAGAAGTATGAAATATGGGGGAAAGAGTTAATCAAATGTCTAAGGAAATGTTACCTTTGTGAGAAAAGCCAGAGCGGAGTTTACTACAACAAAGCAGGCCTCGTGACATCAGTTCTTCAAAAAAAACAACAAGACCATTTCTGTAATACGCAGTCGATCAAATAAAGCATTAAACTTGTTTTTAAAAGCAATAATCAAGTCCAGAGATATTCGGCTAACTGTCCATACAATTTTGAATTCATCATAATGATGTCACAGGTATTGCTCATACATCTGAATGAGTCTGTGTGAAAGTGTGAGCAGGAGCTTTTTACTGAATGAATATGAATGAATCGTGTAGTAGAATGCTGCATTTAAATTTACTCGACTGGCTGTTAATATCCCCGAGTGAGTATCACTACTATTATACCTGTATCAGTATCCCAGCAGATAATATAGGAATGATATTTCAAAAGGAATCTCGGTTTGTTACTAAGGATAAGAATATCAGTCTTAACTGCTGATCTAAACACTGTCTTGTAGATGTAGTGCAGTTTAAACTGTTCACGGATTCTAATGAAGTGTTGCTTGCTTCCCTTAGTGGTTCTTTGTGGATGTGCTGCTGTGAAGTTAAGTGGAGTGTGTGTGTGCGTGTGAAAGAGCGAGATGTGGGCATATGTGTGTGATGTCAGTGGCTGACTGTATCAAGCATTTGTGGCATATGTGCACAGGTGGCTGCTCCATGCTTAGTTGCGCAGCAAGTCCAGCCCTTGAGGCCAGTGGTGAAAGTGATTGAATTCGGCAGTCAAGAAAGCTGACAAATCACGAAAAAGTGCTTTTAAAATGCAGTAATAAGGTCATTCATAAATCACCACTGACACTTTAATCATCTTCACGTCTGGAGCCCAGTATGACCACCGGACAGCACTCCAGTCCAGAAATCAAGCTTATATACATGCTCTGACTTCCCTTATCACAATATCAATGACGATCCTATCATACTTAAATACTAGCTGACAGATCACTTCAATACTACCCTTACACGCTCATTCATAAGGAGGCGTTCTCGTATTCTTCTGGCTGTGTGTAATGATTTCTTATATCTGGTGTCAAGAAAGAAGCAGCAGTGCAAAAACAGGAGATAAGTGAAGGTGTATTAACTGGAGTCCAGGAGAGAGAACAGAACGAGGCTACACTCGACATTCACAGGCATCCCTGCTGATGAAAGGCTCGGTGCGTCCTGTTCCTCGCATGGAGTGAGATAATCCTCAGCACTGCCGCTGCGTTCAAGCTGCCGGGTGCCAGCGACTGAGGAGTACCGAGGCCTGTGTGCGCATGCTTTTATGAAGTGCGTTTACAGTTTCGATGATTTTAAAGTGGCGACATGGTGGAGTTTGCATGTGCTTATGTGGGTTTCCTCTCACAGTCATAAGACAGGTACATTAGGCTGATTGGCTGTTCCAAATTGCCCCTAGGTATGAGTGTGAATGGTTATAAATAGACAAAGCAATCAGAAAAATAGACCACAGGGGTCCAGACACTCCCGACCGAAAGGACCATTTCACAATATGCCAATACTGAACAAGCGTAGTAAGTTTGAAAGCCCCTGCTTCAGCGCGTGGCAAGTAAATGTCCAGAAACCTAATATTATACAGTTTTGCCTCTGTGACGCTGAAAACAAGGTCAAGGTGTCTGGAAACCTAATATACGGTTTTACCTTTGACCTTAAAAAGTAGGTCAAGGTCACTCACACACAAACTCATCCTAGCACTCATAGTAGTGAGCCAGCATACCAACTTTGAAAGCCCCTGCTTCAACGCGCGGCAAGTAAATGTCCGGAAACTAAAGTGTGACGGACAGCCGGATGCGGCTCCTGAAGGGCGGGAGCTAAAAAGAAGACTTTGATTACAATCGATATGCTGTTCCATACGAGTGATGACATTCCTATGATGCTTTAACTTCTGTCTCCATCAAGTCATCCCTGGTGCATAGATACCTCTAATGTGTGCTGCTCCAGTCCACGCACTTCCGCACTGTGTGACCAGCCGGGCATAGCTGTCATATTTCTTGCCATCTCTCAAAGGAACTTCTCTCTTATTGGCCCTCTGTGTCACAGCTAAGTCCTTGGTTGTCACAAGGACTGTATAAATCAGCTTTGATACAAATGAGCCTATCATTTACAGCCGTCTGTTTTGTGTGTGTGTGTGTATGTGTGTTTGTGTGTGTGTGCGTGTGTGTGCTGGGATTTATTGAGCTGAGCTACACATGCCATTTAATAGATGTTTTGACAAATTGTATTCCCATAGTACACAGAGAGCACAAGCTATGTATGTGATGAGAAAACCTTGCCTGACTTTCAGTATTCTGGGTTTCCTTCGTTGTATAATACACCCTTCCTATAAGCTGCGTGTTGTTTATAACCCAGCTTTCTCATTTTCATTCAGATAACCTTTGGCAATATACTTATGTTAAGGCGTAAATCCAGGTGTTTGTGTCCTCATAACTAAAAGAGGTTTGATATGAACTACAGATTGAACTAGTTATGGAAATGGCAGGATTGTGGGGCTCTGCATGCGCAGATGTGTGCAGGTGTATGTCTGTGGCTACACGTTATTCCCTATGTAATTACATCTCTTCAATCTCTATCGTTTACCCCTGAGGTTTGCTCCGAAGAATCCGTCCTCAAGTAATAGAATTACGAAGCACACACTGGTAGATTCCAGGACGTAATGTCTTTTATGAAATATTAACAGAGCTGGTGGTTTTAATTATCTCTCCCTCCTTATTACAAGGCATTCTCTTTCATTTCTCTCTGTCTGCCTCCCTTTTTTGTCTCTCTCCCCCCTATCCAACCCTCTCTTGCACTTCTGGTTTTCCTAAGGGATTATATGGGTTGTTTTAAGAAATGGAGACTTATTGCTTCCTTCATTAACTGACAAAAGGGATCATCTATAATTATAGTGATTATCCTTCCTGCGGGTTCTGTGGTTTCCTGCTGTAGACCCGGGCAGCAGCAATAATGTGTAACCTCTGAAGTTCACCCAAGGATGTGTTAAAGCAGGCAGCTTCTGTGGCACCTTTATTGCTCTCAGTCGAGTCTCAGCCTCAGCACTTTATCCACAGGCCATCGAGCGTCTGCTAAATTTTTTACATATTTTTGCTTACAAGCTTCATAATTTTGATGGTTGCAATCTGGTTGTCCGCACTTCCACAGATACAGATAAAAAAAAACAACAACCTTATAAACAGCAAAAACAATCTGTTATTCCCCAGAAGAGGGTAGAAGAAGAGGGTAGGGTCCCTGTTGACTGTGATTCTGTTTGTGATTTTTAATTCAGTTGTATGTGTGGGAAGGAAAAAGGTCCTGGGTTCGAGTCCCAGGCTTGTGCAGTTCTGAGAGGTGCTTGCATGTTCTTCCTGACCCTGCATGAGTTTTCTCCAGGTACACCGGTTTCCTCCTACACTACAAAAACATGCAGATTAGGCTAATTGCCTGTTCCAGATTGCCCCTAGGTGTAAGTGTGAATGGTTGTGTGTGTGTGTGTTGGCCCTGTGATGGTCCAGCAAGCTGTTCAGGGTTTACCCTGTTTTTGAGAAGTGGCGGCTGAGATAGGCTCCAGCCTCCCCTAATAGGATTAAGCAGTTCGGCAAATGAGTGAGTGAGAGATGAGAGTTGTACTTGTATAGAAATAAAACACACAAATACAGATACAAATAAAACTGAATTGAATTTAATTGAATATAGTGGTTTTTACAGTTGTCATTGTCGCAAAGCAGCTTTACAAAGTAAAACTAATTTTTGGTAAAGAATTTAAACTTATGAATTGAAACATTTCTCTATAAACCCTAATACATCCCTAATGAGCAAGCCTGTGGTGATGGTGGCAAGGAAATGCTCCCTCAAACGACACAAGGAAGAACCCTTGAGAGGAACCAGACTCAAAAAAAAAATGAAACCAGATAAAATACAAACCATGCAGCAGAAACTTCACTATAGTTTAACATGAAGTGTAGTTGGTTATTTTATAACTGTAATAGTAATTGTAGTAAAATAGTTCATATCACTAGCAGTGAAAAGTTATCTTCACCATTTCTGAATGTATATTCAGGTTCATATGGAACATCATTAGCAGGTGTGAGAGGCTTCTAAGATGAGATCTCCAACCAGAAGTAGCATATCAGGAGAAATCACAGGATTAAGAAAGCAGAAGGATCAGGATCACTGGTAGCTCAGAAGTAGCATGTGTACCTCAGTGAAATATATTATCGATATCTTCTGCATATCTTCTTCCTGTCAGCAGGAATGTTATTTTTTCTGAATTGAATTAATTCATTCATTCATTATTTAATTGATTAATTATTTAATTTAATTTCTAAAAAACAGGTAACAGAATAGCATCTTTAAATGCTATCATGAGATTTTGGTAAAATACATACAATTGTCATCCGTGATAGTTAAATGGCCTCTTTCTGTGCAAGTTGCTAGTTTTTGGCCATTGTTGATGAACAATACCAGACTCTGTAGAGTTTAGTCAAAATTAATTTTTGTCAAAACTGCAATACTAATGCTTCAGCAATGCGGTCGCAAGTCTCCTTCATTTTTTATGGCACATGGAGTAATGTTGCCAGGTCAGTTGTGGCACTACTGTTTTGCTGTTTATTTTGTATGTTCCTTAATAAATGTGTTTTGTAAACGTTTCAATACATTTTGCAATAGTAGATGCGCCAAAAAGCAATTGCATACGGCTTTGAAAAGGAGTATTGGGCTCATATTTTTATCGCAGACTTGGCAACTTTGTCAACCCGAACAGCAACGTTGACAGTGAAAAAAGCACAAATATGGCCAGTAGAGAGATTAAATGTAGCATTGATTTATTTTGCAAAACAAACTGATGAGACAGAGAGGAGGTGGAATGGTTTATTTTTCCCTTACACATGTCATGTGCTGTTTCTTCTACAACCAGAAACATCTGACTTGGTAATCAAACTACCATACTGCGCGGTTAAGAAAACAATTACTCACTCTCACTCATTTGCCGAATCGCTTAATCCTATTAGGGTCACGGGGAGGCTACAGTCTGAACAGCTCGCCAGAACGTTGCAGGGCCAACACACGACCATTCACACTCACATCCAGACTTAGGGGCAATTTGGAACAGCCAGTCAGCCTAATATGCATGTTTTTGGACCATGCAAGCACAGGGAGAACATGCAAACTGCACTCAGAGATGCCTGAGCCCATTACGTGACCTCCAGACCTTCTTGCAGACATTCTAACCACTACACCACCATGCCACCCAGGAAACAATAATATGATATTTAAAGCAATTAAAGACGGGGGAGGTGTCAGAACTATACTGGAGTTCTGTATGGGACAATTCAGAACATAATACATGACAGCCTTTTTTTGTGGGGTTCCAAAGTGTGACCATCAGTCTATGCGTCCATTTACTTGTCGGTATATCCTTCCAAGATTTCTTTTAGCAGGATATCTCAGGAGCATGTTTTGAATGTTTGTATGATATAAATGGAAACATCATTGTAATTAGCAACCAAGAGCTCAGCGAATTTGGAATTGCTCCAAACAAAGTCAATGTTACAGTGACGCCAAATAACTAATAAGTTCTTCCTCAATAGCGTTCGTCATGTTTAAGTGTATTTGAGGCAATTATTATTTGTTAGCAGCATCAGAAATTTGAATTTACAATCTTTTCTCTTCCGAGTCATCAGAGGCCTCAGACTTACGCATACTCTGCCTAACTTGAAGATGAAGTGGAACTTCTAATTATCTAGACATATTATTCAGCTAATCAGTAGCTTGCTAAAGTGAATGAATAACTTACTAGGACATTCGTGGACTGCGGACAGACAAACACACACAATTTCCTGCCGAATGACAATCGTCACATCATAGTACCTTCCGCGTAGGTCACACGAAAGGTAACAAATAATCTGCCGAACCAGGAAACATAAGCTAATGTCAGTTGTTGGACTGACAAAAGCACAGAGTGGTGCATGAGTAGTAGAAGTATAACCTGTGGGGGAACCTTATTTTGGGGCAAAGTCACCAAGCATTTTGTGTGTCTCAGTGAACCTTGTTTCTATTCGTTTGGATGAATTTTGATCTTGTTAATAAGTGCGCTTTTCCAAGATGGCTGCTGAATGGAGGACTTATTATTATAAGGACATTCATTGAATCTAATAAAAGTTGGGGTTTTTTTTCAAGAAAGCAACCAGTGAGAATTGCTCTGGGGGCCATGCACATTTCTATTTTTCTTGAATTCTGATCAAAATGGACACCAGGATGAACCAGTGAAATGAAACATGTTGCCTGTGATGAACTCGCATAGTGTGTATTATGCTGTGATTACTGTGACTGAGACAGAGTGTGTTTCTTTGTTGCAGAGATCAGCAGAGTACGGAAGGACATGTACAATGACACACTAAACGGGAGCACAGAGAAAAGGAGCTCAGAGCTTCCCGATGCTGTGGGTCCAATTGTACAGCTTCAGGAGAAGCTTTACGTGCCTGTTAAAGAATATCCTGACGTGAGTATCAGCTTCTCTTCTTATTTACACCGAGTGCACAGGCAGACATTTATGGGTCTCATACAGTGGCTGCAAATAGATTATGCATTTTTATAAAAAATACAGAGCAGAGGAAGAATGGCAACAATGTTTTTCTTATATTCCATATTAAAATCAGTGTGTTTTTAATTAAAATAAATTATACAAATATCATGAGACCCATCATCACAAAATGAGTCTAAAAGGAGGCCATTCACTTTCCATGTATATTAAATAAATATTAACTTCTTATTGACTTCTTCTGTATCTTAATACTTGGTCTCAGAATTTCCACGTTCTAATAATCGGTGTTACACTGCAAAGATGTGCAAGATCGTTCCTCTGGTCACATGGTCTTTTTATCGTTCATGTAAACAGATACAGAACCAAAACAAGATGTAGAACAGGTGAAAACGGCGGAACGGTGGTGCAGTGGTTAGCACGTCCGCCTCACAGCAAGAAAGCCTGGGTTCGATTCCCGGGCTCAGGCGTTTCTGTGTGGAGTTTGCATGTTCTCGCTGTGCTTGCGTGGGTTTCCACTCCAGTTTCCTCCCATAGTCCAAAAGCATGCACATTAGGCTAAATGGCTGTTCCAAATCGCCCCTATGTGTGAGTGTGTGAATGGTTGTGTGAGTGTGAATGGTTGTGTGAGTGTTGGCCTTGCGATTGCCTGGCGAGCTGTCCAGGGTGTACCCCGCCCTCTCCTAGAGTCGGCTGAGATGGGCGCCAGCCTCCCCGCGACCCTAATTAGGATTAAGCGGATTAGAAAATGAATGAATGAATGAATGGAAGATAAAACACTGAATATTCACTAGTGAGTGAGAACCTTTAATGCACCAAATAGTTTTTTGAGCTATGCACATATATGAGTAGAGGTCATTTACTTAAAGTTTCTCAATCAGTCCAAATTGAATGAGGATATGATATATATCTCAAGTTTAATTCAAGTTAAATGTAAATGCTGAAAGCAGATCTATGTGCAAGGGCTCACAATGCCTCAGTAGTTAGCACTCTCGCCTCACTGTAAGAAGGTTCTGGGTTCGAAGACAAGAGCCTGTCTTTGTGGAGTTTGCATGTTCTCCCCAGGCTTGCATGGGTTTCCTCCAGATACTCCGGTTTCCTCCCTCAGTGTAAAGACATGCACGTTAGGTCAAATGGCTACTTTAATTTTGCCTGTGGTTGTGAATGTGAGTGTGATTAGCCCAGCCATTGGGGTTGCATAAGCTAATGAGATTATAGTCCCGTAGTGGATAAATTGGCCAAATCAAGCAAGCTGTGGTGACCTCAAATGAACAGGAGCAGCCAGAAGAAGAAGAAGATGATGATGATGATGAAGAAGAAGAAGAACTATATGCAGCATTGCATTATATAATTACGGAGGTCTACATGTCAATGTAATCTAGTTTTCTCTACATTAGGGTATGGGCTCCCATCCAGTGTATTGATCTCATTATGAGAAGCTTAGCTAGTGAGCCACATACTGTGTTTTGCTTTATTTTATGGGTCCATTTAATCTATTATGGACTAAGCAGATGGTTTGTTGTAGGCACTTACTGTCAGAGCAGCCTCAGTTTGAACTATTTTCTGCTCTAGAGCATTTCATATGAATGTCTCTGTTTTAAGTGCACTCGTTAAAAGGGGCCTGTACCCTCAGTGTCTCACTCTTTTGTTGTGTGCGGAGAGCTCCAGTAATTGGGGTGACATTGAACTGTGTCTTCTTCCCAGTTTGTGTCGAGTCAGATGCACTCAGCTGAGTCACTAGCCTCTCAGTGGTTAACTAATCTTTTAAGCAATCGCTGTCAGATCCCACATGCCTGAGCCCTCTGGCCCAGGAGAGCACACACTGCACCGAGCTGATTGATCCCAATTAAATTGCACCGTTCCCCTATGATTCCAGTTTGGGCACCATTAATTAAGCTTCTCCGGCATGGGCAGGGGCACAGTTTGGAATTCCTCCATCTTGTTGAAGTTCTCTACTTTGAAAGGCTGTTTATTTGCCCACTTACCCCAAAGGATGCAGTAGTGAGGACAGAGGTCTCCCAGCACATCTGTTTGACTAATTCATTCTTCATCCACACCATAAAATATTAAAGCTGGTCAGGAATTGCCACTGATGAACACATAGTAAACTAATGAATAAAATATTGACAATAACAGAGCTGTGATGACTTCAACCTCATTCTTCTAGCTGTTGTGATTTTCTGAAAATTATTTGTTTTCATTTGAAAATATTAAAATATGACTGATCAGCAAAAGATGTAATCAAATACACTCGACCCTCGATTTAACGGACAAAAATGGGGAGCATCGGTCCGGTTTTGCCAATTGTCCGTAGCTTCTGAGAATGGTTCGGAAGTGGGTAATAACAACAATTTCATTACGGAAAAAAAAGGGAAAAATGCTACGTATGTATATACAACCTCATCATCCGATGTGACACTGTATAAAATACCTGTACAGTACACTGAAAATAACACTATACATGGGTGTACTGCTCATTCATTTCATTCATTCATCTTCTTCCGCTTCTTCCGGGGTCGGGTCGCGGGGGCAGCAGCCTAAGCAGTGAGGTCCAGACGT
>JBCNYH010000027.1:10915155-10932336 GCA_039654325.1 Tandanus tandanus
ACAGTTAAGGTTAGAATTATCGCACACACTTCCAAACAAGACACACCAGTATTAGAGTCTTCAACAAGTATACCATATACATAGCACCAGGTGCACATTTTATGCTTCCACAGTTTAAAGACAGGCTGCTGTTGGGTATTGCGATAACATTAGTGATAACAGGAACGCTCTTCTTGAGTACATGCCACACATTAAATCAGTCCCTACAAGATTGTGAAGACTGTAGTGATGTTTTTAGGCGTTTATGTCCATGAAATTGTGGGATTGCCTCACTCACTCACTCACTCACTCACTCATTTGCCATACCGCTGCATCCTTTTAGGGTCGTGAGGAGGCTAGAGCATATCTCAGCTGACACTGGGCGAAGGCAGGGTACACCCTGAACAGCTCGCCAGACCATCACAGGGCAACACACACACAACCATTCACACTCACACCTTGGAGTAATTTGGAACAACCAATTAGCCTAATGTGCATGTCTTTGGACTGTAGGAGGAAACTGGATTACCCAGAGGAACCCACACAAGCACATGGAGAACATGCAAACTCCACACAGAAACGCCCGAGACTCAAACCCATGACCGTCTAATGAGGTGTGAGGTGGACGTGCTAACCACTACGCCACTGTGGCACCCGCGATTACGCACACGTTCATATCTCAGCGTTTTCAAAAGCATAAACAATGAAGTGGTGTGTGGTGGCGTATGGGTCAATGTTTGCACAAAGACTAAATCAGTGGTTTGCCAAATTTGGATTGCAAAGTTGAATTGATGTGATTGAAATTCCTGGAGGGAAATAAATGTTAACTATAGCTACGGTATTAATTAAAAGTAAGATAAATCCCAAGAAACAAAGGTAAACAGATTATTTGTCCATATTGAATCTGAAATATCTGTTACTCCATTTTATTTTCTTATTTATAAAATGTCTGTATAAAAGCAGCACTGCACTTCGTTATACTGAATATCAGCCCAGCTGTGATGCTCCGCCTTGCACGATATTGTTTATCCGTATTCATTTCTGTTCACTCTAATGAAGCGAGTTGTGGTTAAAGAGTACAGAATTGTGTGCAGTGCCATATGCGTATGTTTGTGCGTATATTTGGCACCAGTATCTCCCTGGCAGAGGAAACACCTCATGAACAGAATGTAGGAAGTGCACAGCAATCTCTCTTTCAAGTGCTTCTTTGATATGTGATCCTGCTTCTGACTTCCGGAAATTGTAATTATGTCTTTTCATGCATTCTACAGCAGTCTGTGGTGGAAATTCTGCACAAATAAGGAAGCAGCTTTAAAAAAAAAATGGGTGAGCTGTCAAAAAGTGATCCATGTTGCTGCAAATTCCATTTATTCATTTAATTCTATAAAATAACCACGAATTGGGTTTCAGTAATCAAAGCACTGTCATACACACATTTAATATACCGCACAGTAGGAAATTCTTATCGATGTTTGTTAGTGCCACCCCTCGCTCTATCAATTTTATTTTATTCAGTTTTTATTTGTATAGCGCTTTTTACAGTTGACATTGTCAGAAAGCAGCTTTACATAGTAAAAACAAATTTGATAAGAAATTTCAACATTTCTTTATAAACCCTACACATCCCCAATGAGCAAGCCCGCAGCGATGATGGCAAGGAAAAACTCCCACAGACCATACGAGGAAGAAACTTTGAGAGGAACCAGACTCAAAAAGGAAACCCATCCTCATTTGGGTGAAACCAGATAAAAATATAAACCATGTAGCAGAAACGTCACTATAGTTTAACATGAAGTCTAGCTATCTTATAACTGTAATAGTAATTGTAATCCTAACTCATTTCAGTAAAAGAGTTTATATCACCAGAAATGAAAAGTCATCTTCACAATTTCTGAGTGTATATTTAGGTCCATATGGATCATCATCCGCAGGAGCAATGGGCTTCTTAGATAATAACCCCAACCAGTAGTAGCACATCAGGACAGATCACATTATTCAGAAAGCAGAGGAATAAGGGTCACTGGTACCTCAGAAGTAGTTTTTGTTGAGGTACACATGCTACTTCTAAGATACCAGCAATCCTGATCCTTCTGCTTTCTGATGATCCAGAGCACCATACTTTTTTAATAAGCATTTGGTATAAGAAATTCGTATAGCATTGATCTGATTTTTTGTGTAGTGAACATTGTGTCCCTCTGGCGTTCGTGCACACGTGGGAACCCTGTGGTGATAGTTCACATGCCGGTAATCATTGTAATGGGAATGAATGTCTGAGTGATAGTAACTTCTTCTACTCTATCTTCCCCTCCAAACTGCTAGTTGTTTCAAGCCATTAAATAAAATGCACTTTTTAAATAAAATAAAATACACATTTTTAACAGCGTAAACAGAATTCTGTGTGCCAAAAGCAGTAGGTATCTTTGTTTTTTTAGCTGGCAAAATAAAGTATTACTGCCGCGCAATGCATTACTCATTTGAATAGAAAGGCTTTTAACCCAATCACATTGAGGAATCGCATGACGTTTCTGGTGCGTATAACGTGCTTATGGAAGTAAACCCATCCAGCAGATACTGGGTTTCCATTAAAGAAATCTCTCAATAGCATAACACTTTCAGACAATATCAAAACTTTGCGGATGGAATAGTGCGACGTCACACTATTTCGCGGCTATATGGCTTACGTGTGAGTCGGCTTTTAGTTTAACCGTTCGTGTGCTCAGAGCCCTGAATTACGATTTTTTTTTAAAAGCACACGGAGGACACAGAAAGGCTTCTTCTGTGCTTTTGTTTTCATATGAAATGAGTCACAAATTAGGTTTATATACATTTTACCTAGCAGGTTACAGCTAGCACCAAGTGCCGGAAAAATAAGTTAAAGATCCGCCCACTTTCTTATTCATTTGCAAACCACTCAAACCTAACATTAGGGTCTCAGGGAGGCTGGAGCACAGACAACCACACAACCATTCACACTCACACCCAGCGGCAATTTGGAACAGCTAATTAGCATAATGCATGTCTTTGGAAAACTGGAGTACCCGGAGGAAACCCACACAAGCACAGGGAGAACATGCAAACTCCACACAGAAACGCCCGAGCCTGGAACTCGAACCCAGGACCTTCTTGCAGTGAGGCGGACATTCTAACCACTATGCCACTGTGCTGCCCAGATTCAGTGCTACTTTTAAATGTTTAAACCCAGCAGTGCAGCTGAGCAACAGTGACAACAGTGCTGACAATAATTTGTGCAGAAACACAGAGTCGCAGGCTCTCAGATCCAATCTGGCGTATCACCTTCAGTTGCATCGACCACCTGATGGGCGGAAGATGAAAATTTAATTCCGCTCTCTCTTCTCAGCTCCTTCCTTAAAAGAACAGACATTTGCACTTTCCTTCCATCCCATCACAAACGCATACACATACTGTATACACATACAAACACAGATGCACACACTCACATACACACTCACATACACATACACACTCACTTAGGCATTCATCAATGCCAAGCACAGCAGAGGTGGTGTGTGTTGCCCAGCAGGAGAAGACTCAAAAGCACTAAAGACCCAGTCTCAGGAGCGTGTGTGTGAAAGAGCGGCATCAAAGCTCAGATGACAGCTCGAGAGTAGGGAGGGGTAGAGAAGTGATACATCCACTCAGGTAGAGTAGTAGCTGCTGTCACACAGACTTTGGGGCGTGCATGAAGTGTATGAGTAATGCAGTGTGTGCCTGTGTGTGTGTGTGTGTGTGTGTGTGTGTGTGTGTGTGTGTGTGTGTGATGGTTCATCCATTTTAGCATACATATCTATCTGTGTGAGCTGTAGCTCATTTGGTTCCTGATCTTTAGTCTTTAAGAAGAGGGGTTTATGAAAAGACTGGGAATTTGTCGTTCTTTTTTTCACAGGCCAGGTGCAGTAATGATATTTCATCAACTGCATTCACACAGATGCAAATCATGTTTGGAGAATTCCTCATCAGTTTTGCATGATTATGGTCATTATATTCATTATGAATCAGGATTTTCAGATCCAGTAGATTAAATCGTCCATAAATGTGATTTTCAGATTTCCTGTTTCAATTTTTATCCATTGTCGAGCCCCGCTGATGATTCTTGCGACATAAAGGTTACTTACATTCATAAGTCTGACATATTTTAATCATTCACACATCCAACATTCCAACGCCGTAATTCAGTTTCTATTGATCCATTCACTAGTGCACTTTTATTTTGTTACATAACTCCACTGCACTCCATTGATTGATTGAATCTCCTTCAGTATTTTCTGGTAAAGAACAGAATTCATGCTTCCGTCAATGATGGCAAACTGCCCACGCCCTGAAGCAGCGACGCATTTCCACACCATCACCACCATGTGACCTGATTATATTATTGTGGAATGTTTGTTCCAGTTGTATCAGACTTCAGAATATTATCCCACGAATACTATTTCCCCAGTCTGTCTCTAATGCTACAATGATGAACAATGGCCTTATCTGAGTCAAGCTAGGCCTGTAGGTCCTTAGATGTGTGTCTGGGTACCTTTGTGACTTCCTGAATGAGATGCGTTTGGTAGGCCAGCCATTTCTGGAACGATTTAACACTGGTCAAAAAGTTCTCCATTTGGAGATGGACTCCATTGTTAATGACTCTTTCTGGAGTTTGCTGGAGGTCCAGAGCTGGAGAGCTGGTT
Source organism: Tandanus tandanus (assembly GCA_039654325.1). NCBI lineage: Eukaryota > Metazoa > Chordata > Actinopteri > Siluriformes > Plotosidae > Tandanus > Tandanus tandanus. The sequence continues at coordinate 10,919,826 of JBCNYH010000027.1, forward strand.
TTGTAATTGTGTAGACGGATCTATTTCAGCAACAATTCTTCTCATCTCTTTTGATTTTCTTTTGATCACAGCATCGATTCCTGGGCTCGGGGCGTTTCTATGTGGAGTTTGCATGTTCTCCCTGTGCTTGCATGGGTTTCCTCCGGGTACTCCGGTTTCCTCCTACTGTCCAATGTATTTATTGCAGTCAATTGGCTGTTCCAAATCTCCCCTCGGTGTGAGTGTGGGTATGAATGGTTGTGTGAGTGTTGGCCCCGCAATGGTCTGGCGAGCTCTCCATGGTGTATCCCGCTCTCGCCCCGAGTCGGCTGAGATGGGCGCCAGCCTCCCTGCGACCTATTTATAATTAGGATTAAGCGGCTTAGAAAATGAATATTCACCTGCCGCTAATCAGGCTTTGGTGTGTCTAGATAAATTTGGTTAATTGTTGGGTGGCACAGTGGTGTAGTGGTTAGAATATCTGCGTCACAGCAAGAAGGTCCTGGGTTCAAGTCCTGGGCTCAGCGAGGGTGTTTCTGTATGGAGTTTGCATGTTCTTCCCGTGCTTGTGTGGGTTTCCTCCGGGTACTCAGGTTTCCTCCCACAGGTCAAAAACATGTACATTAGGCTAATTGGCTGTTCCAGATTGCCCCTTGGTGTGAGTGTAAAAAGTTGTGTGTGTGTTGGCCCTGCAATGGTCTGGCGAGCTGTTTAGCGTGTGGTCCGCCTTCGCCTAGTGTTGGCTGAGATAGGCTCCAGTCTCCCTGCGACCCTAGTAGGATTAAGCGGATTGTCAAATGAGTGAGAGTAAGTATTAGTGCTGGATAACCATTTAAACACTTAAACACTTGTGTTTACTCAGTTTGTCTTTATTTGATTATCTGTAACAATTACAGGGGGATTCATCGATTCTGGAGAAAGACTGCAGATATCTGAACTTAACAGCCAAACAAATTCACGGCTTAGTTCAGTGTTCCTTCAGAAGCTCAAATTCATGGATGCGTATTGACAAGGCAGCAACACTAATCATGACACCCCACCCCTCGATCTCCCCTCCAGCCAATCAGCAACAGGGGTTGTTTGTGCTGTGCATGAGTAAAAAGGCCTCATGTTGCTGATTGGCTGGAATAGTGTTGTGTGGCTCGCACTGAGCCCCTGTTTTGTTTCTCATCTACAGAGCCAGAGCTGTATATGAACATCTGGGTTTTTTTTCTTTTACATGTGTATAGAACAATTAGACCACGGACCATGAGGAGATAGTCGCTATATTTGTGTGTTGGATTACAGTCGGTGACTGCTCTTTTAAGTGTGACATGAGAAAATATACCCAACCAGGAAGTGGCACATCATTTTTCATGGCACTGCAAACTTGCTCTCAGCAAACATCTGTTTTTTTTTATTAATGCAGTAGGATTGACAGCAGCCTGCTTTAAGACAAGTTCTGTCATTTGTTCAAATGCATGACTGCTTAAAACATGTCTCACTTCACATCTCACACATTTGTGACATAACTTACAGTGGGATGGAAAAAATGTGTTCTAACATTCATCCAATGTCATTCATCCAGGCTGCTACTGACCCCAATTGTATTTCTATTTCTATTTTTATAATGTAATCTTTATCTTGTGACTCAACAAAGACTAAGACTAATCAATAGCAAACTCTATTCTGCAATATGACGTCCCTTCAGCAGTCACTACTTGGGGATTGAGGCAATAGAAAACATCTACATACTTCAACCTCTTGCAATTACATATGGCTAAATAATATAAGGGATTACTAAAAAAATTCTAATAAAAAATAAGACAGTAAATTGAGCATTAGCTACAAATGCTGTCAGTTGTGCTCTCGGTTGGAGAGAATGGCTACTTTACAACATAAATCCATGAACGCTGTAGAAAAAGACACTTTGGACTGCTAAAGCATCTTTCCCACAAAAGGCATAGTGGTTAGCACATCCACCACACCACAAGAAGGTTCTGGGTTCAACTCCCAGGCTCGGTGATGGTGTCTGGCGTGTGTGGAGTTGCATGGCCTCCCTGTGCTTGCCTGGGCTTCTTCCGGGTAGTCCGGTTTCCTCCCACAGTACTAAGACATGCATATTAGACATATTGACTGTTCCAAATTGCCCGTAGGTATGGATGTGAGTGTGCATGGAGTGTGTTGTTGCAGTGGACCCCGCCTTCGCCCAGTGTCGGCTGAGATAGGCTCCAGCTTCATAATTGGATTAAATGGATGGATGGTAGAGTTTTTCGTCATTTCGAGATGCTGAAAGAAGTGTCAAGAATTCAGGATGCTGTGTTGGCGGTAAGCAGGTGGAAATAGCAACAGTTACAGATCAGATTTATGCTGCTGTTAGCCACAGGACAGTTTGTTTCGTTATTTTGGTTTTGACAGGCAAGCTTAACCTTTTCTTAAAGGCTGAATGTGTGCTCAGGTTAAATTATTAATAAAGCGAACTGCGTAGGTTCATTGTTTCCGAATCTGTCATTTAACTCGGCTAAAAATAGTGTAATTTCAGATAGGAGGATCCTGACTGAGCTGTCTAATGCAGCTTTAGACTATTTATGGGTTCTGTAAAGTAACGGTGACGTAATACCAGTTATTTCGAAATAAATAGATCAGAGACATACAATTACACATATTTTTTTGACAACACCCATAGACCATTAGCCGAACTGCTTAATCCTACTAGGGTAGTAGGGAGGCTGGGGCTTATTTCAGCCAACACTGGGTGAAGGTGGGGTACACCCTGAACAGCTTGCCAGACCATTGCAGGGCACAATCATTCACACTCACATTCACACCTAGGGGCAATTTGGAACATCCAGTTAGCCTAATGTGCATGTTTTTGGACTGTGGGAGGAAACCGGAGTACCTGGAGGAAACCCACACAAGCACAGAGAGAACATGCAAACTCCACACAGAAATGCTCGAGCCAGGGAATCAAACCCAGGACCTTCTTGCTGTGAGGCGGACGTGCTACACCACCGTGCCGTACTCATTCAATCCTATATGAACAGTATTGTGTGTACATGGCAGAAATAGTGTAATTCTAAGCTTTCTCTTTTTAAAAGCATCTAAATAAGTTTGTATCATGTTCTGATCACGGTCCTGGTTATCTTCCACCCTGACAAGCATGGAGTAGCAGCTGCTGGCATGGCGTGAGCACATTTGGATTTGTGTGATTTTAGTGAAAAAAGCAGAAATCTGATTCTGAAAGTGAAATACTCATAAAACAACAATCAAGAACATTGTACAACAATCTCCAACGGTTCGAATGTTAGGTAAAGTTGTTTTCATCTTGAGACCAACGCGTACACAGCATGCATCCATCAAAGAATTGTCCTTCTCAAGCCCTCAGACAGGATGGGAATGTCACATGTTGCCTTTCAGCCTACAAAGTAACATTGTGGTGGGGATCATTCAAAGCTCTCGGCTTCCTCTGTCTGACTGCGTACACAATTACATGAAAATCAATGACAGATATGGCTGCCCTGTGATTTTCATGTATACTTCTTCTAAAATTGTTGCATTACATGTTTTTTTATTTTTATGAGGGACTCACACTCCTTGGGGAGAAAAGGCTTTTTCACTCAGGGAAATGTGTACAGATAATAGTGTAACCTATAACAGAGCCCACTGAACTATACAGTACGTCCGTGTAATTTCCCTCTGCCTGTGCATGAACAAAGCTGTATGTATAAAAATGTCGGCCTCCCGTAGCTCCTCCAGGCTTCCCTGTGATTTGTACCTCCTCAAAAGCACCTTGAAAGGAAAAACATTTGCCTTGTACTGATTCGTTGAGCTCTCTGTAATATCCGTAACCATTACCTATGCTCAGGTATCAAAAACACAGGGAGAAAGTCATGAAATCAAGATAAGGTGGCCTGCTGGTGAGTAAAATGCATACTGCGGTAATTGCGAAAGAAAGTACCGCTTCCGGATGTGTGTAGAGTACGAGACACACACACATTCATATTTCTTCAACTCAAAGCCTTTGTGTGCTGTTAAATACAAATCCAATGCTAGTGTGTTTGCTTTTGTGCTTTGAAGCACACTTTAATTGCTCCTTTTTATTCATATCATGCCCATGTAATATGCAAAAGGGGGGTGGGGGTGCTGTTATCAAGTACACATACACTTAGCAGTGTTTTACAAGTAGCCGACTACACTCCGAGTCACTCATGTGAAAACGTAATTGAATCTGAATATCAAATGGATTGATAAATCAGGCCTTGAAGGACTATTGATTACACCAGGGAACATTGGCGTAAACTAGGATTCGGTAGCAGCCCACTGCCTCACCATTACATTAGTTAGAAGTCGTATTGACTCTGTCGTGTTGATGAATGCAATTCGTTTCAGGAGGAGGGAGAGATTGTTGGACATCAAAAGGGAATTTGAATAAAACTGAACATGTGAAAGCAAATAGTCTTTATTTACAGCATGTAGCTAAACATTAGAACAATAGAGAGAAGCACCTGATTGGTCTGATCAGAATGAAGTATATTTAATAATCACATAACATTTTTTAGCTCCCGCCCACGAAGTGTCTCGGGAGCTATAGGAATGGGTTTTGTCTGTCTGTCTGTCCGTCATACTTTAGTTTCCGGACATTTACTTACCGCACCCTGAAGCAGGGGCTTTCAAACTTGGTAAGCTGGCTCACTACTATGGGTACTAGGATGAGTTTGTGTGTGAGTGACTTTTACCTACTTTTCAAGGTCACAGAGGCAAAACTGTATATTAGGTTTCCAGACATTTACTTGCCGCACGCTGAAGCTGGGGCTTTCAGACTTGGTATGCTTGTTCTACATTGGCATATTATGAACTGATCCTTTCGGCAGGAGCGTCTGGACCCCTGTGGTCTATTTTTATTCCCTGATATGTCTTTTCATTTCATGTCCACTACTGCAGTTCAGTAATTCACCAAACAGTTTAATCCTACAACATTTACATTCATTTGGTGGAGTTCGGCATTTTTATACAACTGAGCATTTGAGGGTTTTGCTCAAAGGCAGAGGTGCTACTGGGGATTGAACCTCTGACCTTCGGATCAGTAACCCATTGCCTTAACCACTGAGCCACCACCGTCCTACAAGGGTTGTGGAGAGGCTAGAACCTATCTCAGCCAAGTCTGGGTAAACAGGGCCAACACACGGGCCAACAGGCCATTAGCAGCCAGAGCAAGAGGTTTTCAAGATAATGCAAAGCAGCTGGGCTGTTAAAGTAGCAGAAGCAGCTTCACAGGAAGATAATTAATGTTTATCTCTAAAAAACACTCAAGGTTAGCTTTGTTTTAGAGCCTGTCTGTCAAATCCATTCACACCGCAGCGTTTGGATTGTGCCTGATCTTTTGATTGACAGGGCTCAGGTTAGCTCTGATACCCAATCGATCTGCTGAAGGATCAGTGGCTGTTATCTTGTAGTGGTGGGCCTGGAGTAGGGAGGGCACACACCACACATTGAGCGCCATTATCAGAGTTCGGCTGATGAGCTACAGAGATAACTTTTAGACAGCGTGCTGAAATAAAATGCAGAGCAGAGCATTTTGGACCAACCTCAACCCCATCCTTAAGGCCTTGTACAGAACACACCGCAAAACAAATCATTCAGAACTTCATCACTCACTCATTTGCCAAACCGCGTAATCCCACTAGGGCCGCAGGGAGGCTGTGCCTATCTCAGCCGACACTGGGCGAAGGCGGGGTATACCCAGATTATCGCTGGGCAACACACGCACAAACATTCACACCCACACTCACACCGTGGGGCAATTTGGAACAGCCAGTTAGCCTAATGTGCATGTCTTTGGACTGTGGGAGGAAACCGGAGTACCGGGAGGAAACCCATTTAAACTTAACACAAATACGCCCGGGACTTTCTTGCTGTGAGGCGGACGTGCTAACCACTACGCCACCACGCCGTCCATCATTCAGAACTGGTTGTGTCAATCCAATACTGGATTTTTTACATTTATATTTTTTTTACTTAGTTATAGTTAACTATCTTTCCTTCTTTCTGTTTTCTAAATATCTGCTGTATTCTAAATATCAATTATGAGAGCATCTGTGTACATGCAGTACCCCGTGCTGATGTGATTTTAATATACAGTCTACATGCAGTGTGCAAGCAAAGGATTAAGTCTTGCATGTGTTTGTGTGTTGCAGTTTAATTTTGTGGGCCGTATCCTTGGCCCGCGGGGGCTTACAGCCAAGCAGCTGGAGGCTGAGACAGGATGCAAGATCATGGTGAGAGGCAAAGGCTCTATGAGGGACAAGAAAAAGGTAAGCATATACACCTCCATGCGCCATAAGGAGTAAGTAAGGAGTATATGAGTACAGAGGAGCATCATGTGCAGGTCTGGCTTGGTCCATTTTGTGATGTGCAGTTTGAGGGGCTCATGTGAAATGTTCAACTTCCCTGACATCACCCCTCCACACCACCTCCCACCCCCCATGCTGCAGCTGAGAGTTTTGGGCAGGTGTTCAAACATTGTCCTTGGCCTCAGATTGCATGGGGGCTGACTCCTGTGTCTCCGCCAAGGCTCCTGTCCCAGTCAAACGCCAAACTGAGTGTTGCATGCTGGGTATTGATCTCTCTATGCCAGTGGGGGTTTAGGAGGGTCTGGGAGTAAGGGGTTATATCCATAGCCTATTCCTAGAAGTTATGACCACTTGGGTAAACATACACTCTCTCTTGTATATGAGTAGAGATAACTCTGTATTAGTAGCATACTAGCTATAATAATATATGAAGCTAGTTGCATGATGGCGTAGTGGTTAGCATGTCCGCCTCACAGCACGAAGGTCCTGGGCTCGGGCGTTTCTGTGTGGAGTCTGCCTGTGCTTGTGTGGGTTTCCTCCAGGTAGTCTGGTTTCCTCCCATAGTCCAAGAACATGCACATTAGGCTAATTGGCTGTTCCAAATTGCCCCTAGGTGTGAGTGTGATTGGTTGTGTGTGGGCTTGTCGTGTGAGCAGTACAGGGTGTTGGCTGAGATAGGCTCCAGCCTCCCCGTGACCCTAATAGGAGTAAGCGGTTAATCGAATGAGTGAGAGAGTGAGTTGCATTAGTAGTGTAAGCAATTTAATGCAGTCTCCCATGATGTGGGAAAGTGGTGCATGTGCAGGCCTCATCTTGTATTTAGACAAGCGACTCTTGCAGAGCTAGTTCTCAAAGGTCAGGCTGCACGGTGCTGAGCAGGATCAGGCAGAAAAATAAAACAAGTGCTTTGTGAAAAGTGCCGTTTTCACCTCACACTCTGTTCCCACATCTGGATCGGTTCTGCGTCCTGTTGGAGCACAGCTGGTCGTCAGCGTATCGGATCTCAGCTTTGTGTGCATGTCCATTCCATGTGTTTTTGTGCGTCTGTGTGTCCATGCGTTCGTGTGTGCTCAGTCCTGCTCCTCACAGCTAGCACTGCTAGGGTATGGGACATAGACCGGGACATTTGAACCTCTGGTGTGCAAAGTGTAAATATTCACATGCATGCTCAGGTGTGCTTGTTTGGGTACATGGTACCAGTGAAATAGTCAGTAACCTCTGTGTAGATCTTTTTGAACCTGCAGTACATCTTTCCTTTCTTTCCTTCCTCCGTTTCACAGCTTTGATTCCTTTTCATATTTCATGACCCGCTCTCTCTGTTTTTCCACTTCTGGACTGTATCTGGACACACATGCATGTGAATCAGTGTGAACATGGTTATACAAGGAATACATGGTGACCCAAAAAACCCTCAGACATTTTAGAGATACATGAAAAAAAATTCAATACAGTTTTGATTCATCATATTTTACCCACATTAAAAAATAATTCTTTTATGTTTAAAAATGTTGTTTTTAACCTTTGAAATGTGGGAGGGTTTTCTGGGTCACTCTGTTCAAATGCTGCCTCACTGTGTGTGTGTGTGTGTGTGTGTGTGTGTGTGTGTGTGTGTGTGTGTGTGTGTGTGTGTGTGTGTGTGTGTGTGTCAGGGTTTATTGGCTGTTATTAGACTTCAGATGCTTGATTGTTTGCTTTGTTCAGCATGATAATGTCTACCCATCTTTTTAAACATATTTATTATTAATAAATAAAAGTTATACTTACGGAAGCATATTGAATTTTTTTCTCCCTTTCAAAATAGCTTTATCCATTTTAGTTATATTTTAGCATCCTGGTCTTCAAAAATCCTAACCATAATACCTGTAGCATCATCAGTTGTTCATAACCAGACAATAGTAACTCTTATTGATGCTATCCAACTGCAATTGAGTTCCTTTTGTCTCACGCTCGCCTAAAGCACAGTTTTAACGCGTGCAGCGATGGCATCTGGCAGCAGGATCATTTCCTGCGAACACCCAAGGCAAGGCTTTCCGCAGCTTGCACATCTATCCCACTCTCATTTTAAAGACATCTCACGCTGCATCCTAAATTTGAACAAAATAGACTCTCATCGTCGCTCTAAATCTCTTTTGGAAGTGTAATGGAGATGCCCGGACAATAAAGTGAGTGACTAAGACACACACAGACACACACACACACAGATACTCAGACTTTGCAGATCTTAACCCCAATAAAGAAAAAGGCCTGTCAAAATATTTACATGACTATCCATCTATTATCTCCGCCACTTATCCATCAAGGTCATCAGGGAAGCTGGAGCCAATCCCAGCTGACTTCATGTGAGAGGCGGGTACACCCTGACCACCCATTGCACAGTTAACACAGACACAGACAACCATTCCCTCCCTCATTCACATCTATGAGCCGTTTTACTTAATGTGCATGGTTTGACTGTGGGAGGAAACTGGAGGAAACCCACAAACAAAGTCCCCACTAAAAGACCCTTGTTGGCCACAAGATTCGAACCCAGAACCTTGTAGCTGTCAGACACTGAGAGAGTGCTACCCACATAACCTTCTAATCATAATAAATTATTGATAACAAATTCCACAGTGTGCTGCATTGTGGTGTAGTGGTTAGCACATCCGCTTCACAGCAAGAAGGTCCTGGGTTCAAGTCCAAGGCTGTGCTTGGGGGGTTTCCGCCAGGTTTCAAATTGCCCCTAGGTGTGAGTGTGGGTGTGAATAGCCCTGCGATGGTCTGGCAAGCTATTCAGGGTGTACCCAACCTTCACCCAGTGTTGGATGAGATCCAGCCTCTCGGTGACTCTAGTAGGATTAAACGTTCAGCAAATGAGTGAGTGAGATTCCAGTCAGATTCTTTCTTATAAATATACAGTATGTAATTTGTTGATAAGACAATCAGGGCTACACAATTTTTAATAAAACTAAATCACATCAAACAAATGCATCATTCATTCGTTTTCTAAGCCGCTTAATCCTAATTAGGGTCGCGGGGAGACTGGCGCCCATCTCAGCCGACTCTGGGCGAAGGTGGGGTACACCCTGAACAGCTCGCCAGGTCAATGCAGGGCCAACACACATGCAACCATTCACACTCACTCTCACACCTAGGGGTGATTTGGAACAGCCAATTAGCCTTCTGTGCATGTTTTTGGACTGTGGGAGGAAACCTGAGTACCCGGAGGAAACCCACGCAAGCACGGGGAGAACATGCAAACTCCACACAGAAATGCCCGAGCCTGGGAATCGAACCCAGGACCTTCTTGCTGTGAGGCGGACGTGCTAACCCCTGTGCCACCCAAATGCATCATTATATTTTTATAGTAATTCTGTTTTCCCATGAAGCACAGTAATTGTTGTGCATGAGTTCATAAGCAGGGGCCAAAAGAGTAAGTGAACCATGCGGAATATCGAGGAGAATATTTGTTTTATCGTCTGAGATGTGCGCCAGCCTCCCCACGACCCTAATTAGGATTAAGCAGCTTAGAAAATGAATGAATGAATGAATGAATGAATATTCATTACAACGACATACACTGAGCCTGAGGTATATAATTGTTTCAGTATATACTACACAGTAACCTAAACAAAAAGTACACTAAAAGTAATTTTTTTTATTTTATTATTTATTTATTTATTATTTTATTTTATTTTGTGCTCCTGGCACAAACAGGTGCAGAGCCTAAGAGCTGTGTAATGGCCTTTAATGGTAAATTTTTAAAGAGCTGTGGTAGTATTGTGCAGAAACATAATGAAAAACATACTCATTTAAACACCAAAGTAACCCCCACTCTGTAAAGCTGTTTTAGTATATACTATGGGAAACACAATAAAAAACAAACTAAAGGAGATTTCTTTAGTTTATATTTACATATTTTGACCATGACACTGTGGCAGGTCCGGTGAGCTCTACACCTTGAGTTTGCTAAAGGCTCCATTCCATTTCATTCCATGATCCATACCACTTTATCCTGTTTAGGGTCGCCGGGAGGCTGGAGCCAATACCAACCAACGTTGGGCGAAGGCGAGTTACATCCTTAGCAGTAAATAACTATATTTTGCCCTCAGGGTCTGTTCAGAAATGAAAGTAAACGGCTTACGTACTTTTACCCGTGACACTGAGGCAGGTCAGATGAGCTCTGAATTTTGAGATGGTTAAACAGCTCTGTGTAGCTGACACTGTCTGCTCTGTTCACTCTACTCATTCAGAAAAGAAAGGAAACTGTTCTCCCTAAAGGCGTTTTACACACAGAGAGAGAGAGAGAAAAAAGAGATTTTTATGGTTTATTTATCCATTTTAAAGTGTGAACTGATTACACCGCTTGCTCCAGGTGACTGTGACGAACTGTGAGTCAGCTGTTTTGATTTAAGCATTATCCACTCTGAATAATGTCTATTATCTGTGAGATAACGGACCAGTCAGATCGCGCCATTGTAGTATTAACTAATCCAAGTTATCCTGACATGCAGGAACAGCATAAGAAATCTAAACACTCAAATCTGTTCAACCAGCTAGCGTTGAGTCTCGGATTCCAGACAATAGCACTGAAACTGACCAGTTTGCCCATTACAATTAGTCTTTTCTTACCAGTCCACACCGTATCATCTACAGTGGTCAATATATTTGAATGTAAGATCAGAGTTTTTGCAGCCAATGATAACCAGCCTGTCTGATTAATGTTGTTGTGGATGAATCCGCTGAATACCGACAGGTCGTTCAGAATCTGTCGCCGGGAAGCAGCATACATAAGATATGCAGACAAGTGTGTGAATTACACCACTCACATTGCAGCTGTTTCCATGCACGTGAATACAGTCATGTGTCTTCACATCAGGCCATATTACCCCACCCCAGCATGGGTTATTTTCCTATAACAACACGCCCTGTGGTGCTTCAGTCCTTATGCTCAGTGCAGTATGTCCCAGCGGACAAAGATATAAGTTCAAGATGTACCATAAATTCACTATTCTCACCTGGCCTGTAAGTCTAAAATGTATTACTGATGTAATAAAATGTTTAAATAGTCCTAAATCTTTTACATCTGGAATTAAGTGGAATTAAAAATGGGTACACTGTTTAGGGCTTAAAGTCAGAAAAATATTAAAATGTCTTTTTGGGCTCGTTTCGGGAACTCCTTTCTTACGGGTTCTAAATTTAACTTTGTTTTCTCAGACTGTGAAGATGGTGAGTGAGATTTAGTTTTCTCATGGCTCAGTTTCTCTGAAAGTGTGCTCTGGCGTGGCACCAATTATTGTTATTAAGGCTGTCAAAATCACTTTAGTCCTGTCTAGTCATAGTACAGCCACCATGTAGTGTATCTCTCTCTGTCTCTCTCTCTCTCTCTCTCTCTCTATATATATGTGTGTGTGTGTGTGTGTGTGTGTATGTATGTGTGTGTGTGTGTGTGTGTGTGTGTTAATAATCTGTGTCTATATGAACCCTCACTCACTCACTAAGCTTAATCCTACTATGGTCGTGAACCCCTGAACAGCTCGCCAGACCATCACAGGGCAACACATACACACAACTATTCACACTCACACCTATGGTCAATGTGGAACAGCCTGTTAGCCTAATGTGCATGCATTTGGACTGTTGGAGGAAAACAGACTACCCAGAGGAAACCCACAGGGAGAACATGCAAATTCCACACAGAAATGCCTGAGCCCAGGAATCGAACCCAGGACCTTCTTGCTGTGAGGTGGACATGCTAACCACTGCGCTACTGTTTCGCCAATATGAGCCTTGGGGAACCTAAATTAGTATTTGTGGCACAATGTAACTCTGCTAACAAGAAGTTAGCCACAGGTTCTTTGTCTGGTGATATCAAATTTAAGGAGCTACAGTTCCTCAGAATTTTAAGCCTGTCCTAATTACCGTTGTCCAACATGTCATCGAAATTCTTCTACACCTTTACAAGAAGGAAACCTGAGGTTTAAATCAAGTGTTGTCCTGGCTCAATATGAATTAGGACAAATTGACAGCATACATAATAGGAATACATAATTCAACAGCGTCATTATGTTCTGTCTGCCTTTATTAGTCATGCAGCAGGAAATGGAATAAAGCACAGATTTGAGAAAACTGAATAAAAAAAGAGTCGTGGAGTGTGTGTGTGTGTGTGTGTGTGTGTGTGTGTGTGTGTGTGTGTGTGTGTGTGTGTGTGTGTGTGTGTGTGT
>JBCNYH010000027.1:11006465-11020809 GCA_039654325.1 Tandanus tandanus
ACAACACATTATTAAGTGCATAATACACACTTCGTCTGCACTTTTTGTTTTCAGGGGGGGGTTTTTCGGTTATTTGCTGTAAAATTTCATTGTGGCAGCAATCTGGCAGCCATGTTATTAAATGTCTTGATCACTGCTCATCCACAGTAAAGTGAGGGGTGGGATATATTATCCCAGAACTCCTTTTAGCAGTCGCTGTAAATCACAGTTTGACCACTAGGTGTCATGATAGCTCTGTCTCTCACTCACCCGGGATGGGGAAACACTGAGCAGATCAATGCAACGCAATCTTTTTCTGTTTGTTTGTGTTGATCAGAAGATGTAATTGGTGTTTTAACAGAATTCAACAGAATTTGTGGGAAAAATTGCTGATGAAAACTTGAATGAATGATGTATATGTATACTCAAGGAGATAAAACGTCTAGAATTGATTTCATGAATTTGGAAATCTCAGTGTGTTCCAAAGACATGTCAAAGGAAGTATAAGAGGCCATGACTGGACCCCCCCAAAAACAGGCCTATCAGACAGATTTCAGAAAATTCAGGAGTGGCCAAATCAACAATTTAGTACATTCTTAACTAGTAAGGATACACTGGTGAGCTCATCATCACCAAAAGACCTGGAAGACCACCGACAGGAAAAAAAAAACAGATGATCGTAGAATTTCCTTAGAGAAGGAAAATCTATTGAAGTCAAGAACACCCTCAAGGCAGGCTTATGAGTCAAAGTCTACAGTGAAGAGAGACCTTGAGGAATGTAAATACAGAGAGTGTACCTCAAGATGCAAATCACTGGAAACACTCAACAACAAAAAGGCCAGATGAGATTTTGATAGAAAGACGTTGCCTCATCTGGAACAAGATTCTTCAGACAGATGAAACCAGGATTACCTTGTACCAGAATGATGAGAAGAGAATAGCATTGTGAATGAAAGGAAGGCCTCATGAGTCAAAGTATACCCCATCTGTACACTTCAGAACTCATCCTGCTTCTGACTGTGGAACAGGCAGAAGCAGGATGAGTTCTGAAGTGTACAGCGTTATACTTTCTGCTCAGATTCAGTTTACTGCAGCAAAACGGATATGAACTTCAGAGAACAAATGGATAACGACCCAAAACACACAGCAAAAGAAACCCAAAAGCTCCTTAAGGCAAAGAAATGGAATGTTCTTAAATGGCTGAGACAGTAAACTCAACTGAGCATGCTCTTCACTGAAAATAAAACTGAAGGCACCAAGATCTACAAACTAAAGGCGACTACAGTAAAAACACTGGCAGAGTATCTCAGGGGAGGAAACTTAGTATTTGGTGATGTCTATGCCTTCCAGACTTCTGACAGGTCCCTGACTGCAACGGATTTGCATAAAAGTATTAAAATGATGCTTTTATTTATAATAATGATAGTTGGCTCCATTACTTTTAAACCAGGCTCCTGAGTGGCTCATCAACACGGTGCATGACTATCAACCTGGAGATCAGAAGTTCGAATCCAGGTTCCGCAGCCATCCACGTCCATGAGAGCTAATTGGCTGAGCTCTTACGGGAGGGAGGGATGGTATACGCTCCCCTGTCACTCACAGCGATCACCAGCCAATCCATGTGCGTCTGTGAGCTCCTTTGTACAAAAGGGGCGGATAGCGCTCTCCCTCCAAGTGTGTTAGGCCGCCTCCAAATGCGCATGTGCAGCAGTTTGTAAAGAGGCGGGTGGCAGCATCGCATGTCACAGAGAGAGCATGTGCATGCTCACGCCCCTCGGTGGTGGTCGTATGTGATAGGTAAACAACACTAGACAGGTGGGAATTGGATACAACTAAAAAAAATTATAAATTAGGGGAGGAAAAAACAGGGGAAGAAAAAAATATATTCTTTTGAACCTGTGAAAGTGGAGGACTACTGTATGTGTAAAAATGGTTGTAATTCCTGAAAAGTTGATTAACAGCTTTAGTGGAACTAATATTTCATACAAAGAGATGTAGTAGTACAAGACAGTAGTACAAGGATAACACAAGAAATTAAAATAATAATTTCCATCATGGTCCTGATTATGGGGTTCTGTCCCACATGTCTGCCTACAGATGAAACATTACTGACAGTTAAACACTGGCTTGCACAAGATAGTCATAGTTGTATTTGAAATAGATTGCTGCCACCTAGTGGAAGGACAATTAATTGCGTTTCATGGTAATGGCTGATGCCAAGAATGTATGAAAATCATATTCTTTAAAAGCTCGCACAGGCCATATAAAATAAGTTGTCAGGTCAGATTTGGCCCACGTGCCTTAAGTTTGACGCCTGTGCTCTAATCCATCCCACTCCTTGGCCACTGTACCAGGATAATCAATGATATTCACTTCACCTGGTAGTGGTCATGTTTTTTATGGATGATCAGTGTATATATCCTGCTCAGATGCATCCAAAAGGTTCAAACCAACACTGAACAGTGCATCACAGTGAAGACTTTAGAGTGAAGAAGGGGAATGTCCTGACATAGCCAAATCAATCACCAGACTTGAAGCCAGCTGAGTATGTATTTCACCATCTGAAGACAAAACACCCCAAAAACAAACAGAAAGTGAAGTCAGTGGGAGAAAAGGCCTGGTACAGCAACACAAGAAACACAGAATCTGCATTGACAGCACAGGATTTGTAACTTGTGAACGTATGGGTGATCTGTTTCCTTTTCATTTGTACAACTCCATGCTATTTTGTTCAGATAATGAGCCGTAAATTCATTAAGACCAATATTTTTGAACAACCTGAGCAGCGCCCGTCGCTACATGGCCTGACAGTAGCTTTGTCGCCATCTTGTGGTAGAACAATGAACTGAAATATAGAAATAAAGACCTCATGCCAAAAATCTGGTGTCTACCTGGCCGCCAATATGGTTTACAAAATCCCCAATCACAAACTAAGCTGTGCGCACTTCCACTTTAACAAACAATGCCTAATTAATAAGAAAACTAATTCTACTTATATTATTATTGTTGATATGATTAATAATAATTGAAATAAGGCATCTCTGCCCGTCCGCCTCACAGCAAGAAGGTCCCTGGTTCGATTCCCGGTCTCGGGATGTTTCTGTAAGGAGTGCTTGTGTGGGTTTCCTCCTGGTACTCCGGTTTCCTCCCACAGTCTAAAAACATGCACAGTACGTTAATTGGCTGCTCTAAATCGCCTCTAGGTGCGAGTGTGAATAAAAATTCAAAAAAAGTGGTAGTATATGTGGCTCTGCAATGGTCTGGCAGGCTGTTCAGGGTGTACCCCGCCTTCGCCCAGATGGGCGCCAGCCTCCCCGCGACCCTAATTAGGCTTAAGCGGCTTAAAAAACGAACAAATGAATGAATAAATGACATGAGGCATCTTCTAAGAACTACATTTTTAAGTGCTGTATCAGACTGATCACTCATGTACAAATTATTACATTGCAATATGACATTGCACAACACAACACAGTAATTCATTTTTCTTGATTGTATTGTATCACTTTTTAATTCGTTAACTCTATAAAAGTTTCAGTATGAATGAATGATGAGTAGGGCGGCACAGCGGCATAGTGATTAACACATCCACCTCACAGCAAGAACGTCCTGGGTTCGAGTCCCGGGCTCGGCAAGGGCGTTTCTGTGCGGAGTTTGCATGTTCTCCTTGTGCTTGCATGGGTTTCGTCCAGGTACTCTGGTTTCCTGCTTTGCACATGCTTTACGGCATTTGGCAGACGCTCTTATCCAGAGCGACCTATATTTCTCATTTTTAGACAATTAAGCAATTGAGGGTTAAAAGTCTTGCTAGAGGGCCCAACAGTGGCAGCATGGTGGTACTGGGGCTTGAACCACAAACCTTCGGATCAGTAAACCAGAACCTTCACCAATAACCCAGCACTGTCCAAGGTTTCCTCCCACAGCCCATAGATGTGCACACAAGGCTTTTTCAAATTGCTCCTAGGTGTGTGTTCGCTTTGTGATGGTCTGGTAAGCCGTTCAGGGTGTAACCCCCGCCTTCAACCGGAGTCGGCGTGACCCTAATAGGATTAAGCGGTTCAGCAAATGTGTGTGAGTGAGTTATGAATGGGGAGATGAATGAAGAGTTAAGAATCACTCACTTGTTCTTTTTGAGACTGTCTGTTGGTTGATGAGCGCACACACCTACGTTCCATCAAAAAATTTGTTTCCTAAAATATAGATTAAAATCTATATTTCGAGAACTATGAAATGTAGACACACTGCTTCGACCAATGGTTTATTACAAAATTGCAAGACAGAAAATTTCATAAATTGTCTTCTAATGGCAAACACAACACAAAAACATACACCTGTTATATTAGATGTAGGTCCGCTGCATCAAAAAAATGAGACAACGCCAGCGGTTAAAAACAGGTCGTCATGATATGGACATGAGCTGAAGGGGAGGAAAGTGTAGAAAACAAGGAGAAACCTGTTGACTGCAGAGGAAAAGTTGGATGCAAGAAGAAACTAATAAGATTAAAATGAAGGGTTTTGCTGAGGGAGTTTGACTCTCAGCTTCAAGGTGAACAGAGAAACGACTTGAAATCAAATGAAAAATAATCAGAGTACCAAGCATTTGTTTTTCCTTAGTTTTGTTTTTTTCATAGTAATCGGAGTCCAGTATTATAGCTGTGCTCGATTTGTGCAACTCAAAACCGCCAAAAGATTCATAGTTCAAAACAAGCCATTGCTTTAACAGGTTAGTTATTACTGTTCAACCTCCTTCGAACAATAAACGATTAAGGAGCTTGAGCCGATGTGAATATTAAAGAGTTCTGAGAAAAAACGATGCTGAGGTGCACTGCCAAGAGAGAACTGATCACGTGCATGTGTCCAGTTGCTTCCGATAAAGCTTTGGTGGCATTTAGTCACAGACAGCATCACAAAACTTCATGAAAATAACTTTATGAAATGAAATGCTAATCATACTGTGGGAGAAATCAGATCTTTGAAACGGGGGGAACAGGACTGGATGAGGGGTAAAAAGCAGGAATATTTGAAACTTTAAATCTAGCATGGGACATGTTTTACTCTCTGTAACAAATTCATAGGCATGTAGTGCTTGGTATTTATTTTCGTTCTGTCGACAGTGCCGTGCCTGGTGGAACACGAAATCCCCTGGTTCTTTTATAAATTATTCAAAGTTATTATTCACAAATCATTCACACATTATACCTTTCTTCATGGCATTTTCCCCCCTCATTTTTACACATATGCACATATTTAAAATGTATATATATATTTTGGTGAGTATACTCTCTCAATATATTCAACATGCACACACACTAACTCATAAGAAGTCGCCGTTTTTTTTTTTAATGCATTCCTGTTGATGGCTGCACCACAGCTTGCAGTTCTGCGTTACCCAGATGTGTTTTGGAGTTTGACAAACGGACAAGTGAGCTTTCAGAATGTTTGCGGCTTTAATCAGATGATGGAAGAACAGTACTAGAGAGCCAAGCACTGCGCAGAGCAAAATCTGATTTGTCAAACATGGAGAAACAAAATTTCTTAAGAAAGCTAGTCTACTAGCCAGGTCAGAACACACAACCAGTTCTTCAAGTCTGAAGTCAACGTTTAAATTCGAACCAACGAATACAAGTCACTGAGTGTATGTAGGTGTTTTAATAAAACCATTTGCCAAAAGGAAAAGTGAAAATACCAGAAGATTCGATTATATTTGTTGGTTGAAGGTAAAAGGAAAAGATGTCAGGGTCTCGTCCAAAAAAGAAAAAAAGCTCAAATCCTTTAGAAGCTTGTCCAAGATAAACCTCGAGCCCATCCTTGAACAATTTCTCACTGTCTTTTGGGGGACTGCTAGACACAAATTACGATAGGCCCACTAAGAGCAACATGGTGTTCCAATTGTTCTTTACTATTTTAATTCTACAGTGTTTTCTATTAAGTACTTCATTTTGTTTTCAGGTGTGTTTAGTGCAAGCATCCCAAATATTCAACACCTGCAATGCTAATGTCAATTTTTTTTGTTGTTGTTGTTACGAATGATTACAAATGAAAAAAGGTACACATAAATAACACTACAGAACTGGCAAAACTATTCATCCTGCCATAATATTAAACGTCCCTAACCGTGACCAAAAAGGGGAATGTCAACCAAAAGAAAAACAAATACAAATCGTTTTTACTTTACACTGCCAAAAATGGCCTGAACATCCTCTAACTTCACCCCACCTTAAAAAAAAAAAAAATCAAATGAAAAAAAATATTATTATATTGACGCCTATTGCTGACAACACACAGCCAGTGACATCACACCCACTTCACAATGAGAGCAATGCCAAATTATCTGTCCTTTAACAAAATAAGAAACGGTTGAGAGGGGAAATAAAGAAAAGGGGGGGACCAAAAATGAGGACTTTTCCATAAGCTGTGCTTGGACAGTCCTGGACACGAGTGTCTCTCTCACTCGGACTCAGACTCCAGAGGCGCACTCTCATCAATCAGCTCACTTTTACATTGTTTGGGCGCCTGCTTTAACCCAGAGTGGACCTTCTTGTGGCGCGAGAAGCTAGACGAGTGAACAAAGGTCTTCCCACAGTGCTGGCACTCATAGAGCTTGCCAGAGGCATGCGTCTGCTGGTGCTGCTTCAGGTTGGACAAGCGCACAAAGGTCTTCTTGCAAACGTTGCAGGTGTAGCGCCTGTCACCAACGTGCGGTTGCTCAAACTTGGCGAGGGCAACGCCACAGCCCGAATATGGCTGATCATCATCGACCAACGCCAGCCTTTTCTTTCCACCTTTGCGGCGCTTATTCTTCTTACAAAGCGTGTAGTAATTCGGTTTGTCACGCGAGCAGAGTTTCAGACGGATCTTCAGGTCTGAGGACTTGTCCAACGTGTCTCTGCCCTGCGCATATGAGTTGAGCAGCTGCCGCACATGAGACACTTGGTGCTTGGACAGATTGGTGGATGTGCTGAACACCATGTCGCACTGTGTGCACTGGTACTGCTTCTCACCCACGGCAAATTTGCCTTCCGTTTGCTGCGACTTCTTCTTTGATCCACGGCCGGACGGGCGCTTCTGATGGGTTATGATGGGCACCGATGTGGGTGTCGTGTACAAGGGCTTCAGCTTTTTGTCTAGGCCTTTTTTATGGATCAGTCTGTGGCGTGACAGGCTCGAACTGTGGTTGAACGACTTGCCGCACGCATTGCACGTGTGCAGTCGCTTGATTTTGTGGCACTTCTTATGGATTGCCAGGAGCCGCTTGCCATTGCATCGCACGCCACACAAGTTGCACTGCAGGAGCTTTTTCCCATCTTCCGATTTCCCACTCACTTTCGAAAGAGGGGGGGTGGAATTCGCCAAATGGTCACCTGTAGAGTGTAGGTGCAGGTGGCGAGCCAGACTGGACGACTTGCTGTAGCTCTTGCCACAGATGTGGCAGCTGTACGGCCTATTTCTCGAATGGGAGCCCCCTTTATCCCAATCGCTGTCTGAGCCATCATCGTCCTCTTCCTCCTCCCCAAGCTGAGTACTCACAAGCACCGTGTGTTCGTCTACATCTGATACGCTCCTTACCTCCTCCTCCTGTGAGGCGATCAGGCCAGTTTCTGTGTCCTCACACTCTGCGTACACCGCCTCATACGGGACAAAGAACCTCTCATCAGAATCCATTTTAACCAGCTGGTCAGATGGAAAGCTTTCGTCGGAGTCCCTTTTTACGCAGGATAGAGTAAATTTAGAGCCGACCTCTGCCCACTTGACCACGTACTCGATGGGCTGGGTATCCAGTTCCACTGTGATAAAGTCTGCGCCGAGAGCATCTGGTTCAGACGATGTTAACTCGGGTCCTGTATCCTCCATCAGGCCTGCTCTGTAATGGTCCAGTCTTGGAGAGATCTTAAATCAAGTAATGCACTTCTCTGGATATCACAGCCTCGATTCACACCGCAGTCATTCCTAACAGATAAGAAAGACAAATAAACATGCCTATATTAATCATAGCAGGAATAAAATCAGCACGTTCAATGGCTTAAGTTTAGCTCTTTCCTAAAAGGGGCTTGGAGAAGAGTTCCCAAACACCCAGAGTAAGTAGAAAGCGGGAAAGAGACGGGATTAAATACAGGATGTAGACAAACAAAAGGCTTAAACTGCAGTCAGTGTAATAAACATTCCCAGTCATCCTAATAGCCAGTACTGTACAGGCGGCTTGAGAAACAGCACTACAGCACATCTCAGGGTTAACTTCAGGGCTTTGTTTATTTTAGGTCTTAAATATAAGAAAGAAAGACGAGGCTAAACCTGAGCACAGGGTGGAAGAGTGACGGAGAGATGAAGTATAAAGTGAAAGCGGCTGGAAACGGAAGAAAGCACCACAGAGGTGATTTCCTCATTGCGCCACCGTTTCTACTTACTGCAGTGTTACACACCGTTCACTAAACCCCAAACAACACGCACACGACGGGCTTCATTCCTCTCACCACCCCTCCACGGTTCCCATCTCAAAGCGAGTTGTTAAAAGCCCGCGTTTTGGAAAGCAAATAAGCAAACAAAGCATTGCAGTGCCATACAGGAAATACAACCGAGAGGAGACACGGCGCGCGCGGTGCATCATGGGTAGCCCGGATTAAAAGGGCTTGTGCAGCGATACAGTCGGAAAAGGCAGCCAAACTGGAGCAATAATATCATTTTATCTGTCGCTGTGCACACCGATAACACGTTCAGGGATAAAAACACCAAGTACTCGGATTAATAATCTCCCGAAACATCACACTGACCTTGTGGGCAGAAGCAATCCTCTCACAGCACATCTTTCTGGCCTGGATTCAATCGGCCCGCCATAAAATTGCTCTCAACCCTCACTAACACTCTCACACACACTCGCTGCAAACTTCAGTGTGTGTTCAACACACCTCGAAACACTGGAATACACACGGAAGTCCTCCATATGCTGCTTGTTTGTGGCATTAAGCGCATTATAACCGGGGTTTACTGAGGAGCTGGGCTTGACACTGCTGCTGTCTGTGCGCGTGGAGAGGACATTACACTACCAACACCCTCACACCAACACAATCAGTATTACACCACAAACCTTGGGCTCTCTGTGTGTGTGTGTGCTTTAATCCCCCGCTGGCTTTCAGTAGAAAATAACACACGAGTGTAGACACGTCCCCATTTATTACACGAGCACTTACCGAGCAGGACAAACACCTTAAATAAGGACGGGTTTCAGAAAGCTACAGCCTCCTGACCAGCCTCATCCCTCACTATGGCTGCTTTGGGAAGCTCCCAGTGAATGCAGATGGAAATTCACAACAGAAATTGGAAACCAGGCGACCGAATTACACGTAAACGCGTCGAGGACATCATGATTTTCTCTCCCCCCCCCGTCAGTGTACAACGCCGATTAGGCGGTTTATCTGCAATATGTCTGGTAAGGATTTCTGGGAAGACTACAAAGGTAATGTAGTATCTAGAATTGAAAGTCATTACCGAGCATCTGCCCTGAATACAGTCGTTTTTTTTGGTCCTCGCAGTAATCTGACTGTTCTCTTCTGCCGCACCTCTGCCAGATCATAAACGATGTCGTCATGACTGTCAATTTAGCAGTTTTTTTGCACCACAGCGCTGATCTTAGTCCAATAGGCATCGACTACTACGCAACGGGATTCGCTTTCTGTGTTTACGTAACCCGGCTGCGCCTTGTCTAGGGATCTGGCCTGAAAGCGGACTTTCTGTCGTAAAAACTGCCGTAAAAGTCGCATGAGACTCCTCTTAAAATAATCGTCGTTATGCACGCGCTAATGCACGCGCCTTGAACTCCGTTTTATTAAGGTACGACAATAATTATTTATCCCGAATATACTGCAAGCGGTTTCTAGTTTATACAATTATTGTGGGACGATAGGTTGCTTTACGGCACACTGGGGACTTCTGGTAGGTTGAAATTGGTAGTTGTGTACACTGATCATGTGAAATGTGATAGTCTCTGCATAGAGCGCTCGTGAACCGTGCTGCTCGGTATTGTGTATGTTTGTAACGTTCCAGCACAGCATGGTGCTGTCGTGGTCATAGCAACAAGGTCCTTGGTTCGAGTCCCGGGCGAGGGCGTACCCAGGGGAGATTGCATGTTCTCCCAGCGCTTGTGTGGGTTTCCTCTGGGTACTCCGGTTTCTTCCCACAGTCAAAATACATGCACATTAGGTGCACATTAGGCTAATGGACTGTTCCACATTGCCCCAGGTGTGTGTGTGTGTGTGTGTGTGTGTGTGTGTGTTGCCCTGCGATGATCTGGAGATCTGTTCAGGGTGTACTTCGCCTTCGCCCAGAGTCGGCTGAGATAGGCTCCAGCCTCCCCGTGACCCTAGTAAGGATTAAGCCATTCGGCAAATGAGTGAGTGAGTGATAGTGGACAACTCTGTAAATTGTTGGTCATGTGACTTCACTTAAATTTGTCATTATTCTGGTTGTTTCTCCAGGTGTGATTACAGGAGAGCAGCAGCAGAGGGAGAAATGGACAAGGAACCTGCAGGATCATCTAACCTGGGCTCAGGAGAAGGAGGAGGAGGTTTTGGCAGTTTATTCAGATCGCCAGCTCCGGTTTATTCAAATTCTGAGCTCGCGGGTGTGCCCCGTAAGTAAATCAATTCTGGCAGGCTGACACGGTGTTTGACATCGTCATATCCGGAGCACCTTTTAGCATATTTACATAGGGACCAATTTAGAGTTAAATGTTCCAAAAAATCAGTTTTAACATTGTCGCTACCAAGGTCAGGGCTTTCATGAAAACATTTAATTATGACCTGCAATCAAGGCTTTAAACATTTTGTTTATTCATTTTCAGTACATGTTGTATTCTGATCAGGGATGCGATGAATCCACAGCATACACAAAGAGCACTTGGCATGAGGCAGGAGTACACCCCGGATAAAAAGCCAGTTTATTATTGGACACCATTCACAAATACATGTATTCAGACCTATAGGAGCAAATTATAATCATCAATCGGCCTACAGGCATGTTTTTGACAGTGTGAAGGAAACCAGAGAACCCTGAGGAAATCCGCACAGACATGGAGAGAACGTGTTATAAGCAGACAGTAACCAGGCTGAACTGAAACGTGGCCACATTATTCACTGTGCTAACTCACTTTAAATATGCTTATTTTAAATAATGGCTTACGTATTTTTATGAATTCACTCACTGATTTGCCGAACCACCGAATCCTAGGCGAGGGCTGGGTGCACCCTGAACAGTTTGCCAGACCACCGCAGGGCCAACAGGAACACAATCATTCACACTCACACCTAGGGGCAATTTGGAACAGCCCATTAGCCTAATGAGCATGACTTTGGACTGTAGGAGAAAACCAGAGTATGTGGAGGAAACCCACACAAGTACGGGGAGAACATGCAAACTGCACACAGAAACACCCTCCCCGAGCCCAGGACTCGAACCCAAGACTTATGAATTTGCATATGATCATGTGTTTTGTGCGCATACCAAGCCTGTAATCCCAAATCGTTTTGAATGACGTATAGTTAACCCACATATTGACGTGGCTTGTATGAGTTTCGTCAGTTTGTATGAGCCCTCTCACTAATATTACACAATCACATCTGCCCCCGACTCAGTTTGTGTTCAGCTAGAAAATTAAAGTAACAGGCTGTAGTGGTTACGGCGAAGGTCAAAGAAACAGAAAACGTACGGCAGAATTTACTGTCTTGGCATTTTGAATTTGTATCAACTAGCCTACAAAGTCTAGAACACTTTGGAGCATTGAAACATACACAGATCCTCTATCAAATATTAGACCATGCATGGGGCAATCTGTGGTGGGTTAGTATTAAATTCAGGGTCTATTGCCCGTTCCTGGGATTGGTGTTGGATCCTCTGTGACTTCGATCTCTTACTGAAGATGTATTGATAAACTTGTTGGGTGGTTGGATGGCAAGATGCACTGATAAACAATCCATGGTGCTGTTTTCACAGTGTCTGGTATGAGCCCTCTCTCACCTTATCTCAATGTTGACCCCAAATACCTTATTCAGGTGAGATATTAAGGATTCTTTGCACCAATATGTCCTCTGGGAAGATAGACACAAGTACTTATATTATTATAAACATGAATGCTCCCTAGGATGCAGATGAATTCATTTTACCCACGGGTGCCAACAAGACCAGAGGACGATTTGAGTTGGCTTTCTTCACCATTGGCACATGTTGTATAACAGGTAGGCTTTCTTTACATTTTTCTTTCACTCTGCTCAAATCATTAGTATGTCAGTACATGGGGCTGAAATTTACCAACCCCAAGGGACAACTTCTGAGTGCTGATGAATTAGAAAGATAAATAGATTACACAGTGGTCAGAAGTTACATACAATCATCATGGACATACAATTCATGGCAGTATTTTATCTTTTATAATAAAAAAAGACATCAGTCCAGGGTCAAAAATATACATACTCTTATTTACAATTACAGCATTTGGCAGTCACCCTTATCTGGAGTGACGTATATTTTTATACAGCTGAGCAATTGAGGGTTAAGGGCCTTCTTGAAGGGCCCAACACCTGCAACTTTTTGATACCGGGGCTTGAACCACCAACGCTCAGGTTAGCAACCTATAGCCTTAACCACTGAGCCACCATTGCACCATTTAGATCATGGGTGTCAAACTCAAGGCCTGCGGGCCAAACTCATTTTA
The DNA here is from genome assembly GCA_039654325.1 of Tandanus tandanus. Taxonomy (NCBI): domain Eukaryota; kingdom Metazoa; phylum Chordata; class Actinopteri; order Siluriformes; family Plotosidae; genus Tandanus; species Tandanus tandanus. Next base: position 11,019,142 of record JBCNYH010000027.1, read on the forward strand.
TGTGGCCGGTGAGAGCTTTCAAAGAATGTGATTTATTATATGTTTGCATCAACAATTACCATTAAATGTAATTTGTCATCCTTCCACTAGGTGGCAGCAACCTATTTCAAATATACAGCTAGTCATTCATGACTCAAGAAAGATCTCATGCTAGTTTATTGATGTCAGAAAAAAAATTCTGAGAGGTTATGTAATCAAGTATTCGGTGTATGAATATTTATGACCCAGATATAATTTTGACTGTGTTGATTCAGAAAACCTAGAATACAATTCACACTTTTATTTGAAGAAAGAAAGAAAGAAAGAAAAACATGTAGTATGTTGTTCTTAGGAACATAGGAAGAACAAGTAAAAGCCCAATATTCCCATGACATTGATGAGGTGTGTAAACTTCTGACTACAACTGTCCTTTTAGGTCTCATGCAGGAAATTCCATTGTTACACCTATCAGATAGAGAATAAGTAAAAACAATAATGTAGAGCAGCATTAATGACTCTTAATCTCGCTTTGTGACACTCAGGTGCACTGTTTGGAGCCATCAGTGGATTACGATCAGGACTTTCTGAAACTAGGCATATGGCCTGGTCTAAACCTCGTAATGTACAGTGAGTATCCTTTTCGTCGTATATTAATTCCTGTTAAAATATGTTTTAAATAATTCAATACGTTCTCACTCAATCATTTGCCGAACCGCTTCATCCTACTTGGGTCATGGGGAGGCTGGAGCCTATCTCAGCCGACACTGGGTGAAGGTGGGGGTGCACACTGAACAGCTTGCCAGACCATTGCAGGGCTAACATACACACAACCATTTACAATCACACCTGGGGCAATCTGGAACCACCAATTAGCTTAATGCACATGTTTTTGGGCTTTTGGAGGAGACCGGAGTACCCGGAGGAAACCCACACAAGCATGGGGAGAATATGCAAACTGCACACAGAAACATACCTGAGACTGGGAATCAAACCCAGGACCTTGCTGCTGTGAGCAGACGTGCCAACCACTATGCCTCCCTCATGCTCAAGTCATTAATTATTTATTAAATGGACTAAGTATTGCCTTTTCTTACATTTGGATGAATTCAAACAATAAGTCTTTCATCACTTTTCTAAGACATTGTATACTCCTGGACAAATACAATGCAGTAACTTTCTGGTTTTTAATCCCTAAGTTTCTGCTGGCATAAAATTCCTTTTCATTTTCATTCCATCCACTAGAGGTCAGTATTTACCATGGGTTTGATATTTTGGACCACAGATGTGAGAATGCCACAACCTATTTTAAAGAATTCATAGTTATTTATCATTTTTAGTGACTTATGGCTTACGTTCCCTTTAGTTTTCCCAGTTATCTAGTAAATTAGTATCTGATTTAAATTAAATTAAATTAGCAGCTTAATAGGTTGATACATAACATGGATATCTGTGTGCTTGTGGGGAAATGGTGCAAATAGACTATTTAAGTTGACCAGTGCATTATATCCCAAGATCCCATCATAACCATTATAAGCATTTTTAAAGTCTCGAAAGCTTGAATGAATTCATGTTGTGATCCCTTTGAATGACAAATACTGTAAGCCCCAGAATTATGTAACCCTTTCATTCAAACCAAAAGAACATTATACTTGGGGTTGTTGGTTTTTCCTTTTGTGTACTGCCCTTTTC
>JBCNYH010000027.1:11113005-11132513 GCA_039654325.1 Tandanus tandanus
TATATATATTGCGGTTCTCACAATCTATCTGAATATCGAAGAAATTCTATAATATATTATAATAATATAATATAATATATAATACATTATGTGAGGTCCAGCAATAAGTGCGCCAGCGCTCCATGTGTCATGGCAAACAAAAAGCTCAATGACCTCTGCTATTTTTTTCCATTACATAAAATAAAAATGCATAACAAAACTCACATAAACAAAGATATAATTTATTTAATACCATAAATAAAATATACTATTTTCAAAAACACAAGTAGATTATCAGATTAATTTACTGACAATAACTTATGCAAAATTACAACAGAATTAGCAGATTAACTTCAACAAAGCTGCTTCCTTGATTAATGGATTAACTGTAAACAAGTTAAGATTTTTTTAATAACCTGCCCAACACGGGTATTTTCTGTTCACTCAGTAATAAACACCCTGTATAAGGTTACTAATAGTCTCTTCTCTTTACATTGGACAATTCTTGGACAATTGGAGTTCTTACCTCTTTGAATTAGCTTATTAACGCCAATGACACGGTAGTCAAATTTTCAAGCACTTTAGAGATCTTTACATTTTTAGCTGGATAGAGCTTGGAAGATGAAGTTTCACATTTTGAATTCATCTTCCTAGCATAGATAGGTCCTGAGATATAAGCATTTTAATATTGCTGCTATTCAACCTTGTTTTAAACATTTGACGCATGATTTAAATTCATGTTTTTAATGGTTAATAAATTAAATGTAGGACATGTTACATCGCTAAATCTTTTATTAAACTGTTAAAATGCGTTATTGTTATAGTGAAAAAAGAAAAGAAAAAAACGGAAAAGTTAAATAAGGCTTATAATATGAGCTTCCTGAAGCTACAGGGTTTTCCTCACTATGCATGTTGCACCTCAAGCACATCCAATTGTACCTTTATTTCCGAATACACTATTATTCATCACAAAAACTGTGCCTCTATATATACAATACATGCCTTTGTTATTATTGATCATTCCTTAAGTATTTACATTCAAACCGCTGATTTAAGGTATTTTGTTTTTCTTTTTAACATAAAAATCCAATGGATTTTGCTACGAAATAAACTTGGCACCAGTAGATAGCTACTGTTTTCTATTTTAAGTTGAAGCTATATTAGGATAGGTCAATACTGCAGGCGTCGAGTGCAAGACAATTTTGTAGCACGCGTTTTATCCAAGGTTAACGTGTCCGACTGAGATAACGTGCTGCCGCAGCACTGATAAGTGGGGAAAATGCTTGTTTTTAAATCGCTTGCTCTTTGTCGTTTTTACTATGATTTTGTTGGATGAATGTTATATGAACAGAAAGGCCAGGACTTCAGCTTTCTGCATATTATAAATTCAAAATTGACAAATTAGCACATTGAACATGGAGCCCGTTTGAAAAAGAGCTTCTCTGACACCCACAGCACGCTTGCTACCAGTAATTGCTCTGTTCTGCCGATACCTACTGTTACAGGGACCTATTAGCTAAGGAAACATGCGAACATGCAAGTGAGATGGAATAAGCAGAGCTGTATATATAACAACAGGATATTATACATAATTATTCGCCTCATGCTCAGTGGATATCGCTGAATAGTAGGCAGCACGTTCAGGAAACTATTGAGGGCTATCCACCGAGCACGAGGCAAATAATTATGTATTATATCCTTGGCCAGTTAAAGTGTCAGTGCATTTTTCTGCTGTTGAGTGATCACACTCTTTAGGTCCCTTACTTAATGTTTACACAAAATGACTTACATGCAAACCAAGTCATTAAATTCACTTAAATGTACTTAGTGTCTCAAGTACAGACTTAACATCTCTGCTTCAGTCAGCGACAGCCGATGTGAATATTCTAGATGGTCATGATTCAGTCATGAAATATTGATGATGATGATGAGGGTACTTCCACCTCAGTGGTGCTGAGTGTCACTATAAGACACAGGTAAGGACACGAGCACATAAGGCAAAAGTTTTCAGACCAGCATTCAAGTTTGATCACAGTCATGGTAAAACCATTAAGTAGGCCTCATGTATTACTGTCTCCTTGATAAATATGTCAGCTTTTCCCATTTTGGTCTCAGACAAACACCTTATGCACATCCCATTAATTTCAACTGATGGTGCTCAGCATATTCATGCAATTACTACATTCCCTGCTTTTATTACAGCCATTAAAAATAGATGGAGATGAAAGTGTTCAGTACACACTGAAAAGAGGAGACAAAAGTCCCAGACAGAGTGGAGAGACAGTAAGTACACAACCAGATGGTGAAAGCCAGCCAATAGCCACAGGGGGCTGAGTCAGTTTGTCTGGGCAGCAGAGTGTTACTGAGTACGGCAGAGCTACTGAGCTAACACATCCATAGGGTATTTGAGAGAGACAGAGTGTGTGAGTGTGTGTGAGTGAGTGTGTGAGTGAGAGAGAGAGAGAGAGAGTGAGAGAGAAAAAAAAAAGGGAGGAAGAGTGAGAGAGAGAGGGAGGAAGAGAGAGAGAAACAGAAGGAGGGAGGGAGAAAAGGGGGGAGGGAGAGAGAGAGAAAGAGATAGACATGCACACAGATAAATTGTAAGACACAAACAAAGACAGATGGTGGGTTAAACCTTCGAAACTTGTCTTTCATCTTCTCCAGATCATCTCGTGTTCGGCCCATCTCTGTCTGCATGTAGTGCCGACGGCTCTCAAACTCCGCCTCCATTGACTCCATTTTGTGGGTTGTATGGGCAAGATGGTGGCGCAGGTCTTCATTCTGCTGTTGTAATATCCTGGAAACATAAAGGAAAACCTTTTAATCAACACTGGTAATATTTTCGTGCTCTAGAAAGGGCTTGCTCCTTCAGTAAGATACTAGACCAGGATATCCTGTCCTATACATTACTCTGAAGCCAGCATATCCACTCAGTCCAAACCCTAACACTCGTGTGTGTCTGCAAGCTGACGTACTTTATATTTGTGCAGGCATGTACATATTTAACTAGAAACAATGTGTGTGTGTGTGTGTGTGTGTGTGTGTAAATGACCGACCATGAGGTGCTGAGAGCGGTTGGTCGTGTGCTGAGGAGACAAGGGCAACTGTCCTGAGACACAATAATTCTCCTAATGTGCTACAAAAGGCTCTGCAGTGCTATCGCTGAAACCCACTGGCTCTGGTGACAAGCTTCTCTTTACATAAAACCCCTTTCCCAGAATTCCTTTCTAATTAAACTAAAAGCAGTTATGGATTCCTAATAATGAAAAATAAATCTGTACCAAAATACCCTAGTCTGATTAATTCAAATAACTCTTTCAAAATTCATTCTTGATCCGTAGCATTAAAAAAAATCAAGTAATGATTTTATATATATTTTTTTTATATATAGACTTTTTTTTTTTTTTTTTATAAATATAGATGAAAAAACCTTTCTACAAAATAAAAACATGAAAGAAAGCAGCAAAAAATAAGAGCAATTTAAGGAGTCTCATTTATACATTTTCTTTGTACTCGCGTTTCCGTGTTGATCAGTACGTTCGCAGGGAGGCTGGGGCCTGAGTGAAATAAGAGTACAGCTCCGAACAGCTCACCAGATCCTCGCAGGGCCAAGACACACAACCAATTACCCATGCACGCACACCTAGGGGCAACTCGAGACAATGTTTGGACTGTGAGAGGAAACCGAAGTACCTTTAGGAAACCCATGCCAGTACAGTGGAAAACATGCCACACATCTCCATTCAGAAATGCCCTCGCCAGGCACGGGGCTCATACCCAGGACCTGTATACTGTGAAGAGGATGTGCTAATCAGTACACCAATGACGGTCAGAAAGGGCAGGAAGGTACAAGTGGATTTATTTTGACTTACTTCTACAGGGAAAAGATGAACTAGAGGTGAAAAGAATACGGCATGACATAAAAAAATAAATAAAGATACACACCATGCATAGGGAACGGCTAGTTCGAAATGTAAAAATTAAAAATGAAATGTACGGCTGCATCAAACTGAACCTGAAGTTTTAATTCTTCGATCTTTAAACATCCTTTCTCTTATCAGTGAGAGTGATGTTAAGTCTTCCATCAGCTGAAGAATTTTTTGTTTTTTTATTTTGCTTACAGCTATACACAGACACGATTCCAAGTTGAGGTTTATGTTTAGTCAGCTTATGCATACATTTACACACACTAAGCGGACACGGAATGTGTTGTGTAAATGTACTTATGAACGACTTATAAATAAATGCAGCCACTTGATAAATGAGGCCCCGATGTTTCACTACATTAAAATTTTTTTCTCTTCTGTGGTAACCCATCCTGCTTTCCATTCTATCTCCACATAAATGTAAAGAGCACTAGCCATTACTTCCAGTAAGTAGGGCCTCGTCTTTATACTCGTGTGTTTGAGTGTGTGTGTGTGTTTGAGAGAGAGTGAGTGTGTGTTTCCTTTTAAAATAATGCACTTTATTCTGAGAAATTGACTCTGTCACCTTACTATTTAACAGAATGATCTGGATGTCATGTTTAGCCTTTGATGAAGGGCAATCTATACCTCAAGCGAGAGCAACACATGAGCGGAGCATAACAGTTTGCAGCTTACACTGCCTCCATTTCTGAAGCGTAATTCCAGAACGCAGCAGCAGCTTCATTCTCTAACAAACACTGATGTAGTGACTGTCACAATTCAGCCACAAAGCAGCAGGTCTGAGAGAAATGAGTACGCGTTTTAAATTCACTACATCCTGCACAGGTTTATTTTAAAGTAGCTAGTTCACGCCTGTTTATCTATACACAGCCAACATTAAATGAGAAGTAAACCTGTTTAGCATGTCTGGTTTGATGACTGCTAATTTGCTAGGTATTGCTGCATTAATTGTGCCCACAAACTATAACTGGTCAGCTCAATAAACCTTGATAAAGACACAATTCTCATTTATACGCTTAAAAATAGACCTGAAACATAAAAATATCATATCATGGATAATGGTGACAAGTGATTAACCCAAAAAATCTGACTTTCAATAGTCATAATTTACTATTATGCACCAAAGGCAAGGGGAAGGTCTTGGAATTATCCACCAAGCCTGAGGTGCATACTTGTTTGAGTGTACAGTATATTACACAGGCACCTATGCAAAAAAGCACACTAAAACAAGATTATTATGATTATTATTTTTTTGAATCATGACGGACACAGACCAGCTCCCAGCGCAATCAGGTGCAGGGTCTAAGAGCGGTGTTACGACATCTCTTAAAACTCTTCAGAGATTTAATACTTTGTGAAAAGATAATGAAAAGAAAAGTACAACGAGATTCTTATAGTTTATAATTACATATTTTAACCAGGACAGAGATGGTAAGGTGATCTCTGTGCTTTCAGCTACATGCTACCCTGACACGTGAGAAAATCGGTTCCATTAAAGTGTGTTCACACACTAATTCAAAATTTCAGTATAAACTAAAGAAAAGAAAAAACCCCAGACTAAAGTGTTATGTTTACAGTTTATATTTGCAAATTTTAACTGAGACAGAGACTGTTCAGGTGAACTGTGTGGTTTGAAATGAGCAAAAAAGACCATTCAAAGGCCTCCACACCTACATAACAAGAAGAAACTCTGAAAAAGAAATCCCATACAAGCATTTCTACCTAAACAAAACAATTCCAGTGGCTAAATGAGCAAGAAGCAAAAACAGATCAAGAGTGCATTCAATGAAATCAGCCACTAGGAGAAGGTGCCATTTCAAGATATCTATACATTCTGTCCTTATTAAAGCTGAGAAGCTACAGCTTACACCAGTGTGAGTCATCACTACCACCAAGAACTCTGCCAAATAAACCAGCCAAAGAAGAGCAAAACTAAACTTCACTTCACACAACTACAACCATACATGATGTTGTATCATAAACCATCATAAATTGTACGAGTGCATAAATTTCTTAGTAGCTGTTAATCCAATGTCCTGGTGTCATTTTGAAATAATTCATAGCTGTGAGTGTTTTTGTGTTTCCTTCCTGGAGGCAGTGTCTAATGGTAAGTATGAATTGTTCTTCTATTGCTTTGCCCATTGCTGCCTTTCAATGGTGCTGGTTCTGATGACTCCATATAAGGGTCAACCATCCAAATGAACTAGTGGGCACCCGAGATATGGCCCTGCGTAACCAGGAGGTGCAATCCTGAAGCTTGGCAGAAATAACATGTACTAGTGCATGTAGGGCTGAAGCTCTGCAGTAAAACACTGTACAGAGTTCACACAATAACATTTCCAAATGACTGGTGGAGCAAAGACAGCCATTCACTGACCTTTCGCGTGTTATTGGTACCCGGACACATGCATGCTCTGTCAAACTTGAAGACGAAGTTGAACTTCTAATTATGTAACTAGATCCCGGCGTTAGACCTTTTGGAAAGTTCCTATCTATGTATATGTAATGACTATCATGATATTACTTTACTTTAGTACAATTTCTGTAAGTCTAGTACTAATAACAACATGAACAATATATAGCTTAAGCGAAAGGTAATAACTTACTAGGACCGAGCACGCATTCGTGGACTGCAAACAGACAAACACACACAATTTCTTGCAGAATGAAAATCAGTGTGTCACAGTACCTTCCCCGTAAATCACGCGAAAGGTAAAGAGAAAAGTGAATGTATAAAAAGCTCTGATGAATCATAAAATAAAGGGAGAACATTGTTGACCATGAGCCTGTGTTCCTGTTTTCTCCTCAGGCCTGATGAGGTAATGTCTGAGCAGGGGTGGGGGTATCTAAAACTGAGCATGAGGGAATTTCTTTGTTTGATTAAAATGCAATCGCTTCTTCTTCTCTTAATATTCAGTGTACACAAAATCGAAAGCTAAAACCTAACACTAGCATTAAGTCCTCGGTATGTATTAAGTATATATTATGTATATCCACTTTGGATATGTGGTATAAGGTGGGCCTGGTGTGAAAAAGAAGTGAAGGTGTTCCAAGTTACAGTACCTAGAGAAAAGAACCCAACACATTCTTTTACACCATCAGCTTTATTTATCAAACAAATCTTGTGCTATCTGCTATATTCGTTCATTTTAATTTGTACTAAGTGGCAGAGGCATTTGCATTTCTCCAGCAAATAGCCGTGAGCCCCAAAGGATGACACTGAGCACAAGCAGTGACAAGTCTATCCTCTTGTATGAACAACTAAAAGCTGTGTGTGAACAGAATTTGAATGGACTCAGGATGGCTGAGCTTCGACCATGACAAAGACAAGGTACAATAAACGAAATACTAAAAAAAAGGCACTTTTGTCTGGTACATCAGTGGCTAAGCCTCACAAATCATTTAGCTCTTTCCCCCCAGCAGTAAGCATCTAGGCCAATCAATGAAGCTGCCATTGTCATGGAGTACAAACGAGTGTTATACATCACTTGGGAGAATTCACATCACTTAGCATGTGCAGTTTAGTTTAGAAAACAATGAGGCTTATTGACGTGCTACTAATTTTTACCAGGTTATGTTGTAATTGAACAATTCCATTCAATTTGTATAATGTATTATACATACAGAAAAATTTATAATAAATAAATAAATAAATAAATAAATATTTGGCTAATTCGGAATAATTTAAAACAGCCAAAACACGGCTCCAGGAGCTTCGCACAGATGGTCTCATTAGGCACTTCTAAGGAAGGCCCTCCTCAGTCACTAAAAAGACACCAGTAATCTCACTTGAGCATTAATGCATTTAAAGAGCACCAAGACGGCAAAGTAAAAAATTTGTTGAGGTATGCCCTGACTGATTTCTGCACAGAGAAAATCTGTCACTCCTGCTGACTGACACCTGCCTGACACATTCCCATTGTTCACCAGCATGTCTATCCAGTCTTAACCTTGCTGCCCCATGGGGATGTCAGATTACAGATCGCATGAAACATGGTTCACATGATTCATATAAGGTCTACAGAAAACAACTCAGAGATGATTACACAACAGATTGCCATCCAACATGACAAGGAAAAAAAAAAAACATGACTGTTTAAACTAATTTTTCTCACAAACAGCAAGAACAATAGCAGTGATAAAAATAATAATAATAATAATAAGCACTTACTTGATTTTGTCAGCATCTGATAATGATTCCTGCAAATTGAATACATAAACGTTAATGTAAAGATCATGAAGCATATGAAAACAAATTAAATAATAATAAATAAATAAATAAAAATCCACCTCCAAATAAGACTGTATCAATTATTTATTACTGCATTCTGATTTCTGAAAGTATTTTCTCTCTCCAGTAATTAAAAGCTATGATTCAAAGTTACAGGAAAACTAAATATGAAGGAACAGCTTGCACAGGACAGAAGTTATTATTCATTAAGAACAAACTGATCTTGAGATTGCAGATAGAAAAATTTACTGACAAGTAAGTTTTGAACTAAAATTAAAAAGTGCACTTGTGATGCAGAAATACGGAGGGTTCATTGGCATGGGAAGTTAATATGCTTGATTTGGGAAGCTACGAAATCACTTTGTCAGCTGTGCACTTTGTCTTCTGCCAATTAAAACCTTTTTTTTCAAGCTTTATTTAATTGAGAAGAATAAAAGGAAATGAAGCAGAAATCTTGTATATAACCATGCATAAGGTGTGTACCATGTAGAAAATCATACATTTAATGAAACCATGTGTACATACATACGCTACTTTAAGTTTGTAAATTTGGGATAGTTTTCAAAATGCAATTTAAAAAAACCAAAATGTGTGATTTGACAAGTTTTGTGAGCCTTTATTCAACTGACAAAAGAACAAAGAAAAGATATTTTTCAATATTTTTTATTATTGATTTATAAATCAATATTTTTACTGACCAAAACTATGCCAAACTATGCAACCGAAACTTTGTTACACATGGACGATGCCAAACATCAGTTCTATGCAGAAATACCAGAGTTAACTTGGTCTGAGCTAATCAAGTCTAAAGACAGAGAAACCATGTCCCCTGGCCAGATGAGTCCACATTTCCGCTTGTTATTAGGAAAACAATGGACATTGATTTCTCTGTATCAAAGATGAAAATGACCAGCCAGACGGGTTCAAAAGCCTGCATCTGTGATGCTATGGGGATGCATCAGCACCCACAACATGGGTGAATTTTATGCGTGTGAAAGTCCTATTGAGGTGGAAGTATATACACTGGGATTTCAGAAAGACATGTGTTACCTTCAAAGAAACATTTCTTTCAGGGAAGTCCATGCTTATTTTAGGAGGGCAATGCCATGCCTCATTCTGAATGTGTTACAACAGCATGGCTTTCTAGACACAGAGTGCATGTGTTTGACTGACCTACTGCCAGTCCAGATTGTCTCCTATTGAAAATGCATGGCACATCATGAACAAAAGAGGAGATCAGACTGTTTAAAATCTGACGTCTTGTATCAAGGAACAATGGACAAAAATTCCAAATACAAAACTGCAATAATTTGTATCCACAGTTCCCAAACAAAGTAAAAAAAAAAAAATTTAAAAGGAAAGGAGATTTTATACAATGGTAAACATGCCTCTGTCCTAACTTTTGTTGTGTGATGCAGGCATAAAATTCTAACCATGTTTATATTTACAAAATACAATCAAGTCAGTCAGTAAAAATGCTAAAAATATTTTCTTTGTACTTTTGTCATAAATAAAGGTTCATGTAAATTAACAAATAAAAGATTGTTTTTATTGCATTTAGGGGGGAAAAAACGTTTCCTGAAATGGGGGGTAATAAATATGTTAGCAAAATATTATATTAGCAAAAGACGCAATCTTTTTAAACTGATCTGTTACTCAAGTATAAAAATGAAGTTGTGCACCTTTTGTTTTTTGTTTAGGACAAAGAAAACAAACTAAAAACCTAAAAAGCACATTACCATAAAATATATTAAACTAATTTAGTGACACTGTTTAAACAGTCGTAAACAGTCTTTTTAAAAATGAAATGAAAGCCTTCAAAACACTCCTGTTATACTGAAAATATGTATATTTTCATTATCAGGTGGTTTTTACTTACATATTTGAAGCTGCAGTCTGCTAAAATGCGTTTGCATTAGTCTTTTTGAAAAGGCCGCCATTTATAGTTTGTTGTTATACACTCTGTTTAGAGAGTGAAATCGCAACAATAGGACGGAGAAGTGTCAGTTCCGATAACAGCAAAAATAACAATACAGGTATTAAACTAAAAATCAAACTAGTGAACTTCTGAATAAAATAAGGCTAGGTACACCTGCGCATAAAACTGCATTACATTCACATCGTAAGTTTATCTCAGATTTTACTGAACCTGGTTTTACGCCTCAATATATCTGACTTTAAAAAAGAGCATGGTGTTATCTCAGACAGCTCAACAAAGCTATTATGGTTATACAGGAGATATAGCATTCATAATTTTCTCTCTGAATTGCTAAGTGACATATATGAAGAATTGGGGTAAGGTTTGACAAACAATGACATAACAGTACAGAGAATAAAGAACATTTGGTATGCATACCTTAATTTGAGATAAAACCAAAAAAGCCGTTTGTGACACTGGCATGTTTTTACTTTCCATATAAATCGCAGACATTCCAGCCTTTGGCAGTCCTAATTTATTCACAGTGTCCTTTGGCTGAGTTCTTGGCTCCAGCTGGGTTGGATGGTGGGATGGTGGTTGCTGCTGAACACCCTGTCGATTCCTACCATCCCACACTGTCTGACGGCTATCCCTGGAATCTTCAATCCATCCAAAATCAAAACTTTTGAATCCATGTTGTGGGCCTTCTATTTTGGGGTCCATACCATGTCCATGCAATTTTGATGGCTCTTGTTCTGTGTTGTCCTTCTTCAGAGAAATGTGCTGTCTTTGGTGACTGCCTTTCTTCTCTCTCTTTGCTTCTCTGTCCTGTGGGGTGGCAGATTCATCCCATGTTCGGTTCTTCTCCTGCTTCTTCCCTTCATGCTCCTTGGGGGTTTGCTTAGAAGGACTCAGCTGGGCCTGGATTCCTTTAGAGGTTTCCTGCTTTTTATAACCCAGCAAATTTAAGCTAGCAGGGCTCATAATTCTGTATGTAATCTCATCCAAGAACTTTGAGAACTTGAGCTTTTCCTCCAGAAGCTGTATCTTCCATTCAGGAAGTACTAAATTTGGTGAAGTAAAGGATGGGGAGGTAACATGTCCTGAGGAAGACACGTCTGGTTTCCTCTCTCGGTCCAAGGACACACTCTTGGGCTTTCTCCTATGGCTGTGGCTCCATCCCAGCATCTCTGCTGATTTGGACTTGCGTAGGCTGACCTTAGTATGTACTCTCAAGTTCTTTGTCTGCTTGAGGATACCCTTGGTTGGAGGTGCTTGAGTAGGAAAAATAGTCTTAGAAAAATGCTGTTCCCCTCTGGGAAGCAACATTTCTGCCTCTTCTTTAAATGCTAACGAGCGCTCACCAATTCTGCTGGAGCGGCCTGGGGAAATGCATCGGACGCTCTTCTGGGACTCTTGCCAGGTAGGATCATCCTCTTCAACAGACATTGAAAGCAGGTCCTCACTACGGCTAATAAATCGGTTCATGCCCCTTTTTGGTTTGGGAGGAAGGGTCACTCCAACAGCACCATGACTGAATATACGTGGAGGAGGAAGGACAATGAGCTCTAAGCTAGAGAGACTGGAAACTTCCAGTTCGCTGTCAGACCAAGATGATGAGAAAACATCTGGGCCATCAAGACCGTGGGAGTATTTTGGGTACGGACTAGTATAGCGTGTGCGCTGCAAAATGGAAGAATAATCTTGGAGACAAATTACCTGGCTGGGGGCATGCTGGGCAGAAGCTGGAGAGTCACAGGTTGCTGTTGGGCTCTCACTAAGGTCCTCTCGGAATATGGGTTGGTTGTGGCGATTTTCACGGTGCTGCGGAGGTGCCTTGCGGTACGGCTTGCGGGCTGGGGCTGCACTCGTCATTCTTGGGCCTTAGTTAATATCCACACAGTGACCCTTAATCCTGACAAAAGGTAGACATAAAGGAATTACAAGAGCACCAACCTAGAGTCCTGCTTCAGGAAAAAACATTGCTCCATTCATCTGTCTGTCCCCAGTCTCTCCCAGCTCACTATCCCCATCTCCCCAAGCGGCTAACATAAAAAAACTGTTTAAATCAATAGGCTTTGATGAATGCAGCAGCAATGGGCAGTAAGAAAAAACTGCCAGAAGCAGACCATCAGAACTGAGGAAGATAGGGAGGGGCCTGCCGCTTCAAATCATCATTAAAGATCTGCTGATGTTGGTGTGGAGTATTTTTCAATCAGATTAAGTATGCGAGAATATATTGTAAAGTGAGAGATAAAAGAGGAAACAATCAGGGTGAATGGGGGAGAAGACGACAGTGGATTTGACCTTAAGCTAGTGACTGATTACAAGCTGAATGTATTTCAAACAGATAAACCACTCCATGTTGTCTGACTGTATGATTCTTATGGGAAGCTAACTTTAGAACGGAAAACAGGCACCACTGTTTACGAATGATCACTCATTGGCACAGGGCTAACCCTCTTACTAGGGGGCAACCTTTCTGATCCGGGTCAATTAAACCATCTTAAACCCTAACCTAAACCCACTATATAAACATCGGTTATATACCCAACAATAGGTCAGTGCACATGTGACATGCAGTTCTAAATCTTAGATGAAAAAAGATTACAATCCCCCCCTTGCCTGATCTCCTCCTCTCACACTCAGGGGCAGGTCTCACAGGTCTCCCTTCTGCTTTCTGGGTCAGATCTTGTTTGACAGGATCATTATTTAAAACAGCAGCTACTTTGTGAGAGCAATGAAATCTACCGTTACTGATAAAACAGGAACAAAAGGCTGGTGTGTCACAGCTTTCCACCAATGTTTAATCAATGATATGCTACTAACAGAGCAGCTTCAGGACATTGCTACACTGCATGCATGCATTCATGAAGGCTACGGAACACACTTCATTTAAATATCCTGTGACCATACTGAAATTGTTTTCTGTTGTTGTATTTATAGCTAGAAATTAAAAAAGGTTTTTTTTTGTTTTTTTTAAACAAATGGTTAGACATTCCTTGATATTCTTCTCTTCCATGCTTGACCTTCCCATGGTTGGCATCTTTCAAAATGAGGGGTCAGAGTGAAAATATTTATTATAAAGGGCAATTATGGAAGAATGAAAAGATAAAATGGAGTGTTAAAGAGCAGTTATGCATGTATCTATCTAAGGTAATAATTCTGTTGGTTTCGAAAAAGTTTTTAGTTTCCTCCATTACTACCACGTGTAAGGTAATAGTGTGAGGGAAAGGTTTTTACTGTTTTTATTGCTCCTCGATTGACAGTCCGACGACACACACGCGCGCGCACTGACATAAGTAAAATCACCAGCTAAACATTTACGCGGTTGGTAAATGTAAATGTCTGGTATATTATTGTATCCTTGATAAAGTAGTTCAAATAGATGGGGAGTGCTCTTTTCACAACAGTGACCTATTCTCTGCAATATGACGTAAATCTTCTGTGAGTTGTTTTATTTATTTATAGATTTTTGCTTTACTTAAGCTCCAACTGAAGGAACCTTAAAAATGACCCATTTATTTTAAAAATTACAAGAGTTAACCTATTTTAAAAAGTACGAGGGCAGAGAAGCTTAGCTTGCAATCCTTAAGCCTGATGTTCTTTTGAGGCACTGCTCTAGTGTGTACTGCCTTGCTATGAGCAGCTCTCATTTGCAGTCAGAGTCCATTCCTCTTCTCTAAGGATGATCCTTTCAGAGGCCTGGAAACAGCCTCTGTAGACTTGAGTCAGCTTCACTAAATATTATGTCTGTGATAGTGAATGAGCAGACAGTAAAAGCCTGCAGGGAGCATGTGGAAGCTAGTGTTAATATGTCCCCGCTGGCACTGAGGCAAAATAGCAAGATGAGTGAAAAAATATTCTACTGAGATACAAATGTTGGAATAGCAGTATTGAAAATGTTGGGCACAAGATAGAGCAGGCACAGAAGCACAAACACTAAAGAGCTGCAGTACAATGGAATATTCTGGAGAGCAAATCTGTAAGAAAAAAACAGCATTAAAACAGCAGATCTAAGTGAGTCATGTATCATTGCAGTACGAACAACCTCAACTGTAGTAAATAAATATACTGCATGATGGGCAGATCATCTCTCTCTCATCACAGAGCTGCAGAATCTTTGTACTGACGCCAAACACATCAATCTGTTGTTACTGAAACAACTAAGGAGTTCATCAGACAGACGGATTAGGCCAATTAGGGCTATTTCTGGAGGCCGTTACTCCTTCGTTACACTTCCATAGGCCAAGGGTGAAGAAACACCACTCATTTGACAGGATATCTCAATTAATTAACTTTAAGATTACCCAAAAAAACTGAGGAGGTATTTCTGAGAGGTCCTCATTCACGTTGAGTCAGGTCCGGGTCATTCTGAAACACAAACAGTGTAAACATAACACACATATGCATGCTGGTCAGGGACCTCTGCCAAAGACAATATTCTACAAGGGTGGGCTGAATAGTTCATATATATGACTATGATGCAGTGGTCGAACTTGACCAAATGTGGTTTATTTTTCAACATAGTCTTCTCTGTGGTCTACACACTTCTTCCATCTGCGCTTGGATCCCCTTGGCTCGCATCCTGATGGTCAAAAAAGTTTCTTAGTCAGCCTTTGAACGGTTCTGGCCACCCTTGTATCGACTCTGTTTCTAGAACTTCTTCAAAGTGCAAATGTCTGGATGTATTTCACAATCCACTTTCTACAGCAGCAGTGATCCGCTAACCAAGAATGTTGATTATGATAGGGAGTCATAATATTACTATACCGGCTATGTTTTGACTGCAATTTAAGTTTACTGCCATCTACTGGATTTTAGCTTGTACAGTACGGCACTAAGGCCAAAAGCTACATGTTGCAACCTTAGTGAAAGTGAACTTAAGTGTGTGGCTCCACCCTACGACACCTTTCAAAATTGAAGAGGTTTTCCTTGGACCATGAGCACCCTTCCACCAAGTTTCATGTAAATAGGAAGGGTAGGTTACTCACGCCACCAGATCTCCACTCTAGTTATGTTTATAAATTCAAATCAAATTCAAATTTTATTTGTCACATACAAAATCATACAAAGTACAATATGTATTGAAATGCTTGTTACGACTGTCCTATATTTGAAGAAGAGTTCAAAAAGACTTTATAAACTATAAACTGATGAAAGATGAAAATCTCAGGAGGTCAACAGTTTCTGAAATACTCATAATATAAAGATTTATCCACTGTGCAAAAGCAGGACTCCTGATAGATGGCTCTACTGATAGGGGTCCACCCCTGCCAGCGGTCCCAGTCACCAGACTACTGACTTCATGTTCTATCGTCTTTTCTCAGTGGTTGATTTGTGTTTTCTGGTAATAGGTTTGTTTAGATTAATACCTGTGTTGTGTGTACTTTTCCCCTCATCAGTCCCCCAGACTGATCTGGAGCTCAGTGTCTGTTCACCCTCATGCTTTTCTGCCTGGCTGTGTTATTCATGACTGCACCAGGGCTTACTCCAGGCTTCTGATTTTGGCATCTGCTTCACAAACATTTACTTTCAAGCCTGTCTTTCTACCCGAGTTAGATTGTGTGTATTTTATTCCGTGTGAGTCTGAGCGGTTTTATTTTTTGAGTTTCAGTATGTATGTGCATGTGTACAGGTGTTCCTAAAAAGTGGACTAGTGAGTGCATAACAGAAATGATAGGAGAAAATTGATCCTATATGCCATCTAAACTGACATATTGGTAATCACTTGTATTATAGCAGAAGGTAAAATACAGCATTCAATCCACATTCCAGATGCCTGCACAAGCGATCTGTAAAATACTTGGATGATAAATTATAAAAACCCCGGCCCGGATATACTGTACTCTGGTTACATCAGGCCAACACCACATGTAAAACTAACCCAGTCTGAATAAGGCTTTCACACAAAAAAGCCTTAAGAAATATAAAAAAAATAAACCCTTTGAAATTGCAGTTTATCATAAAGTTATTTGAAAGTATTAAAGGAAAAGGGGAGTGTTAAAAAAAAAAATCTAAAATTCTAGTCTAAAAAAAAAAAAAAAAAATCTAGTATTATCTGTATTTTGAAAAGTCAACAGTGATGTAGTCACATTATCATATACTGAGGTGTCAAGACCTCATAGTTAGTCACAAACAGCTCTATTCAATCTATTAACAGGTTAAAAAAACACTAAAAAATATCACCACTTTACAAAACAATTGCAAAATATGGCCTCAAACATCCACAAACTATATGAATACTACAATCACCTTTGTTTTCTAGTGAACATTAGAAGTTTCAACAGAATCCAGCACACACAATCTCCCACTGCATGGTTTTCCTGACAGCCACTAAAATAAATCCACTAAACTACCACTTCAGAGAAATAACACTACACACAGAATAGACATTACAGTCTGATGTGGTCCTCCAGATTTAAAGCTAATGGTCTTATCCTCAAATATAAGCAGCTTACACATCTGCAGCAAACATGTTTTAGCAGCAATTCCCACACATGGTTATAGAGAGTTTACCCCCTCTTGAGAAGATGGCATAAGGCACTTATTCAGTAGAAAAGGTCCTTGTGTAATGTATGAGTGTCTGCTGGTAGTGCATAGCAACACACAGGTAAAGAATACAATCACAGGTACAGGCGAAGACAAACAGTTTCCAAACTCATTTCAGTCATCGCTAGTGTAAATGGCATGCAAATGTCTGACTGCACCCTTAGGTGATTACACAAGAGGCGCGATAGAAAGGCGACTCACGCGAATTGCAATTTTGAAAAAAGTTTGTCGCGCAACATTCACTGCATGGCATTTTAATTGCATGGTTCGTGTTTGAAATTTCCACGAATGTCTCAAAAATGAGGTTCTGACGCGGAATAGCCTTAAACAAGAAGGGATGCATGTAATTAGACTGAACTAATTTAATGGAAATGAATTGTTAATTATTAACAAGCACCTTAGGAGGAAGAGGGAGAGCTCACCTAGGCCACAGTGAATAATTTAACAAGACACACGAAGCCTTGGTTCATATATCCACACATCTCAGGGGAATAAAAAGACTCTTTATACTCGCAGTGACTTGGCAGGGTCAGGTAGCAGCTTCCAATTTCTTATTCCTCCCTCAAATGAACCCAGATAACGAGACAGCTGCAAAGCAACAGCCTCGGCTTCGTATAAAGCCTACAAAGCTTTATGCCCCATGTCTTTTAAGTCATACTGACATTTATATGTCACAACTTGGGTGATAAGGAGGGAAAAAATATATTAAATGAGAATAAATGTAAAAGCCCATGTAGCAGGTTTCAGGGTAAAAATAACCAACCAAAGAAAAAGGAACAAGCTGATCAACTGTTCAAGTATTGAGGGGACACCCTTAGGTCATATAAAACGTGAGAATAAAGAGAAAGAAAGATTGGATAGTTCTATGTTAAAAATAATAATAATAATAATAATAATTACAATATTAAATATGCTCTTTGCACGTATCTGAATATACTTTATACTGTATATGAGAAGTTTCACACCTAAAATATTGACGAAAATACAATAAGTTAAAAGCTACCAGCTTTGATCTGATTAAGTAACAAATCCTTGCTTCTCGATCATAAAATCGCACAGTTCTCCAACAGAACCTTAGAAATCCAGGCTTTATTACAGGTCCAGAAAAGCATTAAGACCCGACAGTGAATGTGTTGCATCTCACCTCAAGCTCCAGTCATTGCAGTGAACGTGTCCCAACGGTAACCAGGGAAACTCAATCCCTCTCGCTCTCCTCTTCCTCCCACCTGCCCTTCTCCTCCTGGCATGTGAACTCCCAGGCTACTGATGACCTGAAACAAAAGACAGGTGGGTGAAAATAAACACGGGCATGGAAAGTGACCTGCTGCTGGTCACTAAAGCCTTGGGGGACCTTATATATGACCTCACGCATCAATCAGCCTCCTAGGCAGCTAAAGTAATTAGTCGGTGATTGAAGAGTGCAACATCATGACAGAATGGCTTGAATAACGAACACACTGAAAAAAGTGGTAATATTCCTCTCATACTGCGCTCAGAACAAAATGACTGGACTTTTTTTTTTTTTGGCTCATCTCATCTCTGCCCACTTATCTGGCATATAAACACTGCAGAAATAGATTACACAGGTGACAAGTTAATTCTGAAAGGAATCACAGAGGGAAAAAAATGACATCACACATATCCCAACCACCTGAATGCAATATCTGGACAGAGATCAAAATCTCTTTAAATCCTATGCCTCTAAATCCAGGGGTATTGAATTAAGATATAAAAATTTCAGAACACACAAGTCCTCCCAAAACTCCCCTCCAAACCTGCAATTGTTTTGTTTTGGGGTTTTTTTTTTTTTTTGCTGTATGAATTTAGGAGAGCTGATGTAGGTTTGGGTGAGGTGAATTTAAAAGCTGCATAGTTCACATTTACAAAATGTGTTATAGGTCTCTCAAAGGTCAGGCATGCAAGTCAAATTGTATCACATTCATACAAAAGTTGAAAGGCAAAAGAATAAAAATAAAATAAAATCCTCGTATGATATTCCTGTGATACTTGATCTATGTACAATTGCCATACGGCTCAAACCTACACTGTTGTAAAAATGTCATGCGATATACATGGATATGTGAGAAAGTCCCCTGAGTATGATTCTGAAATGCATCTGATGACCCAAAAGCGTATGAAATTCATGGTTCCATCATGACACAGCCGTAGGATGTCATAGTGGCATAATACAACACATCAAGAAAACAGGTGAGTTTCATATAATGCCCACAAGTGTCCCAGGAATATGCCCAGTTTTCTGTTGTGCCCCAAAGGCACTATACCTGCAACTGTGCATCAACTAAAGTTACAGCTCATAAGATGATGATTTTTAAATCTATTTTTCCAAGATTAAAAAACCCTAAAAATATCTAAAGAGTAAAGAGAGCTTTAAATGTTCCTTCCTTTTCCTTTTAATGCTCTTTCTTTGTTCCCTTCTTAACATCTCTACCTTTAATAAAGTTGCATAAAGGCATTTCACTGTCATTTTTAGTATTATTACTCAGTTCAGTATTTGCTGCAAATGAAAGAGCTTGGTATATCCATTCAGCTTATATATATATTATATTATAAAATATATATATATTATAAAATTGTAAATTTTCAGTTGTTTGTTCATTATTTTTACTTTAACAGATGAAAATAAACAAGCGGGATGGGAAAATATTAGTTTTTTTATTAAGTTGCCTAATAATTCTGCGCACCAATATTTGCCTAATAAATGTGCACACTGAGATATTCTCTTAAGAAAGACAAAACCTGATTTTTACCTTCTTAAATATTCAGGTTTGAGCTTTATTAACATTTGGATTGAGTGAGAGAGCTATAGTTGTTAAAATATCAAATGAGTCGTCAAAAATACAACTTGCTTAATAATTGTGCACGCAGTGTATATGTGTATATA
>JBCNYH010000027.1:11145140-11155367 GCA_039654325.1 Tandanus tandanus
GCTTAGGCTGCTGCCCCCGCGACCCGACCCCGGAAGAAGCGGAAGAAGATGAATGAATGAATGAATGAATGAATAATTACTATTATTAGCAATGCCAATTCCGTACTATCCATCATCCCATTAATGAATTTTTTTATGTGCTAATTTACAAAAATAATACTTTAGTACAAATGTAAACAGTGATCAGCTGCAGGAAATAGCTAGAAGGCATGCATAGAAAAAAAAATAGGCCTACCAACAACACAAACCTTCACAAGAACAAGTATAAACAACATGGTTATGTGGGCAAAACTAACAGGAAACTCAGAATACTATGATCAGTTACATTTAGAATGTAGCATTGGCCTGCCAAAGTCTATTAGTAAACGTGTGTGTGAAGAGATAAATGAATCACGCTGCCAATCCAAGCAGCAGCCAAGAGAAGGAGATACCTGCATAAAGCACTGAGGCATGTCGAGTCTGAGGACAGATGGAGGCTCCCACCCAGGTGTGAAGCCAATCTTCCATCGCTCATTAACTCACAAGTGAATGAGCTTGTTGACTAAGACAGAGATGCACAAAGACAAGCGCCTTCAGTCCAACAATGTCCTCAACTCATATCTTTCATCTTCATTCCCCTTATCCGAACAACAAGAAGCAGGAATTTCATGGCTGACTGAGGATGATTTATTGTAGACACACAGCTGATGTGTCAACAGTTTGTTTTGGAAAAGATTTTGAGAGGCACAAGCATGTGTTTGAGATACACTTAGATTAGCTGGCTAAAGGGGGTCCTCAGAGACAAACATCCATCATCTTCATCCATTTTGTCATTTTGTTAGTTCACACTCTTGGCACTAACTCAGTGTGAGTGAGGCCCAACTAACATCACAAAATCTGGAAACTTCTTTTTGTTATATATACACTACACCTCAGATAATTTGAAATAGGTGAAGTTAACAGGTGACTGTATTCATGATTTGGGTAAAAAGGTAGTATGCAAGAACAGTCTAGCCTCTGAACTGCAGCGGAGTTCATCCAGTTTGGCAAATGCATAAGAAAATGAGTGAAATTTTTAAAAACAATGTTCCTTAAAGAAATATAGGAAGGGATTTGGATATTTCACCTTCTATGGTGCATAATACTATTAAACAATTTAAAGAATCTGAAGGAATGGCTGTGTGTAAAGGGCAAGGACACAAGCCTAAGCTGAATACCAGTGATCTCTGATCCCTCAGACGGCACTGCATCAAGCACCATCTTTTATTAACAGCTGACATAACCGCATGGAGTCATGATTATTTTGTCAAACCTTTGCCAAGCACTGCAATATAATTATATCCACAAATGCCACTTAAAATTTTACTGTGTAATATGAGGCGTTATGGTAACTGTGTCCAGAAAGGTCTGTCATGGTATGGTGTTGTGTCAATGTCCATGGCAAAGGCAACTTAGACTTCTGTGGGTGTCGCATTAATGCACTACGTGCACCAAGCAACATTTCTTCCAGGGACGCCCATGCATATTTCAGCTAGACAATACAAAACCATATTCTGCACACATTACAGAATGGTATGGCTATAGAAGAAGAGGGGGCAGGTGCTGGACTGGCCTGTCTGCAGTCCTGACCTTTCCCTGTCCCGAAAAAACAATGTAAGGCAAATTAGTCATTCTAAAAATGGTGGTTCTGTCACTGAGAACTCTCAGATCACACCATCTGACAGTTCACAAAACTTGGGAGATCTCTTGACAAATATCCTGGTCTCATCAGACTACTAACCAGACTTAGCCATGAAGTCTTTCCCCTTCCACATCAGGAGGATCCAGTCATTTCTTTCCACAGGAATGTTCTGTCCCTTGTCATCTCGAGACTGGACTACTGCAACTCGTACCTGGCAGATCTTCCCCTGTGTGCCATCAGACTTCTGACATTTACCAAGAAGAATCTCACCAAGTTTTCCCACTCCAGTTCTGACTTCCCCCAACTGACCTCCTGTCAGATTTCCTACCATCCCTCAATATACAAGCAAGAATTCCCCTGCTGAGTCACTAGCTGTCTTCTTCAATTACATGAGCACTAATTTAAAAAACTGAGGCAAGGTGTCGTAGTGGTTAGCACGTCCGCCTCACAGCAACAAGGTAATGGGTTCAAGTCTTGGGCCCATGGAGGGAGTTTCTGTGACCCTACAAGAATATACAAGAGTATTTGGCAAATGAGTTAGAGTAATTTAAAAAGCTTAGACCTGCACTGCATTTGATGCTATACTATCATCATCTTCTCTATATTTGGGTTGTAGCTATATAGTATTCCTACAGTTCTTTTTCAATTCAGACCTGGCACTCTTTATATAAATGTCGCAAATTAACATCAGTGAAGTGTTTGAGGATGGGCATTATGAACCTGGGGTCAAGGGTGCTCATTAACTCTCTAAATCCCGGATTTTCAATGTTATGGATCAGGACCATGTCCTTACATACATATGTCTCCAAACTCGCTCATTTTTTAGGCTCCTGTCTTGGTCCAATTTTCTTTTGCAAGCGTTTTTTGTTTTGTTTGTTTGTGTTTACTTCGCATGTTTTTGTTTGTTTGTTTGTTTAAACCCAGCACACTGTGATGCACCAGTGTGCCCCAAAAATAAATAAATAAAAATATCAATAAAATCTTGGGTTTACAGCCAGCTCAAACAGCCCCAAGTAAAAACTTAAATATGCACCAACCTTGTTATGACACTATTTGGATATTTAATGTTGTACCACATTTATGTGTCAAAAAAGTGGAAAAATTATAATATCCCCTATTTAAACCATCTCAGTGATTCAGATTTTTATTGTGTGTGTGTGTGTGTGTGTGTGTGTGTGTGTGTGTACGCCCTACTGCCAGCACATGCATTTTCTCTCTCCTTTTATCTTTCTCTTGTATTATTTTAACCCCTAAGAGACCCAATTCAGTTTATATCCAACATCAATGTTAAGATGGCGCTACAGTACTCAACATCTGCTTTATCTATGATTTTTTTTTGTCTTTTACACTGACCCAACATTTGCTAGACGCTGCCGAAAGGAGAGACATGGTGCGCCTAGACCTACATTGAGAGGACGCCACACGCGTCATTCAAAAAGGAGGCATAATATTTAAATTATTATGGATTTTCGAGAAAATAGCTGACAAGTACATGAGATCATATTTCTGAACTCTGGCACTGAAGAGTCAGGCTTGGCAGTGGGCAATTTGCATAAATCTCTGAAAAACATATTATTCACTTTGATGCTCCACGCAGTTGGAACAATGCAAACTTTACCGTGGTGGAACGGGTGCCATTGTTACCTAAAAAAAGGAGGCCTCACCTCGGCAGTTATTCTGCTAATGTAATCTGCAAGGACTAAAACGGCTGCTCTTCTTGATTATGTGCATCATACATTGTTCTCTTTGCAATCACAGAGACTTTGGCTCAGAGATAAAGATACTGCTGCGAAGCTGGAATTTATCCCATCTGACCCATAAGTTCCTGCACGAAAATCGATCTGGCCACTCAGGCAGAGGAAGTGGCTTGTTAATCAAGAAAAGCATCAATGTAAAAAAGGTTGATGCAGGAGAAACAGCCTCTTTTGAGTTTACTGAGTGGGGCTCAGGTTTTGCATCACTTAGTCAAGCGTGTCATTATTTATCGGACTCCATATTCTTCCGTTCATCCAGTACCGCCCTGAGTGTTCTTTGTCTAACTCCGTACGTATCTGGAATCTACCATCCTGTCACCTGGGTCTCTCCTCCTAGCTGGTGACCTCAATTTTCATGTAGATGCACCTAATGACCCTAATGCTCATGTACTTTTCAAATCTATGGGAATCATTTGGACTCAGAAAACATGTATGAGGGCCTATACACATCACTGGACATATTTTAGATCTTCTCATCACACGTGAAAACAACTCGATCATTTCAGAAGTACCTGTAGTCGACTGTTATCTCTCTTATCATGCCTCAGTACTTTGCTAGCCAAATTCGATGAAGCCTGGCTACACTGTGAAAGAGGTTTCATATCGTAAGTTGAAGTCCATCCAGTTTGATGCACTTCAGTCTGATCTTGAGAACTCTGTTCTCTGCACAAGGGAACACACTAATGTTTCTGAGATGGCTGTATCTTATGACTCCATGCTCTCATCCCTCCTCGATAAGAATGCGCCCCACAAGAAGAAAATATATTAAACAGAAAGCGTGTTCTTTGGTTCAGTGTCGAGATCAAGGCTGCTGTGAGAGTGAGGAGAAAGGCAGGGAGGAAATGGCATCATTCTAAGTCCGATCATGACTGGCAAGCTGCACGGAATCAAGCAAAATAGATGCTACTAAATTATTATTATGAAGCTACTATACATTTCATTTAGCTAATATAAGATGCATTGAGTAAGTACAGTTGAAAAAATATTTTTGGTGTGTCTACATTTCAGGCTGCAAAGCAACAAATGTAATTGATTAATTGTATTGGATTACATTATTTATTTCACATGTATATGTATATATAGCACACCACTTACAATTAAGTATTTTATTGATCATTCTATCGATTACTCAAGTAATCGGATAAGACGGCGCACAGTGCTCCCTATATGTCGCTCCAGCTTTTCTGGCAGTTGACACAACCATTATCCGGTTTCACGCTTCAGGGGTCAGAACCAATATTAAGCTGACATCAGAGTTTGTTCAGAGGAGTCCGAAAGATCATGAGAGACACAGATTGCTGAGGCAGCTGGAGATGCCAATTTAGCTGAGCAACACAGTATAAAACAGCAGGTGAACTATCAGATTTCCACCAGGGCTTCCCCAAAATACCCAACTGCCTCTGTGCACTAAAGCACATGCAAAATAAGGTTGGTATATAAAAAGGCTACTATATACATTATAACCACCAAACAAGCACAGACTGCTATTAAGAAACATTATTCCTACAGTGGTTTATTTGCCTCAGCTCATATTCACAACAGGGCTAGGCACAGGGTTTCATACACCAAAACCTGAAATGTAGTGGACCAAGTTGGGCAACCAGCCCCGGAATTTTGTGGACACGGTTAGGCAACAAGCTACAGTCTCTAGTGGAGCAAAGCAAGCCGACAATGAACTGGACCAGCAGTGCAGCATGACATTGAATTCACAAACATATTTACATAGTGTAAGGCAACAGTGTACTATTTATGCTATAATAACTGATATAGTAAAGCAGCAACTAAACTCCAAAATAACTTACGTACTGGACAAATTTCAACCTCCAGAACAGTATAAAAAATGAACAAGTATTTTAAGCATCAAGTAAGATTTTAATGGCAACACTACATAAAATAATCATGATGTATTAATTAAGCAAAATACATTTTAATAACTCAATGAATGAGTATTGATGGCAGATGGAAGAACTACAATAGTGTAAACTACATTATTTAAGAGACTAGAACATGCATTCACACACTTCATTTTAAAAAGAAAATACTACATATTAATATAATTAGCATATTTAACACAATTTTAGCAGTATTGGCAATTTGGCACCAAAGTGTACTGTACAAACAATGTTTTTATGGCAATTTGACACCATATAGTATACAGAAAAGCAGGTTCCCGGTCCAGTCACAAGCCGTCACTGCATCAGTCGCATATATACGGTGACGCACTGTATACATGTACTAACATGAAACAGATGTTGAGGACCAGTTGTAGTTGTCATTCAGAAACACAGATCGATGTCTACGCTGCACTCAGATGAAAGTTTTGAATGGAAACTTCACGACTTTTTAACAAAAGCACGGGTTACGAAGTCGAGAGCATTCACTGTCATAAATATCACTGGCTTTCAAAGCTTGTGAAAATCAGGTTTATCGAGCTGACACAAGTTCACAAGTTGTGATTACAGGAAACACTGCTATTTGAATGTTTTTTACAACTTGAGAAATGGGAAATAGTGTTTGACGAGTTCCATATGAACGCAGCATACGTTCGGGTTATGAGTATGGCCGATGCAGCTCTAACATAAAATTCGCTTGAAATCGTTATAGGGGGTTATACTGAAAGATATATATGGGCCATTTTCAGAAAAATGTACACAGTAACGGTAAGGACATTTTCTAAAAATAGACAGCGTTAAGTTGAAAACAATGACCTTACATGGAATGCACATAAATTGATGGATAATATTGTTTTCTGTATATAACGGACCAAAACTCTCACATAAAATCACAGGGAGATGACACTTTTCCTATAGAAAAGATTACTTATATGTGCTTGGTAATGGAAATAGATAAAAAGATCACAAATAATGAAATTCATATGCTATCTTTAGTCATTAGCACCGGATACGAGACGCTGTCAAGCCACCAGCTCATTGAATATGTGGTGGCCCAAACAGGTCTCCTGTGATTATTTTTTTGATGGCTCCACTTGAATATTTACTGGCCTCAGGCAAGTGGTTATGTTGGGCCCTGCGCACAACCTTGCAGATGTGGGCTTAATATCATGATAGATGCATAAAGTGCAAAACAGGTTTCATGCTCCAGGCTCACATCTGAAGCTTTAAATGTTGCACAACAGAAACCTTTCACCTGATTACTGGCAGGCCACGGATTTAAATCCTGAAATTGAAACAGCAATGCTGAGAGTTCAAGGGGGCATATAATTGACCTCTGGGCAGCACGGATGGTATTACTCACCCCTATCAATTAAAGTTGCCCACAAACTCAAGGGGACATGTAGGGGCACATGTTTTTTTCCGGTAGCTTTGTTTCAAGGAATACCGTCTGCAGCGTCACTGAGTGGGGACAAAAAAAAGGAATGTGGCTGGACATAAATAAGATGCATTCTGTCTTTACAGCCAGACAAAAGTCAGCTGTAGCTGCTCGTCATTAGCATTACCTTTTTTAAAAATTATTATTAATTACCTGTTACCAAGACCAGGAATGCATTTAAAAACTTAAAATGGGGCAATTTAACCATTTAATCATCTCATAATAAAAGTAAATTGATGTCACCATCACGTGCATTTGCTCTGCGTGAGAACAGCAACAGATATATTTACTGAATTCGTGTATAGGGAAGGCACCCTGATGAACATGTTGTTTCACTTCCTTAAATTAAGCTTCTCTTCATGTTTTGCAAGTGAAGACATTCATTGCAGCACAGATGATAAAGACGTGTCTAAGAACGTTGCTTTGTCACTCTGTTCACACAGCAACAGTAAGGCTATACAAGGTTTCTATAGGGTATAATATAGGCTATAAGGAAACATATTACAGGATAACACTATTTACTTTTGTTAATTTACTTAATTTAGCTTAAAGAGGAGGACAATGTGTTTTCCAAAAGACGATGAAATGGTTCTACTTGATTCCCATCTATTTGAACTCAGTGTCTCATATATATATTATAGATTATATGATATCATATGTTACAGATTATTATTATTATTTAAATGTTTTTGTTTTGGGTCTCAGACTACAGAGGTGCATGCTGGGAGTATGGACATTTGAGAACTGATGGTGTTCTCTGTGTGATGATGTAATTAATCCTTTGTGCTTGTCATCACCCCTACCTCCAACACACACACACACACAGCTAATCAACGACTCAGCAAAGCTGACAGAAATCTTGACGGAGCTCTTGTCAGAGATCTTACTTGATGAACGTGAGAGATCTAAACAGAACCTGACAGAATGTGAGAGCATATCATAAGAGAGCTTAAGGGAACATGATGAAAATCATGGCAGAACTTGACCGGAGTCGTGCTGGCTTTGTAACAAAACATTACAGATCGTAACAAAATATACTGAGAGCGTAGAAAAGCGTATGAAAGCATTAAAAACAAAAAAGTAAACAATAAAACATGGAGTTCCACTTTTTTTGAACCGTGGAGATCGTGGACATCATGGCCCCAGTGTAAACCCAGCATTAATCCATGAATTTAGATAAGATTATTGCATGTAAACAATGCAACTTCTGTGTGAACTGTTGCTTTATCTAATGGCTGATAAAAAAATGGAAATGAGTGCAATTTATCTGGTGAAGTGAATATTAAAGTTTTGCTATGTTGGTAACCATCACAAAATTACCAACTCCTCACTCACTGTTATATAGCACAAAGTTACTGAGAGACAGTGAAGACTTTTATTACGCCTATTAAACTTTTCTGTAAGTGAAGTTGCAGAAATGAAAGGCTGTTTAATTTTTTTTTTTTATAACAAATTAAAAAGTTAAATAAACGCGTATAAACAAAAGATACAATTAATGTAATAAATAAATTATACTATTTTCAATTACCCCGTACACATGTTTACTAGAATAAACTCTAAAGATAAATAAATAGATCTGCTCCTAAACACACACGCCTGTGTGTGTGTGTGTGTGTGTGTGTGTGTTAAAGCTTTTTCAGGGTTTAAAAAAAGGGTTCAGGGTTCAGGGCTCTACAAAAATGCAAAATTAAGGCTGTTTCATGTTGTTAAAGAAGAGGAAATTAGAGTTAAATGAAAGGCCATGTTATGGTAAATTGTTCATTTATTCCGTCTTGGGAAGTGATCATTAGAAAGGAGCGGAGAAGATTTTCACACTAATTAGACAGTATTTTATTCTATTTTTCGGTTCAGGGCTGTAGATTTTACTTAATATTGCTTGAAGATTTGAAGTTAACTGGCTGAAACTTCACAGAGAGTAAGTAGACCCAACTAATTGAATATTAAATTAGTTGCCAACTACTTCAATTACCAATTTTAATTGATTAGTTGTTGCAGCCCTAATTTTATGCCGTTTGGGAGCTGCTACACGTGTGTCTGAGACTGAAATAAGTTGTTTGTTAGATCATCTTTAGTTGTGTCACATTTTAGATATATTTTAGTGGTTTGTGCTGTCAGACTTTGCTTAAGGAAGCATTTCTACATTACTGAGTAATTGCAACTGTGTTGATGGGCTTCAACAGGCTTTTTCTATTGGATGGCAGGGATCAGAGCCCAAAATGCAACAAGCAGATGCATGAAGCAGAAAAGAATCCTGAACAGAGTGCCTTGAACTGCAAATAAGAACTTTAACATCATATTTACCAAACTTCATGAGAACTAAATCATCTGACAGCAATTTTAGTGAGCAGAGCACCATTGATAAGGAAAAGGTGTCTGGCCATCGAATTGCTTTTGGAACGTCAAGAAAAACCTACAGCATGCGTCCGTCCCTCCGGCGTGCATGTACACATGGGAACCCTGCGTTATTCTTTGAAAATTTAATATCTTGATAAAGGAAACACGCAAGAACATTATAAAACAATATAAGTTACACTATATAAAACAAGAAATGTCCAATACTCGGGTCACATGATGTGACATCATCGTTAATGACGTCAAATAATTAAACAACTAATGGTACTCTTGTGTTATTGAGAAGTTCTCAAAACCTAGGGTTTCTAAATGGTGTAATTTACAGGTGGAGACTAAGATTACGTGTTTGGTTCCCTCGTTTTTATTCCCGTCTATAAACAAAATATTAAAATGAATTAATCTTGATATACATAGGTTGCATGTATGGGGTTTGAGAGTTCCTACGAAAAACTTGTCAAGTAAGGAAAATCATATGGGAGCTAAATCTATATATTACTTCAGTGATGGTTAGAATAAGTATATCTACACATATCTTGATCTAAAATAAATAATGACATGGTTTACTCGAAAGGCCTGCACAGAGTCCCGACTTTAATTCCTAAAATTCCTTAAAGCAACTTTTTGCCTTGAAACTTTGCTTAGTGCAGTACAATTCTACTACGTGATGTGTTTGACCCGGATGGTTATTTATGTGGCACAATATGCTTTCTTCATGCTGTGGATGTGAAGTGCTGAAAACAAAACAATGAATGAAGCAGCATAAGAAAACAGACAGAAAAAAACATGAGTAAATTCAAAATTTACAAAGGGTGGGAACATTACAAATTAAAACAAAATGAAACCACTGTAGAGTGAGTGCATGAGTTACAGTGCTCCAGCAGCTCAAGTTTACAGAGTGGATCCGGCACAAAAAGGTAACATTAAATGTTATACTTAAGAAGATAGAATATTAACCTTATGCTGGGTTTACACTGCGCCATGATGTTCACGATTTGAGAGAATCGTGATGAGCGTGGAAGGTTGGGGGAGCTCGGTGGAATCGTGATGACCTTGAGGGAGCTCGGTGGAATCGTGATGACCTTGAGGGAGCTCGGTGGAATCGTGATGACCTTGAGGGAGCTCGGTGGAATC
>JBCNYH010000027.1:11186856-11207218 GCA_039654325.1 Tandanus tandanus
TATATATATATATATATATATATATATAAAGCGAGAGAGAGAGAGATAAAACATTGAAAGAAAATTGAATTTCAACAACACTTTACTTTTTTATTTCAGTGTCAGAGTATTAACAGCCAATGCTGGCAATCACAATCCAAATATCACCTTCAACCTAGCTACCAGCAAAATATCGACTGAGTGAGGTGTACATATGACATTAAGAATAATGGTGACAGAAGTACAGAAAGTTTTGACGATTGATGATGAATTAAGAAATAGGGAATAACATTTCAGCTTGGTGGACATAACAACTGAGACTGCCTTATAATGCACCATATGCCCCACACAATATGCAATATGGTGACATATCAGGGAAAGCAAGCTTCAGTGGACAGAATCAGCATCCTTCCTCTGTTGCTATAGAAACAGAATCCACCATGGACACACAACACGTGTTCCAGTGAGCTTATCATAGCAAGAATACATGTGTTATCCAGTTCTGGAGATGAGAGTGGAACACTGAATCAGTATTACAGGGAAGATGTGTACATAACACCCATGCAAAATGGCATTTCTCTGAAGATGCATAAGCTAGTAATATACATTATTACTTATCTATTAGAAATATCAATGGTATGTGGTGAGTATTTATTTTTAGGAAGTACATTTGAAGTACATCTTGTCCACATCATTCTGCTTTAACTGGCAAGTTTATGCTCTATGTCCTATTTAAACAAAACTCCTAAAATTCATCTCTAACCATCATACAACAATATAAAGAAAAAGCTTTAAATACACCAAATCAGCCATAACATAAAAAACATCTAACTGGTCTGCAGCTAGGCAGCCCTATACACAGCAAGCGGCAATGCATTGTATGTGCTGACACCTTTCTATTATGGCCAGCATTAATAGCCTCAGCTTCAGCTTGTTCTACAGTAGCTCTAATGTGGATCAGACCAGACATACTGGCCTTCACTTCCAACATGCATCAATGAGCCTTGGACAGCCATGACACTCTGGCCAGTTCATTGGTTGCCCCTCCTTGGACCACCTTTGATAGGCAGTTACCACTGCATACCAGGAACATCCCATACGACCTGCTTTTTTGGAGATGAAAAGATCCAGTTGTTTAACAATCACAAAATGGCTCTTGTCAAAGTCACTCTGATCCTGTCATGGCGAAAAATGTCCAGTTCATGACGCAAGAGATCCAAATTCATTTTTCAGGTGTTTATTTAGCCTTTAGGGAAAAAAGTAGCATGCAGTCATTCACACAAAGGACATTTTTCCAAGATAGGACCTCGGACACTCTCAACCAGCCTAGCATTGGCTTAAAATGTGACCATTCCTCTCTGATTGGTCTACCATCCTCTAGCTCTGATTGGATCCGCAAAATTCCTTCTCTCTCTCATGACATAATTTCTAGACTCCGATTGGTTCATCAAGACCTCCCCTTTTAACTATGGCTCTCTTTATCATATGTCAACTCGATCTTGAAGGTCCTAGCTCGACGCCACCTGGTCGAGCTCCTTGTTTATCGCTGGAACACGATGTTCCCTGTCCAAGGTCAGCCGTGCAATCCTTGTACAGAGTGGAATAGCCGGAAAAAACAAACTAACACTCACTTCAGTGAATAAACTACTCATACAGTAGTTACATAAACCATCCAATAATTAAACAGTGCAGTAAATCATACAATTGCTCTTCTATAGGTATAGGTAATCATTAACAATTTAATACTGCTATAGGTAATCATTAACAATTTAAATATAGGACTTTTCATTACAGGGCAGTGGTGGCCCGGTCGTAGGGTGCTGAATTACTGATCCCAAGGTCGGGGATTCAAGCCCCACTATCAACGGGTTGTCACTGCTGTCCCCCCCAGTGCAGCTAACCGAGTTATCGAAGCCATGCCTCTCACTGTCTATGGTAAGAGACATGTAAAAGAACCATTGCTGATTTTTGTAAAGAGTAGGCTGCAGAGATGGTCTGGCGAGCTGTCCAGGGGGTATTCCATCCTCACCCAGAGTTGGGTAAGATGGGCGCCAGCCTCCCCGCAACCCTAAATAGGATCAAGTGGTTCAGATAATGAATGAATTAATGACTTTTCATTACTGATGACTTCAATTGATAGCTCTCCATTCCAGGATTCTAAATATCTTTAATTGAAGGAAATATGATCACTCGTTCCAAAAATATTACAATTTATGCACTCATATTCATATTCATGTTGATGCTGTTAATGATCAATAATTAATTCAAGTACGTGATAGGGAATTCCAGCAATTTGAAATTTGGATGACCAAATATATGACATATGTCAGATCAGGCAGGCCATAGGCCTTCCTCAGTTCATGGGTCCAAAATACACAGTGCCCCCAGTGGCGCCTGATACCCCTGATTTTTTCCTCCACAATCCTCACACTTGCTCATTTTACCTGCTTTCAACATACCAACTTTGAGAACTGACTGTTCAGTTTCTGACTAATACATCCCACTCCTTGGCAGGTGCCACTGTAAGAGATAATCAGTGATACGGCTGATTGGTGTATCTGCTAAGTATATGTAAAAATATACCTACTATAAAAATCTGCATATTGAAATTCCAGTTAACAGTACTGTTTTTTTAGCACAGTCGACCTTGGGGACTAAAATGGCAAAGGAAGCTTTTTGCATGTGAAAGAAATAGATGAGATTTCTCACTGAGATGATGTCAGCTGACCTGGTGATAAAAGTGAAAACTGCAAAATAGTGCTTGAATGCTGATCTCAAAATAGATTGAATCTGGCAAGGATGCTATGAAATGCACTGCATGCAAAGTAATGTGAATGCTATCATGATTTGCATGTACGTGTACAAAGATTACCTTATACCAAACTCACTGTTCAAGTAAGCATGAAGCTACCAGAGCAGAGGTAGAGGCAGACAGATAAGATTGAATCGATGAGTGTATTTATGGCATCAAGCAAGAAGAATTTGAAAGAATATTTGAGATATCTGCACATCTATATAGAGTCTTTTAATGTTGTTGTTTTGATTTCCATTTTCCATGTATAGTTGCCGGGTGGGCAAATGAAAAGAAAAGACAACGGAGCACAACGGTTGAGTCTCATGAAAAAAAAAAATGACAACAAAATCAAAACCAATAAACAAACTTGGATAAGATGAAGTTGTGTTGGATAGATATGATAAACTGGTTGTCGGCACAGGGAAGCTTCCTGGTCCATACAGCACTGCTGTAGGGAAAGTTAGTAGGCTAAGCAGCTGAATGTGAATTTTCAGGATATTTACAACTACCTTCTAATACACTGGATCCTGGACTTTACACACACAAATCAGCGAAAGCCTGCAAATCTTTGAATGGATATAATTATCACCACTCAGGTTGCATTCAGGAGGTTTTATATCATGAACTTTTACAAATATCATCAACCTGCTTGGAATGCTAAACAAACCACATGAGACAAAAAGTTAAGATATGTTAAATAAACACTAACTGCACATTCGAGGTGAGGAAGTTAAATCGAGATTAATAATTAAAATGTTAACGGCGCATGCTGTTACTGGCTGCTGTTACCAGCCAGCTCCCTATCACATAAGCATTCAAACAGCCTTATGGGATGTATGAATTACTAGTAGGCTTTAATCTCTGGGAGAAACTACCACTGGAAATGTTATCCAAGTATTGTTATGGATATGGTAGCTGCTTAAATAAACATCCGGAAAGCATGTGAGTTCCCAAGTAGTGAAATTAAAGTCTCATTCACATCAACAAATGATCTGTTCTCTTTTGCAACCTGAAGAGTCCGGTCTGCTGGATCAGCTGACCGATGATGTCACTGGTAAATGGGTCTATATTAATGAATGCAAGTAATCCAAATTTCATGTTTTTCATTCATAACGTTTTGGCTTTAAATACATACGCCAAAAGAAATAGCAGAAAGAGCAGCATATGGAATATCATTACTGAAATTTCAGTGCACATACATCATCAGGCTACTGGAAGCCAAATTATATAAATCAATTTGAAGACCACCGTGACACACAAAGACACTCCATGTGTCCAGAGTCACTCACTTATTCACTACCCTCTACTCACTATAATAAAATGCAGAAAACTATATAGTGAGCTTACAATCATGGACCATGATTTCACTAGCTGTCCCATGTCCGTCCAACCCTATAGCTGGTTTGAAGATAAGAGGTGCCAGAAACAACAAGGAATTTTCTGCACAACATTTCTCATTCATGTTTAGTGCAAAAACACACCACATTCTTTTACATCACTCAAAGATTTGAGCTGAATGCACACATTTACACTTTATGTAGTGTAGAGATCATATTTTTTCTACATTAACCATGAAACACATACATTTTAAACGTTTTTATTTTGGATCTCACATTGCAGAGGTGCATGCTGGGAGTGTGGACATTTGAGAACTGATGGTGCTGTGTGATGACATAAACAGTCCTTTGCGCTCATCATGACCCATGAACTTGGATGATACATATGAGTAAAAGGCAGTGAGCAGAAAACTTAGGGTGTGACCACACTAGAGGTGCGATAGAAAAGCAACTGAAGCGAATATATTTTTATACGATTAATTTTTGCAAATTTTTAAATTCGCGTTATGATGTTTGGCAATTCCACATGCAAGCGAATATTTTGTGGCTTAAATATGTATATCGCACATAAGAGAAGAGTTTGAGACTATTCGAACGTTTGAAAAGTTTTTGCAATGAGTTTACGAACCAAGCAGCCACAATGCGATGCCGCAAATGTTGCACGAAGAATTTGAGAATGAAAACGACAGCCGCGAATTACCATTAGCGTCAGTCGCTTTTCTATTGCACCTCTAGTGTGATCACCCCCTTAGTGTTAACCTCAGTGACATACATAGACCATGCAACCAATAGGGTTACTTGGCAAATTGGCAAACAAAAAGCCAGATGTAAACAATTCACTGTGAGTCACATTGATTTCCCTTCATTTCTCAGTAAGTATGAGACCTAGAGATTTTATCTTTTCCATAAAGGAAAACTATGGAGAGTTCCATAGAAATAACAGTGGGATCTTTGGTCATGTGTATCAGATAAAATATATAAAATATGTATAAATTATATAAAATGTAACTGCAGGTTCACCTATATTGCTATTCATTTTATGGCTCTTCACTGTGGAGATGTTGTGATGCCTCTGACAATTTATGTAAAGCTTGAAGGAACTGTCTGAGGGTGTCATTGAAGTTATCTAGTACGACTCTTTGTTATATTGTTGAATGTTTATATACTTTGCACTACTTATTGTACAACTGAGTTACAGGTTCATTAAATTAATTACAAAATTTATTTACAAAATTGGTTTTCAGATCAGTCCGACAGAACCCATGCCTTCGGCTGCCACCCAACTCACAACGCACCCGACCTCTATAGCCCCTCCCACTGGTGGTGGGTCCATGGGAGGGCGGACCCATGTCTCCTTTTCGGGCTAAGCCCGGCTGAGCTCCATGGACAGAAACATGATCACCAGGCGCTCGCCTTGGAGCCCATCCCCCAGGCCTGGCTCCAGGGGGGACCACGGTAACCCGTGTCCGGGCAAGGGAAACTGAGTCCTTGAAGTTTCTCTATCCATAGAGGTCTTCTGAACCATGCTTAACCTGGACCTTCACCTAGGATCTGTTTGGCTTGGGTGACCCTACCAGGGACATAATGCCCCCAACAACTTAGCTCCTAGGATCATTAGGACATGAAAACCCCTCCACCACGGTAAGGTGGCGATCAAGGAGAGGTATATTATAGGGGTATATATAGGGGTACAGAGGGAGCTGAGCCAAAAGGCAAAGTTCTCAATTTACCAGTCGATTTATGTTCCAACCCTCACCAATGGTCATGAGCTTTGGGTAGTGACCGAAAGAACAAGATCTCTGATACAGGCAGCTGAAATGAGTTTCCTTCGCAGGGTGGCAGGTCTCTTTCTTAGAGATAGGGTGAGAAGCTCAGCCATCCGGGAGGAGCTCGGAGTAGAACCGCTGCTCCTCCGCGCTGAGAGGAGCCAGTTGAGGTGGCTCGGGCATCTGATTAGAATGCCTCCTGGTGTGGTGTTTCAGGCACGTCCAACCGGGAAGGACTATATCTCTCGGCTGGTCTTGGAAAGCCTCGGTGTCCCCCCCGGAAGAGCTGGAGAAAGTGGCTGGGGAGAGGGACATCTGGACCTCACTGCATAGGCTGCTGCCCCCATGACCCAACCCCGGATCAAGCAGAAGAAGATGAATGAATGAATGATGAATGAAAAGTATGCAGTGCATTTGTATTCAACTCCCACAAGTCATTTATTTGTAGAACCACCTCTCAATTAAAGTGGCAATTATTTTGGGGTATTTCTCTACTACTTTTGCACATCTAGAGACTGAAAGTTTTGCCCATTCTTCTTTGACGAAATGCCACTGATTTTCAATTGGATTGCCACAGATTTTCAATTGGATTTAGGTCTGGACTTTGACTGGGCCTAACTAACACATTAATATGCTTTAATCTAAACCATTCTATTGTAGCCCTGGCTGTATTTTTAGGGTCATTGTCCTGATGGAAGGTGAACCTCTGCCCCAGTCTCAAGTCTTTTGCAGACAGGTTTTCTTCTAAGATTGCCCTGTATTTGGCTTCATCCATCTTCCCAACAACTCTGATCAGCTTCACTATCCCTGATGAAGAAAAACATCCCCACAGTATAATGCTTCCACCACCATGTTTCACGGTGGGGATGGTGTATTCAGAGTGATGTGCAGTGTTAGTTTTCTGTCACATATAGCTTTTTGCATTCAGGCCAAAAAAGTTCCATTTGAGTTTCATCTGTGTTCCCCACATGGCTTGTGCCAAAATGCAAATGGGACTTCACTTTCATTCGACAATGGCTTTCTTCTTGCCTACTCTTTCATAAAAGCTAGATTTGTGGAGTGTACTAGTAATAGTTGTCCTGTGGACAGATTTTCCCTGAGCTGTGGATCACTGCAGCTCCTCCAGAGTTACCATTCCCTGATCAACGCTGTCCTCCTCCTTCAATTCAATTCAATTTTAATTTTAATACTACTAATGACATCACTGAGACTGAACAATGTTTACAAATCAAAACTAGAAACTACAACCACTACAAAACACAATATACTTTAAATAATAACCTAAACAATTTCTTTTAAATTTAATGCCCCTTAATTTGTGTATCACACTCCTTAGTTTTACCTTAGAATATTATTTAAGGGGTGGATGTATTTTTAAGATGTGGTTCAATGGGCTTTCTTTACCTGTTTTGATTAAGGGGTAATTATGGATATTTTAAATACTACTTAATTTAAATTTTAAGGTGTTTGTTAAATTTGTTAAACATGGATTAAAGAAACACATAATAACTTGCAGGTGCAGTGTGGTGGCTTGGTGGTTAAGGTTCTGGCTTCCTGATCCGAAGGTCGGGGGTTCAATCCCTGCTTTCACCAAATTGTCAATGCCCCAGTGCAACTAACTGGGTTATCAAAGGCCAGCTATGTCTCTCACTGTCTGTAGTGAGAGGCATGTAAAGAACCATTGCTGTCGTTTGAAAAGAGTAAGCTACTGGATTGCGATGGCCTGGTGAGCTGTCCAGGGTGTTCTCTGCCCTCATTCAGAGTTGGCAGAGAGGGACACCAGCCTCCTCCCTCATGACCCTAATTAGGATTAAGTGATTCAGAAAATGAATGAATGAATAATAACTTGTAAACATTATGTGTACCGTTTCATTCTAAAGAGATGTAGGCAAATATTATTATCTTATATATTGCCCCTAGCAACATGGCAGCGACAGTGACGTACAATGCTGACAATGTTTTTTTGGCTCGAGCCAAACAGAGCCAATTAGCCAGACAGACTAAATATTTATGGACCAAATGGCAAAATCAGAAGCTTGAAGTAAGCATGAGAGCTCTGGTTCAGGTATGCAAACCTGGAATGGTCGTGCCAATCCAACAGAACACAAAGTAACACAAACAGGCAGGAAAGCATGAGGGTGAATGGACACTAAGCTCTAGTTCAGGCTGGGCTTTAAAAGGGAAAGTGTAAACACAAAACAGGTATTAATCTAAACAAACTCATAACCAGAAGCACAAATCAACCAATGTGGAAAGAAGATAAAAATAGAACCCATTTAACGGATACTTTAAACTAACAAAACAGGTGAATGAAAATCAGGGAGTTAAAGGAAAGGTGGTGAAAAGCAAACGCAGACTTGGTGACCTGGTGAATGGGATGGCTGGAGGCGGAGTGGACACCGGTCAGTAGATCCATCAATCAGGAGTTTTGCTTTTGGACAATGCTTAATTCTTTGTATTATTAAGGAAATAAGTTAAAATGTTATGCCTGCAACACAGTAAAAACAATATTTATCATAAAAAGAATATTTAAATACCAGCCCTAAAGGAATTAGCAGTTAAGGTGGCATGATTGAGTACAAAAGGGACATCCACCAAAGGCTCAAAAATGGATCGTGGCTCAGCCCAATGTGTAAAGGGTAATGTCAAAAACCACAGTTGGATGTATATGACCTTTGATCTTTCAAACAGCAATGGTCGAGAAACCGTCATTCTACTATGACAAATATAGACAAATGGCTTCAGGAGTACTTTGGAAAACCGTTGTCACTCAACTCAATCTACTGCTTATTTTTATGTGGATGGAAGTTCCATTGATATGAAGGCATGTATTCGGATTTTGACATATGTTGAAATTAAGGCAACGTCTCTTCCTAGGAAGTCCATGCTTATTTCAGTAGGACAATGCCAGGCCTCCTTCCACTTGAGCGACAACAGCGTGGCTTCATAGATAAAGAGTGCTTGTGCTTGATTGGTCTACTGCCTGTCCAGATCTGTCTCTTATTGAAAATGCATGACACATCATGAAAAAGAGATTCAGACAATGGTGATCATGAACTGTTGAGCAGATGAAGTCGTGTATCATGGCAAAATGGACAAGTATTCCAGTTGTAAAACTAAAACAATGAGGATCTTCAATTCCAAAATGATTTAAAAGTGTAATTAAAAGGAAAGGTGATACAACAACATGGTGAAGCCCGTGTCCCCACGTGTGTTGAATGTTTTCAGGTGTCAAATGTTAACCTTGTTTATATTTACAAAATGCATTTAAGCTAGTCAGTAAAAAATATTGAAAACATTTTCTTTGTACTTAATTAGAGGTCAGTTAAATAAAGGTTCATGTGATTTAACTTTATTCTTTTTTATTTCATTTTGGAAAAAATCCCAATTTGTCCATAAACGTGGTTAGTACATTATACTAATACTAACACCTATGTTGTATGTTAGATTTCTTCATGGTTTTTTCAGGTACATGTTTGTGTTGAACATGTTTTTATTGCGTTATATATCTATGCAATATGCATAAGACACATTTCAAGATTTTATTTAGTGCCTGTTTTCCCATTCCTCATCTACACATATGTCTACACAATGTGGGGTTGTTGGAGGTTTTCTTCAGCCAGTGGCGTCAACACGACAGTGGACTGAACATGTACATGCCTGTTTGAAAACACTACCTGGCTGGGGATGTTGCTGAGATAATCCACTGGAAAGTGTTCCTCTTCGTACTGTTGCTGGCAGCTAAATGTATGGTCACATTAGCTTTCAAATATTTCAGCCAGTCACTACAGCAACCCCAGCAGACTCTCAATACTATGTTCCTAAACATTCCTGCTAGAGAATGAACACTTAACAGAGCACACCTACGTATTCTATTCACACAGCAAGGATTGTTTAGCTTAATAAAATATCTGCCTAATTTCACAAAACTGTTACATTACACAATTAATAGTGAAAGTATGTGGTGGTGGGGATACAGGCACACATGCTGTTGTGGTGAGAGAGAGGTGGAGAAGTTGAATCTGTCTCTTTAAGAACTGGTCCTTGGGCAGGTTGTGGTGTTGAGTAGGGAGGTGGATCCCTGCCTGTCTTTATTCTGCCTGATTTTCCCAACAAGCATTCCTATCAACAATCCCTGCTTCACTACCAGCTTGCTCCTCTACCAATGTGTGTGAATGTACTTGACGTAGTTGTGTTGGGTTTACTCTCTGAGTTGGTCACTGTGTGTGTGTGTGTGTGTGTGTGTGTGTGTATGCATCACTTTATCATCACCTGAAGACTTCACTTTTCTGAGCCAGCCTTCTCAAGCCAGGTGTGGAACATCTACATTAGTGAGTGTATTTATTGAGCATTGTTTTTCACTGACTAGCAAATTCTGTACCTCTACACATGTACATGGCTATATGGAATTTAGAATTAGAGAAACTCAGAAGTGTGATGAAGACAGGGACATGAGAAGTGCTCTTACAGCATCTTGTATATATTTTCAGGAATCCTGTAGATTTTGCATATATTGTATACATGCTGGCTGCTGTTTGAGATAAGTAAAACATTCACATGCTTTTGGGGGGTGTCTTTTATTTAAAAAAATGTAAAAAAAAAAAAAAAAAAAAAACCCAAGCTTACAATAAACAGTTAATATTAACCTGTAAAGCATGATTTTATTGCACCAAGCATGGGTAAAGGAATCTGTGAAATTTGTGACAATTTAGCATTTCTGTAAATTATTATTTTTTAAATGTATAGGTTTAAAAGGAAGCTATCAGTAAGTAATTGTTCAATGATACAAATAACAGATTCACACCAACCATCAAACTACAAAAACAACAACAAAACCAATAAGACTGTATTATAGATGTAATTTCTTTAACTTCCAAAGAAATGCAGATGCTACTCTGCCACTGTCAAACTAGTGTTGCAAATATAATTAAAACACCTTTCCAAAAATATCGCACAAGTAACATGTACTCACACCTTAGCTATTTTTTAAATCTGGCTACTGACACTATCCCTGAGGATGTAATAATAGAGGTGCATTGCTGCATAATTTCAAGACAAAATTGAAGATGATGATAACAAGTATTAGCGTCACTACATATATACATATACATAGTAATGTAATACTACTAACTTAAAACTGAAGTAATGAAATGTGCTGCACAGTCAGTATACAACAAATGCAAAGTTGACCGAGAAACCAGCAATAAACATTCCTCCACCTGCTAAGTATTGTTAGAGGATCTCAGCTGGGTGAAGATTACACTCCCAGAATGCACAGAGGGGTGGCATAGTGACATAGTGGGTTTGAGTCCTGGGCTTGGGTTTTTGTGTGGAGAATACATGTTCTCCCTCTGCTTGCTTGGGTTTCCTCTGGGTACTCCGGTTTCCTCCCACAGTCCAAAGACATGCACATTAGTTTAATTGGCTGTTCCAAATTGCCTGTAGGTGTGAGTATGGATGGTTGTGTGTGTGGTGGTTCCTGTAATGGTCTGGTGAACTGTTCAGGGTGCACCCCGCCCTCACCCAGTGTCGGTTGAGATAGGCTCCAGCCTCCCTGCGACCATAATAGGATTAAGCAGTTCGTCAAATGAGTGAGTGAGTGAGTGAGTGAATGCACAGAGGTGGGCTAAAAAAAACATCATGTCGAAGGTAAGAAGAAAAAAACAAAAGTGAAAATTAGCCAGAATAGATACTTTCACTTCATTTTCATCCTGCTGTTAACGAACATCGACTGATTACGCATGGCTTAAAATACCACCCAGTATAATCAATGGCTGAGTGATTGAGCTGTGAGAATGACATGAATAGATAAATATAGCTTGTTTATTTTCACTATGCAGGTGCAAGGATGAAAGATGGGGCAGCAAGTTGAACTGATAATTAACTCGACATCCCCCAGGATCAAGGACAACAAATAGTGACTGTCTAATGTGACCGAGAACGCCTCCAGTTATAGACTTAAATCTGCTCACCATCTGATATTTAAAGCATTTGTTATTATTAATGTGCTCATTAATGGCGTAGGTGAAAAACCAAATCGGTTCAATGGCTAATTGATATATAACCATGAAGGGAGGAAAGTTCAGTTAAAGAGAGTCTTGGGAAAATAGACCTATTCATTTTCTCTCAGTTCCAGGAGCTAGAAAAGTCAGCTTGCTCTTTCTCTGAGTGGTGAAAATAGTAGTATAGTCTGGATAAGTAAATAAGGTAGGTCCATGTGGTCATTTTCAGATAAAGTAAATTGAATTTTTAATGACGGGATTGCTGGAGTTACATAATATTGCTCCTAATGAATAATCTTTAATTTAATATAATAAATAAACAACTACTTGACACCTTCAACATAAGGTTGCACAATACTGCAAATCTCTGTACAAGTGACATTTCCTGTATCTGTAGCTATGTCAAAACGCAAACAAGGAGTGGTATAGTGTTGATGTAAATGTCCACCATAAAAGATTTACAAAGTTGCTTGAATTATTAAGAGAGAGTCTGTTATCTGTTCTGTGGTCAGGTTTCCACACTGTTTGATCTTGAGGTGGTTGATGAGTTTCTTGAATGGAAACGTTCGTAATAAAAGCGACGTTTTTAGTTTGTCTTACTGGTGCAGATTCTAACAATGATTCTATTCAGTAATTATTCCAGGACAAAGCACTGTGTTCACAGAGCTACTTAAAGCCGTGCTGATCTATTTACTGTACTGTGCAACATAGAATATATGAAAAATGTAAATGTACGGTTTTAAGGTGCCTGAAGGCATGTGTCTTTATTATCTGTTGTGATTTAATCCTTCTGGAGTCATGCAGTCCCTGGTATATTTACTCAACCAAACCAGAGCATATTTAACAGGCAGTAAGATATTTACCGTACCATTCATCCTATATATAAGCTTTCACTGAAGTGCCTTTATTGAATACAAATAGAACACTGGACATTTTTGCCGTTCTCCTCAATTTCTGGAAAACTTGTCTGCTAAGATCTAAACAGCACCAAGGCCCATTATTTCATGTTATACTTTCTTAAATTGTAATGTCCTGTTCTGTTTCAGCTTGCACTGCATCATGATACAGAGGGTAACTCTGACTTTTCTTCTCTGGGGAAGTTGTGGTTGGCTCATCTCAAACTGTGAAGGCCAAGGTAAATATATCTCTCTGATTATGAAAACACACAAGCAAACCATAAACTAATATTAAGATGATACCTCATGGCTGTTACTGAATAAATTTGAGTTATGTGATGAATAAAATACACAAAATTGTTGCATTGCTGCATTGAATTCCAAATAAGAATGTGTTTTATTTATTTATTTAGTTAGTTAGTTAGAATTATGTTATATAAGATGCAGATATGCACCTACTCCAGGTATTTATTGCTTCAGTATGCTAATGCTTGTGCTACTGACATAAAATCATGATGTACAGCTTTCATAAAGAGTATAATATAAAATAGTATCTGAGGTCCAGAAGGTGGAGGCGGTTGGGACGTAGGTAGTGGAGATTCCCCTGTGGCTGATCCATC
Source organism: Tandanus tandanus (assembly GCA_039654325.1). NCBI lineage: Eukaryota > Metazoa > Chordata > Actinopteri > Siluriformes > Plotosidae > Tandanus > Tandanus tandanus. Next base: position 11,200,251 of record JBCNYH010000027.1, read on the forward strand.
TTGTTGCTATGATATTTTTCGCTTGCTGAAAATTATTATCATGATCTGTAATGTGTGCATTGTGTCAGGGAACTACAAAGTAAACCTCTAACAATCCTAGTACAGAGCCCCTGAAGAGCTTAAACAGATTTTAGGCTAAACGTTATTATCAGCAGATTGGAGCCAGGGAATACGATGCTAAATCTGTACTGGCTAAATGTTTTTCTAGTGGTAGAAACAGCCAAGTAGGTGCAGGGATTGAATGATCCCTAATTTCACAGGGATCTGCTTACAGCTCCCTCATTCCCCTCTGATGTTGAGTTCAGCTTCTTCCATCCAGCCAACCTACAGTCCTTAAGCTTAAGCACATGCGCACACACTTCAAGGCATGTGGAGTGGCAGCAGGCACACAGCTTTTCAATGGATTGACATGAAGGTAACCAAACCTGCATGTTTCACTGGCACCAGGGTGCTGGTCACGACCACAGGGGTGCAAGAGATCTGGGATAGAATTTCATGGCCAGAGTAAATTTAGCTCCCTGTGGTTTGAACATGAAGCCTACTGACTAGATCTGCTGAGTGACATCCCTCCGGAGACAAGTGGTTGAGACTACATCCCACAGGAGGAAGAGCAAGAAGAATAGACAGAGAGAGTCACATCATCTGTGTTTCAGTTATAATAATTAATGTCAGAGCACTGATCTCTTAAACTATTGTTAATGATGTGACTACTGGTCATGGCTGATGGGGCAATCATGGCCAAAAGGTTAAGGAAGCAGGCTTGAGACTGAAAGGTTGCTGGATTGATTCCTAGGACTAGCAGGAAAACATCCATGGCTGAAGTGCCGTTGGGCAAGACACTTAACCCCTAACTGTTCCCTGGGTGCAAGTTTGTTGCCCCTTCTCCTATGCCAAGTGGTTGTGTGCTCACTACACGTGTGTAAGGAAAGGCTAGATGCAGAGGTCAAATTGACTGCCCACTCTGTGTGTGTATGTATGTGTGTGTGTGTATATGTGTGTGTGTACAATCACAGAATTTCACTTATTCATCCATTTTCTAAGCCGCTTAATCCTAATTTGGGTCGCGAGGAGGCTGGTGCCTGTCTCAGCCGAATCTGGGCGAGGGCCGGGGTACATCCTGGACAGGTTGCCAGGCTATTGCAGGGCCCAATCACAGAATTTTCTTAACTTAATTTCAAATAACAGTTTAATTAAGGTCAAATATAAATCGGTATAGATTTTCAGGTGTAAATCACCTGTGGGAAAAATACTTAATTCAGGCGATGTGTCAACTGGCAGCTTGTTGGTTCAGTTGGCCATAGTGTTGTTGTGCTGAGGCTCACTATGGGACTAGGCCAGAATGATCTCCCTTACTCATGTGGTTTGTTTGGAGCTCATCTGGAAAGAAAGGCAGGCACTGTAGCCACCAGGACAAGACCACCGAGGAACAAATACAGCAATTATTGGCTACGACCATAAGAGTTATAAATATTACATGTGCAGGCCTTGTACAAAAGAAATCAGACTCCCTCGAGTAAATTAAACAATGAAGCTATATCACAATCAGATTACTGCAATGATTTATGAATACTAAACCACTTGTGAGGGTGGCATGGTGGCGTAAGAAGGTCCTGGGTTCATGTGGAGTTTGCATTTCTCCCTGTGCTTATGCAGGTTTCCTCCAGGTGCTCCAGTTTCCTCCCATAGTACAAATTCATGTACATTAGGCAAACTGGCTGTTCCAAATTGCCCCTAGATGTGAACGAGAGCGTGAATGGTTTTATGTGCGTGTTGGCCCTGTGATGGTATAGCGAGCTGTTCAGGTTGCACCCCTCCTTCTCATCCCCGCGAGTCATCCCCGCGACCCTAGTAGGAATAAGTGGTTCAGCAAATGAATGATAAACCATTTGTTACTTAAACGGGTATGGTAGGAGATTACACCAAGCATTTAACTTTTGAAAAACAGCCATACAGTTAAGTTATAAAAAGTACTGTATGACACTGCAGTCTGTTTAGTTCTTAAATGTTGCTCTAATTCCATTTACAACTAATCCATGGCTTTCCCAGCTGTCTCTGTTTAAGAGATTACTTGTTCTATTGTTGCTCTGGATTGCTCCAAACACTCTCAGATAACTGTTAGTTCATTTCAGCTGTTGCACTGGTGGCACAAAAAAGCCAGGTGTGCATTGTTTAGGGTTCACCGCGCTCCCATGAATACAGGTTTTACAGAGCCAGTTTAAATGGAAACACACCTCATACCAGCCTGAGTGAATTACTCTCAGTTCACATGCAGGTGGTATGGTAATATCTTTCATAAAGATTTTTATAGAAATAGGTACAATATCCCAGAAATTAGTTGAAATGAGTCAGTGTTTCCCCTAAAAATAATATTTGGCACTAAGAGTACTTAATAACATCTGTCCTTACATTAGCAGTTAAAGTATGATATACATTACAATAACACAATAACATTTTTTCCTGTTAAATATTTAATCTGTACATAATAATGTGAGCACACGGGTTGACTGGGAGGGCGTCAGAAAGTATTCTGGGGGCTGGGGACTAAGCAATAGTGAATTCCAGTGGTGTCGAAACAAAGCTCTTACAGGCAGCAGCTTGAAAACATTCCTGTCCTTCCATGCTCCTCTCATACTCTTCACACACACACACACACGCACACACACACACACACACACACACACACACACAAGCTTGTACTTCTATCTTTATTGACATAATGCAGTCCCTAGGTCTTTCCCAAAACCTTAACCATCCCAACTAAACACCTACCCCCAAGCTTTAACCTAACCCTAACTTCACCCGAATTCTAACTTGAACCATAAAACCAAGTTTTAACCATCAAGCAGCCCTTTAAAAAAAATTAAGGACCAGCCAAAATGTTCTTACTTCCCAAAAATGTCTCACTCTGCTGGTTACAAACATATTCCAGTCCTCAATAAGCAAGCAAGCAAGCAAGCAAGCACACACACACACACACACACACACACACACACACACACACACACACACACACACTTCTACTTTGAGTGGCTTATCAGATTGTGTATCGAGAACAACATGCTGCAAAACCAGCCCACTGAAAATGTTAATCATCTTAAAGAATTATTAAAAAAAAAAAAAAAAAGGTAAGATTTTGAGGAACACAAATGGTTAATCTAGACAGATTCGTAGAAGAAATGCACATATTCCCACACTGTATTAACAGGAACTAATGAACGGATTTCCATGTCTCCAATTAAATCTAAATTAGAATCTATTAATGTGACTAGAATCATATGCATCTAAACGGTGACTACAGCTGAGATGTGAAGTATTTGGGTCTACTATGACAAATCCACACAAAGCAAACATTAAAGCAAAATGAAACAGAACTAATTAGTTGTTTATGCCCTCTGGACCTTCAAAATATCACTCACTGGCAACTTGTCAAAACAAATTATCCACCCAGCAGAGCACAGCTGTCTAGGGGTGCAGCCTCATGGTCTGCCAGCTGTTCTGTCCCTACAGAGTCATTATGGAAGTGCTACATAAACTGTTGAAAAGGAACACCATGTCTGCTGCTAGTCACACATACTGCCAGGTCAGAGTTCAACACACTAGATATATTAGTATCCTCCTGCACATTTATTTTAAGCATATCCATTGAAATTTTAGTAGTGAGTCTTATAAATGAACCGTACAATACTGATTATTGTGGCAATGACGGTAACAGACAAATTCTAATCTTCAACCATTCTTCATATACACTAATCATCCACAACATTAAACACCTAATAGCCACATATTTGTTAAGTCATATCCAGTTAAACAATTTAAAAAATATACTTTCTGACCATCAATACTGTACAGGAGAGCTTGTTAGCACAAGAGGTAGCTGGTTAGCTGGAGGTCTGTTCTTCAGCAAGCCGGTAAAAGTCGCATACGGTGAAAAAATGGTTTACTTACTATCATTCATTTATTCATTCATTTTCTGAACCGCTTATTCCTAATTAGGGTCGCGGGGAGGCTGGTGCCCATCTCAGCCGACTCTGGGCGAGGGCAGAGTACACCCTGGACAGCTCGTCAGGCCATCGCAGGGCAGAAACACGCTGACGGCTATGAAGCCTACTCTTGACGAAAATCAGCAATGGTTCTTTTACATGCCGCTCACCATAGACAGTGAGAGACATGGCCGGCATTTGATAACCCAGTTAGTACACTGGGGGGGTTTACTTACTTTAAAAATATATTTTCTTAACATCAAATACTTTAAATCTGTATTCTGTTGCTTTTTGTGGACTGGAGAAACTGGCGTTAGCAGAATAGCATTGGAACTAGCTAGTGGTACTTCTGGCTAGTTCAAACCAGGTGCATTAATAAACCCTTCTGGTTCTTGAAAATAAATATATGTTCTTACCATCAGAGAGGTTCCAAACACTTTTTGTTCTAATTGAATGGGTTTTGAAGAAAAGTTGAAAAAAAAAAGGCCAACTAACATTAGCTTTAAGCTTAGAACAAGTCATAACGGTTTCTTTTTTTTTTTTTTTTTTTTTTTTTTTTTTTCCTGTAGTGATGCTTCAGGAAATTGGATATGAGGTAATATCCTAGTACTGGATTATCCAATCAAAATTCACGATTGATCATATCTAGTAAGCAAGGATAGAATAACATTGATTATCTCATTACAGTGGTGCCTGCCAAGTAGTGGGGTGTAATAGGCAGAAACTGTACAGTCAGTTCTTGATGTTGATGTGTTGGAAGCAGGAAAAATGAGTAAGGATCTGAGCGACTCTTACAAGCACCACATTGTGAAGGCTAAATGACTGGGTCTGTTCATCTCCAAAACAGTGTGCTGGTGTTCTTCATATGCAGTGGTAAGTACCGTCCATAGTGGTCGATGGAAGGACAACCAGTAAACTGGCAAGAGTGTCATGAGATCCTACAGAAGAGCACACAGTGCTAAAATTGTTAATGCTGGTTATGATAGAAAGAACTCAGTGCATTGCAGCTTGCTGGGTATGGGCCAAAAACTTCTGCAGGTACAAATAATTCAGATGGTTTTAATGTTATGGCTGACTGATGAAGCAAGTGTGACCTGTAAAAAAGCTTACAGCCAAGACAATGTTACTTTGGATGGTGCATGGTTAATTCCTTTCAGCTAAAACTGGTTTTTGTTTTCTTCTTTGACAGACTTGTTTCCATTAACTACTTTTGCAAACTGCTCCTGTAAACTTGGCCACGGGAAGTGTTCTGAAGATGGTGACTGCAGGTAACGTTTGTAGTCCTGATTAAAACAATTTAAAATGTACAACAAATGAGAAAATTTTGGGTATTTGGGGAGATTTTAAAATGAGATACTAAATACCCTCACTGTAAATATATAAAAATAACTTATGAAATACAGTAACCACACCATGTATTAAAACTAGAACTACCTCCTGGCGGATATATGCCTCTACATGGTAAGGCTTCAGTGGCCTATGATAAAGTTTGAAGAAAATCCCTCATAGCCTATTCATCAATTTACTGAACTGCTTTATCCTACCAGGGTCACGGGGAGGCTGGCGCCTATCTCACCTGACTCTGGGTGAAGGCGGCGTACACCCTGAACTGCTCGCCAGACCATTGCAGGGTCAAAAAACACACAACCATTCACACTCACACCTAGGGGCAATTTGGAACAGACAATTAGCCTCATGTGCATGTTTTTGGACTGTGGGAGGAAACCGGAATACCTGGTGGAAACCCACACAAGCACGGGGAGAACATGCAAACTCGAATCCAGGACCTAATTGCTGTGAGGTAGATGTGCACTGTTTAGTTAAGCAGTAGGCAGTATCTGACAAGAAGCATTCACATGAACGGCCTGGAGGCATAATAAACTACTGAATTTTCATTATTATTAAAAAAAACCCTAAAAATACTTTTCCAGTGAAGCATGCAGTCACCTCGCTAAGCATTTTTCTGTCTGCAGTTAATGACTCATAGTTGTATTATAATTTAATTACTGTATGTTTGGTCATAAATGGCCTATATTGCATCAGCAAAACTGACTAATTAACTAAGAAATCATTCCTACAAAGATAACACCTTTATCCATAGCAAGTAGTTTATAAGTAATGAACTCAATATAGGATTGTTAATCATAAATATAATAATAAATGAAGGGCATAACATAACCAGAAACATAATCAGAATGAAGCTGCTGCACAGTGTTGTTAATGACAAAACCTTATGTGTATAACATGTTAGAACATTTCATATGGCATTATAAATGAATTTTTTACAACAACTCTGAAACACTTTGTTGTTGTGGTTGTTCTTCTTGTTGTTGTTGTTGTTTTTCCCAGTGTTTAACCAATGAAAACTCAACATGGGCTGAAAATAGCAAGTTAATGGGCTGCTTCTCGGGTCAAATAGCTAGCTGTAAATTGGTCAAAGATTTAGTTGAGTCTAATGTCACAAACATTATCATCCATAAAAATTTTAAAAAGTGCCACTAAGGAGAAACTCCTGCAGGTAGAACCTGTCTTATTTAAACTTGATATTTAGAGTCTTAGCTCTTTGCTAAATCTATGTCTTTGCCAATCTGCCCAGGAATGACTGCCCCAAAAGTTCAGCCTATGAGTAGACCAATTGATATGATAAAAGCCCTGAAATTTTATTACAGGATCTGCAGGTAACTCTTGATACTTTCTTTGTGAGAGTGCATATGTCTTCAATCAGAAAGAGATTGGACAGGAAAAAGTCTTTGCTGTCCAAAAAAAACCTATTAGAACAAGAGTACAGTTTGCCAGTGATTATCTTTGCAAAGGTCAGACCCTTTGGATTAATGTGTTCTGGGCAGATGAATCAAGGACAGAGTTTTGGCCACATACCAAGTGCACATGTGAACAGGAGAAGAACCCCATACCATCATGTGAATCATGATGGTGGAAATATTATGGTTTGGGGTTGCTTTACTGTCTTATGGATTGAGGAGTATATAT
>JBCNYH010000027.1:11222354-11244528 GCA_039654325.1 Tandanus tandanus
TGCTGCTGGAAATTTAAATTTCCCTGAGGGAGTCATCCCAAAGGGATCAATAAAGTTAAGTCTAAGTCTAAGTCTCTCTAAGTCTTGCTCAATATGGGAACAATCGAGGAGTTGAACAGCGTTCAACAGCATTCTTGAGCAGCCCAGTGGTCTTGTGGCTGGGTTGGTAGAGTTATGTGCGGACTATAGAAAAAGGAATTTCCGCCTACAAGGTGTGTATTATTAGGTGGTGTCACCAGCTAATCATACAATGAGGGTGGGTTTCCTTTTAGATTCTGGGTTCCTCTCAAGGTTTCTTCCTTGTGTCATCTGAGGGAGTTTTTCCTTGCCACTGTCACCACAGGTGGGATTAGTGGCATTAGGGATATATAGGATTTATAGAGAAATGTTTAAAATCGTAAGTTTCAATTCTTATCCAAGTTTGTTTACTATGTAAAGCTGCTTTCCAACAATGTCAAGTGTAAAATTCATTCATTCATTCATTTTCTGAACCGCTTAATCCTATTTAGGGTCGTGGGGAGGCTTGCGCCCCTCTCAGCCGACTGTGGCAAGGGCAGAGTACAACTTGGACAGCTCACCAGAGCGTTGCAGGGCAGAAACACGCTGATGGCAATGCAGCCTATTTTTTTTACGAAAGTCAGCAATGGTTCTTTTATATGCCTCTCACAGCAGACAGTGAGAGACATGGCTGGCCTTTGATAACCCAGTTAGCTGCACTGGGGGGACAGCAGTGACAACCCGGTGATAGTGGGGATTGAACCCCTAACCTTTGGATCAGTAATCCAGCACCCGACCACCGGGCCCCCACTGTCCCAAGTGTAAAATATGCAACTCAATGCCTATCCTGGCATTGAATTTAGACACTGCAGCTGCTTGTGCCTCACATGGGCAGATGACCTTGACTGCCATATCCCAGGAGAAATTGGCGTTTTCTACTTTATTTGGTTTACACCAATTTGTTGCACTTCCTTCTGGATTGTTTGGGACATAGTGACATTCAACACACAGTTTGCATGTTCTACACGTGCTTGCGTGAGTTTCCTCTGGGCTCTTCGGTTTCCTCCCACCGTCTAAAGACATGCACATTAGGCTAACTGCTGTTCCAAATTGCTCCCAAGTGTGAGTGTGAATGGTTGACTTGAGAGCACACCTGGATGCTACACTGAATGAATGAATAATTTATAGGTCGATATAAGCTTTAACAATAATAATACTTGGAAATCCTCAACATGACCAACTGAAAACCTCAGATCACAACACCACCTCAAGAGAATCTTACAGTGGCCACCAAGCATGATATGAGTACTTAACTTCATGCACTTCCCCTCTTGCCTCATGTATCTCTGGAATAGGGAAAATCTGTATTAATCAGACCTCATGACAAACTGCCATGGTTTCAGAGTCCTAACCTTAGGCTTACTAGCAAACTGAAGCCTTTTCTTGTTTCTTATGCTGCTTCTTATTGCCACACAGCTGTTTAGTCTCCATCCTGTGAGTTCGTTGCATTGTGGAAGTGATCTTACTTTCACTATTAAACACGCGGTTTATTCCATTGATTTTTATGAATCAACTTCACCATGAAGTAAAGCATATTCTGGCCACATTGCTTCTTAATGAGATTATAATAAGGCAAATGTGAGTAAAGTGGAGGGTAGGGGTAGTTTCAAACAACTCATTACTGTACTATGAAGGCACGTGTGAATTTTATATCCAGTGTACTGGTGTTTTTACACAGAAGCCTAATATCTATTTAGGGTAATATCTATGCCAGTAATATCTATGCCAGTGTCTATGTATCTCACCCTACTGCCAGCTTTCTCCAAGCAGCTGTATGCAATTAAATGACTCCTGCTCCATGCTGTCACACTCCTCTAATGCTTCCCTCTTTTTCAAATATTACAAACTATGATCAAATTGTTTACATAAGATTCTGTGAGATAAGAAAAATTACATGCAAGAGACTGTGGAGAAATAATTAACAGCAAAACTTTAATATCATAGAAAATATCAACATTTGCATCGTGTGTCAGTAATGTATACAAAATTAAGTGCATCTGTTAAACTGATAACCTCTACTTACAAAAAAATTCTATAAAGGGCTGGATAATGAAATTACTCATTACATTATGATTGATCTGGACCATCTGGCCAAAAGTATGTGGGCACCTGACCATCCCGCTCAAATGAAAACAAAGTTGAAAACACAAAATTATATAGGATGTGTTTGCATGCTGTAGCATTACAATTTTGCTTCATGGGCACTAAGACGCTCAAACCTGTTCCAGCATTACAATACACCTGTGCATAAACTGAGGTGCATTAAGACATGGTTTGCTAAGGCTGAAGTGGAAAAGCTCTTTTGGCCTCCTCACCCTACATTAGTGCCGGACCTCACTAGTGCTCTTGTGGCTAAACGGACAGATCCTTACAGTCACGGTCCAAGAGCTTGTGGAAAGCTTTTGCAGAACAGCAAAGAAAGGATCAGCTACATATTAATGGCCATGTTTTTCTTGTAGAACATCTGGTTTTGATGGTCAGGTGTTCACATATACTGTGTATTTTCAATACGGTGAATTTTAGTTCTTGTTGAGGTCACCAAAATAATTCTCCAGGATGCCTTCAATTTCCTCTTCCTCATAATCCCGAACCTGAAAAATAGAGCTGCCCAATTTGCCCTCAGCACCTCGTATCATGGCAGACAGCACTGAACAAGCAAAATAATGAACAACATTAACAGTTCATATGACTAATGGTCAACTAATAAACAACACAAAATCTTTTTTCACAGAATTCTTCTCTTAAGAGGTTTCTGGTCTGGAAATAACTGGAGGCTAGAGAGACAGGTGCTAATGAGCTCTGAAATAGTCTAAAGTGTTTTTTACAACTACAGGAGGCAAATATTAAGGTATTATTAGAGACTTAAAGAGTAAAGAGCTAGAAAGGAAAGGTTACCTTTCCCTGAGGAGGGACGGAAAAGGCAGAGAATCCTCTTTTTCATAGCCACGGCTTGACCAATTTCATAACCCACACCTAAGGATGGTTGGGTTACTTCAGCAACTACAACTGGGAAGGTAAATTAAAAAAAAAAGTTATTCAGTTTGATCAACTTCAAAGCCCTCTCTCCCAGGACAGAGGACTTTTTTTTAAATTGGTATGTGCAAATGTACTTTCATTCTGAAAATGAGCATGACCAGCTTTGCAGTCTCAGAAGATTTACTAGCAGCTAATGGATCTGTCTTAGACTTTTTATATACACTGACATTTCAGACACTGTGCATGACAGAATTTAATTCTGTGAGATTGAGGTTATGTGATAAATAACCACTGATATTGTGTGAATAAAGAAAGGGGAAAACAACACTATGTCTATTAGTATGCGAGAAGCCTAATATTGCGTAAATAAAACCTGTTACCATCAGTCTGAGCCAGCCACTCCATATCACGTCCATAGATTGCCTCATCTCCCCCAAGTAAAGCATCCTCACCTGAGTCAGAAGCAAATCAAGTTTATTAATTACAACACAGTTCAGACAATTTACCACTGCAGCTATAAGGTTACTAAGGTTAATAAGGTTACTATTGCTAAAGTGGCTTTCACAATATGACGAATTGGCCCAGTGTACGGACAATTTTTGGCATTCACTGCCATACACTAAAGCTTGTTTTGATTTCTTTGTTATTCATTTTAATGTATGGGAACACCCTTGGGCACCCGATGTAAGAATTTATCCATGTATGTATGTGTGATCTCAGCATGTAATCTCCATGGCATTTTTTCAGCAAACTTAAGCAACATAATATTTATTTTGATTCAGTGTTGGGTTCATTTTTCACTGACATCTTGAATTGATGAGTGAAAAACTAAACCCCTCCATAAAGTCTTCTCCAGGACATCCCAAAGATTTTCAATAGGGTTAAGGTCAGGACTCTTGACTGCCTATACATATGTGAAAATGATTCCTCATGCTCCTTGAACCGCTCTTTCATTATTTAAGTTCCGATTTTATATTCGTGCCATCAGGAAAGAAAAAAGTCCATAGATGTGATAACCTGCTCATTCAGTACTTTCAGCTCATCAGCTGACTTCATTTTATTGCCACATTTATGTTGCTGAGCCTCGACCTGACCAACGCTATGGAGATTACATGCTGTTATCAAGGCTAAATAAGATAAGATAAGATAAAGAGATCTATATAGTCCCTCCAGTGTGTTCTGGGTCGACCCTCGGAGTCTCTTCCCGGTTGGACATGCCCAAAACACCACACCAGGGAGGCATTTGGGAGGCATTCTAATCAGATGCCTGAGCCACCTTAACTGGCTCCTCTCAATGTGCATATACCTACACATATATACATATCCTATATGTGCAAACACATACATTTATCCACATATTCACACATTTAGACATATACACTTATCCACATACAGTAGTGTGCCGTGAAGATTATACACCACCACTTTTGTCTAAAAGGGCTCCTAATAAAAACAAGTAAAAAATTACTTCTTTTTTTGGTGAAAATGTCTTGAACGATGCTATTGAAGGAAGTGAGAACCAAAAAAATAATTCCGACGAGTATATTGAGGTAAAAGTATGGCTAATAAACAAAAACACTGAAAATACCAATTTTTTTTTTTTTAAAGGTGTCGCAAATTTTCTTTTTTTTACTTTTGCATAGCATGAATAAACTTCAAACCATATGGAATGGTTTAGCGAGTGAAGAAATTAAAAAATACAGTACACATAAACAACTTAACAAAATGAAGATAAATCGGAAACCAAGTACTATTCAAGTATTTATTTCATGTGATATTGGATCATATTGATGAGAATAAGTAAACAATAACAATATACAGTAATAACAAAAATAACAGTCTCTTTTTTGAGAAAAAAGTCAATATTTATTGTGGCCACCCTTTACTTTGATTGCAGCATTTAAGCTTTCAGGCATAGTGTTCACATATTTTTTTATATTTATTATTATTCTTTAAAAATATGCAAGTTTTTTTTTTTTTTTTTAAACTGAAGTGTAAATAGAGGCGCACAGGAATCCCGCCGGCCGCCTCTTTATAGAAGGGGCGGATTCGCGTGACCTGTGCATCATTTCGCGGGTTTTTCTTTGTAAAAGATGGGTGGATTTGCGTGACATGTCATAATTTCATGTGTTTTTCTTTGTCAAAAGGGGAGGATTCGCGTGAAAAATCAGTCACTTGAGTTGTTCAAAAACAAGCAAAAAGGAACAAACTGCTTCTGAAGCTCTTCGCTCATATTCGAGCCAATCTGAATTCGCACCAAATTTTGAGCAAGTCCAAAACTTTTTCCAAGACCACGAAAACAGACCATTTACCTCAAATTTAACCGACTAAAAACTTTCCTTCAAGAAAGACATATAATGTCAATGGCATGGCCTGCAAATAGTCCGGACCTCAATCCAGTTGAAAATCGATGGCGGAAATGAAAGAAAATGGTCCACGACGAGGCTCCAACCTGCGAAGCTGATCTGGCAACTGCAGTAAGAGAAAGTTGGAGCCGGATTGATGAAGAATACTGTTTGTCGATAGTTAAATCCAGGCCTCGGAGCATTCAAGCTGTTATAATAGCCAACAGCCAAAAAGTATTAGTGGTGTTTTTGTTTGGTGATTCCATAATATTTACCTCAGAATTGAGTGATTACATATTTTGTTCCTCTGTTCGATCTGTAAAAACAGATGCAATTGACTACAATTTTCTTTCTTTACTATTTTTGTAAGTGTTTCGTAAAGCCAGAAGGTTGGAATGTTAAATGAAAATAGTTTTGTGGCATGTCTGTGATTGTTTTTTGTTTTTTTACACAATTAAACAATTGAATAAACATCTTCCAGGAGTGGTGATTCCATACTTTTGGCCAGGGGTTGATTCTATTCAGCACAGGATCATGGAAGTTTACCTAGTTAGAACCACGAAGAGAGTCCATTTCTGTTATCATAAGCAGGGAGAGATGAACCACGACAGAGCTCTGGCTTCCTAAAATTTAGGGTTTTTAAAATTTTTATTCTGAACCCCTTTGCCCATAAAACAAACAAGACTCAGAAGAGCTATTGCTTTTTTTCTTCTAATTAGCAGGTTCAATAATTAAAATAATGTACAAATAATATGAATAAAGCTTTTACTTTTTTCAATCAAGTAAAATTACATTTTTCATGATTGAAATGTAAATGAAATTTTAGTTGATCTTATAAGCATTGTGTTGTGCAAAATATTGAGCATTTGTGTCCATAATGATCCTCAATACATACTTTGACCATTGAACCAGAAAGGTAAAACACACACACACACACACACACACACACACACACACACACACATAGATGATGACTTCTGATATTCAATCACTGATTAAACCCATCCATCCATTTTCTAAGATGCTTAACCCCAATTAGGGACGCGGGGAGGCTTGTGCCCATCTCAGCCGACTCTTGGCGAAGGTGGGGTACACCCTGAGCAGATCGCCAGGCCATCGCAGGGCAACACACACACAACCATTCACAATCAGTCTCACACCTAGGGGCGATTTGGAACAGCCAATCAGCCTACTGTGCATGTTTTTCGACTGAGGGAGGAAACCGGAATCCCCGGAGGAAACACGCAAGCACAGGGAGGACATCAGACTCCACACAGAAACGCCTGAGCCCGGGGAATCGAACCCAGAACCTTCCTGCTGTGAGGTGGACCTGCTCACTGATTAAACGGATGTAGGAATGTTCTGTATCATGTACAGATGAGCACCGGTTAAGGGGAAAGCCCTGTTTAAGGGGGAAACTTGCAGTGAATGAGATTGCTGATGGATTTGTATCTGCTATGACACGATTATAACCAGTGAACTGATGCCCACACTGGTTATAAATAACTGAATAAACAGGGAAGCTGCAGGAATGTGTAAATAAAGGAAGGAATTACCTTTCTCACTCACATCATCGTGGCTCACGTGCTCTGTCAAAACTCGTCCATAAGTCTGCAGTTTCTTCACAATTCTTTGATAAATCTTCACATCCTGCCTTCCTCCCCTAATACTGCCACAAAAATAGATATTCATCGCGTGAAGTCTGAACAAAAAAGACAGTAAATGAAACTGTAAAGGGAAAGAAAACAGTAAAAATGCGGCGTTTTCTCTTTCTTCCTCTTCTTCTTGTGATTTAAACCCATGAGAGCACTACTGCCCCCTACAGTACAGTCTGGCTTGGGTTTTATTTGGTGAAAGAACTGAACCGGCTTGGTTTCCCAGCATTCAACACAATTCCGGGTTGATCTTAAATATATTTATCTTTACTATTATTTTTTTTAAAACATAATATTTAATCACATAGTTTTTGTATATTGGTTCAAATGTATTCTTCCAGGGTGGCGCTGAGGTTAGCACTTTTACCTTAAGGGATCGAGCCCTGTGCCCGGTGAGGGTGTTTCTGTGTGGAGTTTGCATGTCCTCACTCCTGCTTATGTAGGTTTTTTTCAGGTGCTTTGGTTTCCTCCCACAGTCCAAAGACATTAGGCTAGTTGAACATTTTCGATTGCCCCTGGGCGTGAGTGTGAATGGTTATGTCTGTGTTGGCCCTGAGACATTCTGGTGAGCTGATCAGGGTGTACTCTGCCTTCACCCAGAGTCGGCAGGTTTGGGCTCCAGCCTCCCCGTGACCCTAGGAAAGTGGTATGGAAAGGGTGGCACGGTGACCTAGTGGTTAGCACGTCTGCCTTACAGCAAGAAGGTCCTGGGTTCCATTCCTGGGCTGGAGCATTTCGGTGAGGAGTTTGCATGTTCTCCCAGTGCTTGCGTGGGTTTCCTCCGCATAATCCGGTTTCCTCTCCTCCAGCCCAAAGACATGCACATTAGGTTATTTGGCTGCTCCAAATTGCCCCTAGATGTGGATGTGAATGGTTGTGTGTGCATGTTGGCCCTGCTATGGTCTGGCAATCTGTTGATGGGCTTAATAAAACAATTAATAAATAAATAATAATAATAAAAAATCACAACCCCCCCTTATTGTTTTCTTCCAAAACCTGTTTCATCCTGATCTCTTCATCCTGAACATCGGTTCAGGTGCAAACGCACACACAGAATAACGGTGTGTTGTTGAGCTGGTTAATAGCACCAATCCCTTTTTCAGCCTTGTGAAAATGACATGTAATTGATTATGCACACTTAAATGCATTAATTTCAGTTGAGAAATATAGACACTGGTAAATACCAGCTGAAATTAGTAACTATCTCTCAATTCATTCGTTTAGCCTTCTGGTTCAGTAACTAGTCATAACTTGTATAATAGAGTATCCTATTTCATATTGTTATAGAGAGCTGTGTGAATCTTATGCCAGTGAGATGATATAATCACTATAATCTATAATCACAGGTTATAGTGACCAAAACATTGAAGAAGGGATGGCTGAACTGAGAACTCCTTTCTCGAGTTTACACTGGGGCACGATGTCAGCGATTTCGATGATTTGAGGGAATCATGAAGAGCGTGTTGGGGGGTGTCGTGGGATCGAATCATGTTGATCTTGAGGGAACTTGATGGATTTGTGATGATTTGACTGTCAAAAACATCGCCACAAATAGGCTGGATTAAAAAAAATGGTTTCTCATCAGCGCCTGCACCCTAAAATTGCCAGCACATCTAATTTTTTTTTCTTAAAAAAAAACCTGGTCAAAACCTCGGAAAACGCCTCAGACAATGTTAAAACGACACAGAAAGCAATTCCGTGTTAGATGCTGTGATTGTGATTCTAAGATTGGTTTAGTTCTGTTTGAAATAGTTCTATTTTCTAAAGATTTTTGGAACAAGGCTGCTGTTCTATAGAATTAAAAAAAAAATTACTTTACATGTTAAATGTACATATAAAGGACCACTCATCTAGAGTGTATTGTAGAAATTATTGTAGAAGAAAATGGAATTAAACAAGTACTTCTAAAAGGTTCTTGTTTTTTTATTCTTATTTATTTATTAAAAAATCTCCTCAACAAATCGCTAGGAGTCTCCTCAAGTCCCCAACTTCAGTCACTTTACCAACATTTAGCTTTAAAAGCTTCTGGGCGTTGAGTCACCTCATTTCTCAATTAAAAAAACTTTTAGGTTTTCAAAAAGTTCTGATGAGAAACTGGGAATTTTTTATATCCAGTCTTATTAAGATGTATTACGATTTGACACCAATCGTGATAGAACTTGGGAAGCGCGGTAGAGCGAAGTAGAGCATAACAGACCTTGATGCACCATTTCAGGGGATCTTGATGAACTTGGCAACAAAATTTCTTCAAGTTTCTTCTCTTTTATGCACCCTGCCTCTTTTTTAGACTCAAATTGTGCTCCAAGCATGGTAATAAATCGTGGGGCTCCACACTTTTTGAATTGTGGAGCTCGTGGACATCGTACCCCAGTGTAAACCTGTCCTATGTGGACAGGTATGGTTACAGGTTTTTTTCTACTGAGGCTAGTGGTGGTGATGGATCTTTAAAGTTTGGAAAATTGGTGACTGCTGTTCAGTCTGAGCTTTAATTGTCATGGGAGCATCTGTATTCCTGTTTCTTCTTATGATTTGTATAGCTATTGTAACAGCTATTACTTTCTTAATATGTTCCTTCCGCCTGTGGCATTATTATCCACGTTCTCTAAATTTATTTACATTGTGGATGCAGTCTTTTTACATGAATGTACTCCAAGTAAAAGTTTTGGGTGAAGCAGATATTATTTAGCTCCTCTTTCAGAAAAGTACAAGCAGTGTAGAAGCTAATATAGAAGTGAGTCATTTTCAAGAACCATACATATATAATATATATATATACACACACACACACACTGTCAGCCGGTTGTCCTTGAAGTTTTTCTTGGCCAGCCACTCTTTTGTGTACTTTGAAGCAGGACTTGGTGCATTATCTCTGCATGAAAACAAAGTTCTTCTGGAAACTAGTACTGTATGACTTGTACCATGGAATAAAGTTTTGCTCCGGGAACTTGGTGTAGTTTTCACACATTTTTTTACACATTCTTTCTATTTCATCTGCAATGATGGCAGCCCAGATCATCACTCCTGCACCTCCTTGCTGCCTTCTTAGACGTGTTGGAATTGCACGTCCATGGAGCTCCCAACCCCTGTCCCACCCATCAGGTCCGTCCAAGGTAGCTCGCATCTCATCAGTGAAAAGAACCTTGTCAAAGTTTATCTTCATATTTTCAGAAGTCCACTGAAGCTTTTTCCTGAAGCCTCACAACGTGGCCTCAAAATTCTTCAGATTGGATCCCCATAGAAAACTTTTTCGGGGAGTCTTGAAGGATTTGTGTGTCAACAGTGAACATATTTAAAGACAGTCTACGGAAAGCAATATGACTCCAAATTTATAAAAAAATTTACTTCTTCTGTTGACTCCAGTTTTAGTTTGTAAAGGCGGTTACATTTTGGTATAAAGTGTCCTTTTCCATTTAAATATCATTGACATAACTATACTAATTATTATGAACATTGATAATGTGACACTTGTTATTGTAATAATAAAATTCCATGTTGTTTGTTTGATAATATCATTTTCTTTATTTTTGTTTTGACTTGCATAATAATCTGGAACACTCAAATTCTAATAAATAAGAATTTTTTGGAAAATATGGAACACTGTCTGCCAGTAACAAACACAGTCTGATGCGTGAAAGGATTCACTCAATCTTCTGATGTAAAAACAAACAAACAAACAAAGAAACCCCCAACTTTATCTACTACTACTAATGATAATCATATACAACAATAATATATAAATTCTACTAATAAAAAGTGCCAGGATTAAGTGACCTGAGAAGTGAATAAACAGAGTTAAAAGTCTCCTGTCTCTGTGTCCTCCATACCCTGAACCTGGGAAGTGTTACAGTTTCCCACTCTGTCCTTTCCTTTCAGCCCAATATTTAAGAACATATCTAACATAGTAGACAACTGTCTTGTGCACGCAGTGATCAGGAAACTGCCATATATAAGCAAAAGCACATTGCACTCTGGGGCAGCATGGTAGTATAGTGGTCGTTGGTGCCAGATGGGCTGGTATGAATATTTCAATAAGTGCTGACCTCATGAGGTTTTCTTACACTGCAGTCCTTGTGAAGGCAGTAAAACAAAGTGCAAAAATGTAACCGTGTGCATCTATATTGTTTTCAGGTTAATTGTGTGATATAATTATAATTGTGCTTACTGTTGTCTTAGACACAGTATAAACACTGTACTGCCCAGAAATTCAGTAAAGATGTTTCAAAGAGAATGCACCAATTATCTAATATAATTGTCTTAATGAGGTCATAATAAAAGTGGATGAGTCGTGATCGTCAGTACTGGGGAGTACGGGTAAGATTTAACGCTGGAACCTTTTATAATTGCAACCTTGAAATTTCAAACAAATCCCTGCTCTGCTCTGAAGGCATCTGTCAGTTTTATATCCAGTATACTGATGGTTTACATCTTCCTTCAAGCAGCTGTATGCAAATACATGACACCTGCATGACACCAGACCCCCTATTAAGGTTGCAGGAAGGCTCAGGCCTATCTCAGCCGACACTGGACGAAGGCCGGGTACACCCTGAGCAGCTCCCCAGACCATTGCAGCTTCTCTAACTCCCCCCCCCCCCCCCAATATTACAATTAACGATCATCTCATTGTTTACATAAGATTCTGTCAGAGAAGAACAAAAAGTACATGCAAGAGAATGTGGAGAGATAATTAACAGTAAAACTTTACTATCATAGAAAACATCAACATTTTTATACTTGTGAAATCTTGTTTTAAATATTTTAATTTGAAACACTTTTAGATATTTGAAATACAAATGCAACGTGTCTTAGTGATTTATATAAAACGTAAGTGCATCTGTTAAACTGATAACCACTACTTACAGAAAAGTTCTATTCAGGACTGGATAATGAAATTACTATGAGTGATCTGCACAACCTGACCACAAGTATATGGACACCTGACCATCCCGCTCATATGTAGTTCTTCTCCAAACTGTTGCCACAAAGTTGAAAACACAAAATTATATAGGATGTGTTCGCATGCTGTAACATTACAATTTTCCTTCATGGGCACTAAGAAGCTCAAACCTGTTCCAGCATTACAATACACCTGTGCCTAACCCTAACCCTAACCTTAACCCTAACCTCACTGATGTTCTTGTGGCTAAATGGACAAATCCTTACAGTCACGGTCCAAGATCTAGTGGAATGTGTTACCAGAACAGCAAAGAAAGGATCAGCTCCATATTAATGGCAATGGTTTTAGAAACATGTTCAACAAGAATATCTGGTTGTGATGGTCAGGTGTTCACGTATATTTAATGTACATTAACTCTTGATGAGGTCACCAAAATAATTGTCCAAAATGCCTTCAATTTCCTCTTCCTCATAATGCCGTACCTGGAAGATAGAGCTGCCCAATTTGCCCTCAGCTCGCTGTATCATGGCAGACAGCACTAAAGAGCCAAAAATATTATAAAGAGGAAGATGTCATATAAACAGTGATAAATATTTTTTTCATAGTAAAAATAGAGAAACAGGAGGTAATGAGCTGGGAAATACACTGAAGTGTTCTGTACAACTACAGGGGCAAATATTCATGTATTATTAGCAACTTAAAAATAATCTGGATACCTTTCCCTGATGAGGGTCGAAAAAGGCAGAGAATCCTCTTTTTCATAGCCATGGCTTGACCAATTTCATAACCCATGCCAAAAGATGGTTGGGTTACTTCAGCAATGACAACTGGGAAGGTAAATAAAACAGTTATTCAGTTTGATCAAATTCAAAGCCCTTTCCCAGGACAGTGGTCTTTATTTATAGTTTTTTTTAAATTGTTCTGTGCAAATGTGATTTCATTCTCCAAATATGCATGGATACCTTTACACAGTTGCATAGAAATGAGTTTGACATTGGAGAAAAAAATTATGGGGTGAATCAAGTGGACGGGGTAGTCCATGTAGCGGTGACATGCAAAACATTAAAAAGTTGAGAAAAAGTCCTGGAAAACATTCAGTGTAGTGCCTGACTTTAAAACTAATAATAATTAAACTGCACTGTTAAAATGGTTAACAGTTATTATGCCCTCAAGTACTACTTTCTAGAGATCTTCAAAAAAAAAAAAGGAAAATCCATGGATTGACCTGCTCACAGACTTCGTTCATTCATTGCAGGTCTAGGAATTCTTTAACCTACCTGTTGTTGGTTTTATATCAGACATTCTCTTTTTGCTATTCGAGATTATTATTTCAAAACTAAATGCAAAGAACAAAAGGTGTACTTTAGGGCAGATACAACTGAAAATACTTTTACAATTTCTCCTGTTAAATTCCACTAAAGCTAAAAGCTCAGAAATATCTGTTATGAGTGCTTTGTAGTAATACTGAGAGTAAGGGCCCATGACACAGGAAAGTGTGTAAGTTTACCAGCTTTTGGTAAACAATAGTTTTGCCCTCTCGCCTCGCCCCCAGGATGGCAATGTTTACTAATATGAAAAATAAATGAAAATCGTGATTCACTTTAATGCTTAAAATATTTTTATATGCATACAATTTTTTTTCCCACTTCACTGGCTCTGTAAATTCTGCACTGCGCTGGCACCCCAGCCAGGGTTCTTTCCTGCCTCACACTCGATAGTACCTACACATTACCTACATGTTCCTTGATAGTACAGGTACCTGCCTCCCAAGAAAAAAAAGCCTGTCCCTAACTATCAAACACAAACACCCATTAGCAGGCATCAGCATTTCCAAACCAATTAAAATGTGTTTTGAAAAAAAAAAATCTGAATTGTAAATTGGGTGCAGGTGAAAAAAATCTCAGATTTACACATTTACATTTATTTACAGTTACGGCATTTGGCAGACACCCTTATCCAGAGTGACTTACAATTATCATTTATATACACTGAACAATTGAGGGTTAAGGGCCTTGCTCAAGGGACCAACAGTAGCACCTTGGTGGTCCTTTGGCTTGAACCCCTGACCTTCAGATCAGTAATCCAGAGCCTTAACCACTGAGCCCCACTTCCACCGTCATATCACCCAGCCCTATATACATACATATACATACAGGAGAATGCAAATGGTAAAATGGCCAATTCCATTTTATTTCCAAGAGATGACATTATATTTCATCTTATACAACAATAATAATATACCTGCTAAGAGAATGGGCCCCCTTTAGGCTTTCACACGTGAAATTGTCTGTGTTATTCGGTCTATGGAAGTGAATCGGAAAAGGTATTGGGGAACTCAGTGTTTGGTGGCATCTGTCAATCAACAGTATCTTTAAGCTCTGAATGGTAATCGCTCAAATCACGTCGCATGAAAGCTCAGCTCAGTTGAAGTCCATGCCTACCGACTTCATCCACAAACACACAGTCATGTAAAGATCATTAGTAACAATATGTTTATTTTCTTATGTGTTTTGTATTTACTCAGTGATACAGCTCTCTCTCTAATGATAGTAGCTATCACTGCCGACACATTGGCTACCGCTCTGTTTGCATCCATCTTTAAGTAGGCTGAGCAAATAAAGCTAACAATAAATGATGTAAAAAAAATGCAGTGCTGGAAATAATGAGGTGCAAAGCCCACACTACTGTAAGGGTTTGCTGCAACAAGTTGCAAGACGTGGCTGGTTTCAAGTATTTGCAGCGTGTGTTGTCACAAATCTTTGGTGTGAACAGGCCTTAACAGACCTGCTGTGGTAAATTTATTTATTCATACTGATATTTATTCTTTACTGAATTTATTTATACTGATTGGAAAAGGGGCAGCAATCTTACGATGACGCAGTGATGAGTACAGATCACAGAAAGGAGGTCATGGGTTCGAGTCCCAGGCTCAGCGAATCGTTTCCGTGTGAAGTGAAAGTTCTCCCTGTGCTTGTGTGGGTGTCCTACGGGTACTCCGGTTTCGTCCCACAGTCCCAAGAACTGCACATTAGGCTATATGGCTGTTTCAAATTGCTCCTAGATGTGAGTGTGAGTGGATGTGTGCGTGTTGACCCTGTGATGGACTGGAGAGCTGTTCTGGGTGTACCCTGCCTTCGTCGAGAGTCGGCTGAGAAGGGTTCCAGTCTCCCTTGACCCCAGTAGGATTAAGCGGTTTGACCAATGAATTATTAAAAAGTCAGATAAATCGATTTCCATTTGGCTGTGGGAATGGAACATCAGTAAAGGGTTAAAATAAAATGATAAATACCTACTGGTTAAGGTGGTTATTTGGTAAAGAAAGAGGAAACCATCATAATGGGTATGTGAAAGGTTTAAAGAATTTTAACAAATTTGTTTTTACTATGTAAAGCTGCTTTGCGGCAATGTCAACTGTAAAAAGTGCTATACAAATAAAACTGAATTGAACTGAATTATTACCTAAACAAAACTTCTCACCATTAGACTGAGGCAGCCATTCCATATCACGGTCATAAATGGCCTCATCGCCTCCTGGTACAGCATCCTCACCTGAGTCAGGATCAAATCAAGTTCATTCATTAAAACAATGCTTCAGATCATTTTGAACTAGATATAAAAGATTAATGCTGTTATGGAGTAAAGTAAACTTCTAGATTCCATGTCAGCAGCATGCAAACTGGATGTCTATAGTCATGGTTGAAGGTCTGTGAACCCTTTATAATATATCTATATTCGCATAACTATGGCCTAAAACAACATCAGCATTTCACAGAAGTCATGAAACTAGATAAAAAAAAAAAAGAACCAGATTAAACAAAAAAGACAAAAATATTACACTTGGTTATTTATTATTGGATATTTATGGCAAAGTAGGTAAACCTCTGAGATTAGCAGTTAAATCTGAAGGTAAAAATTAGAGTAGGTTGTTTTCAATCATGTGTGAATGACCCTGGGTTTACACTGGGGCACCATGTCCGCAATTTCCACGATTTGAGAGAATTGTGAGGAGTGTTGGGGAACTTGGTGGATTTGTGATGATCGCGCTGATCGTGGTAAATTTTTGACTGTCAAAAAATTTGCCATGATTATGAAGATGTATTACGATTTGATGCCAATGATGATAGAATGTGGGAAGTGTGGTAGAGCTTAACAGAGCATAACAGACCCTGATGCGCCATCGTAGGGGATCTTGATGAACTTGGCAACATGATTCCTTCAAGTTTCATTTTCCTGGATGCACCCTGCCTCCTTTTTATTCCCCAATCGTGTTCCAAGCATGCTCATAAATCGTGGAGCTCCGCGCTTTTGTCGCAGAGACATCATGCCCCAGTGTATTCCCAGGGTGAGCACCCTGTTTTTACATAAAGAACAGAGATCTTTCAAGGTATGATCTTCACAAAACATGTTTCTGGAAAAATGAACAAAGGAGATTTGAGAGCAGCTCAGAAAAGGTTACAAACTATCTCTGAAGAGTTTGGATTCCACCAATTCATCATCAGTCAGATAAAATGTGGTATGGTGGAGTTCAAGGAGAAAGGCACTATTCTCCAAAAGGAACATTGCTATCCTCCTACAGTTTGTTAAATATCACATGGACAAACCAGAAGGCTATTGGAAAATATCTGTGAGTGGACACGAATAAAAAGACCTTTTTTTGCTTTAAATGACAAATTTTATATTTGGAGACGAAAAACAGCACATTCCAGCTTTAGAACCTTATTCCATCTGTGAAAGATGGTGGTAGTATTACGTTTTGGGCCTGTTGTGCTGCATCTGGGCCAGGACAAATTGTCTTCATTGACGGAACAATGAATTCTGATTTATAACAACAAATCCTAAAGGAAAATGTCAGGATATCTCTCTACAAACTAAATCTTAAGAGAAAGTGAGTCACGAAGGAAAACAACGCCAGTAAAGACATAAGTCGTTCTATCAAAGAAAAGGAAGACTGAATGTAATGTTTTGGAATGGGCAAGTCAAAATCCTGACCGTATTATAACAGAAATGTTGTGTGTCGTCCCAAGGTTGAAGCTGTACTATATGAAGAAATGGACTAAAATGGACTAAAGTTGATGTGCAGAACTGATCAACATTTAGTTACAGTTACTACTGCACAAGGGGGTCTGAAAACAAAGGTTCACATACTTTTGCTACCCGCAGATATGTAATATTGGATCATTTCCTTCAACTAATAAATGACCAAATATAATTTTTTTGTCTTATTTGTTTTACTGGATTCTCTTTGTCTAATTTTACGACTAGTCTGTAAATTTGATGATGTTTTAAATCATATTTATGCAGAAATAGAAAATTATAAAACTTTCAAAACTTTCAATTACCACTGTAAATAAGCAAATAATAGCCACAATAGCATGTCACTTCATCTAAAACACACAGGCTTAAATGCCTTCTGCTAAAATTATTAATAGAGTATCAAATAATTTATTTGCTGCCAAAAACAAGCTATATTTTCTTTTAATATTTAGTGGCATAATGGATATCATATGGAGGGGGAAAAAAAGGTAAAGAGGTTTTGTAATGTGATACAGGGAAATCTAATGACTTAGAAACATTAAATGACAAAGTTTTAGCTATAAGGGTCACGATGGATCCAGACCCTATTGGGGCCAAGTGGAAATTCCGTCATGTCAAAAATAAAGAATGAGGGTGTTTCAAAAAGTAACAGCAAATTGACATAATTTCATGAAAAGTACAGCCTTGGTGTTTCGTATTACTGCTCAGGGAAGATGCTGATATTACCCAATAGATGGCATGGCATGGCATGCATAATCGAATGTGCACCGTGTACAAAATGGCTGTGCTCTTTGCTGTTTGAACTGGAGGGGAGCACTGAGATTTTGTGGTCGGAGGATGTGAAGCCCTGTGAAATTCATGGCAGAATCCTGCAACACTATGCAGATGTCTGCGTCTGTTGCAGTGTTGGAGGAGCATCTTCATATGGCTGCAGCAATTCCTGAAAGCATTCAGTGATTGAGGTTTCAGATTTTACAGCCTTGTCCATAAAGCCCAGAACGTTGTCCCTCTGATTGCCATGTGTTTGGACCTATGAAGGACACTTTAAGAGGATGAAAATTTAGGAGTGATAGTGAGGTTAAAGAAGTGCTGCGTTCCTGGATGAAAACACAAC
Organism: Tandanus tandanus; assembly: GCA_039654325.1. Lineage (NCBI taxonomy): Eukaryota > Metazoa > Chordata > Actinopteri > Siluriformes > Plotosidae > Tandanus > Tandanus tandanus. Next base: position 11,240,430 of record JBCNYH010000027.1, read on the forward strand.
CGAGACTTTTTTCAGATAGAATAAAGGATTTGGTGCAGCTGTGTGAGAAGTGTACTGAAATGGAGGTTGATTAAGTAGGAAAATTACATTTGTGCCTCCAATCAATTGAAATGTTTGGATAGCCTAAGGAATTATTTATTTATTTATTATATTTGAAAAAGACATTTTACCCTCTTTAAAGTGCCAAAAGATAAAGGTGATACCACATACTTGAACAAAACCAGAAGGAAGATTCACTCTTTAAATCAACTATTAACAGAAATATAACAAATAGACGTATCAATAGATGTAATATGATTTTGTGGAGAGAGTAAGCCATCCTTGGCCTCAGTAGCTCATGTTGCCCACTTAGCGTGGCTTGTATAATTGTCTACCGTCTCTGACATCTACTTGCTGAACATTCAGGCCACTCTTCCTTCAGCTGTAAATGTTTGAAGGTTTCCTTGCTTGTACTGCCCTTTTAAAATCCTTTTAAGGTTTACATCAAGGCTTTGTCTAGCCCGTTCCATAACTTCATTTCTTCTTTTTAAGCCGTTCCTTGGTGGATTTGCGTTTAGGATCATTATCCTGTTAAAAGTTCCATCACCTTTTGGACAGGCGGCCTCACATCATCAAGCACTTTTAGATAGAATACAGGATTCATTCACTTGATAAGCTGCCCAGTTCCTGAGGCAGAGAAGCAACCCCAACCCATAACATTTTCACCACCATGATTCACAGTTTGCGAATATTCTCCTGTGTACATATCTACTGTGGTCAAAGACCACATTATTCCAAAGGGTCTTTTTCTATGGTCTTTGGCAAACTTGCTCTAAAGTTCTTTTTGGACTGCAAAATCTTGTGATGAAATTTCAGGGACTTTAGAGACTATCTGTTGTTGGGCTGAATTTCTCGGGGCAGTAGTTTGAACTCTATGCCACTTGTAGGTGATTTTCTGAATCCTGATCTCTGAATGCTTTAGGAGGCCCGTAAGCTCTTGGCAAGATGAGCACCAGACAGTATACATCAGATATAAATAAGATGGTCTTCACAGGCAAGAGGTTCTAATGAATGGTACGTAAGCTGGAAAGGTGTGAAGAATGTAAGGGTATATTTATTTTTACCATGCAACTGATTTCACTCTCTTTTGCCAAACCACTTAACCCTATTAGGGTCGAGGGGAAGCAAAGCCTATCTCAGCCAACACTGGGCGAAGGCGGGATACACCCTGAGTTTTTGCCAGACCATTGCAGGGCCAACACACATACAACCATTCACACTCACAGTTGGAACAGCCAATAAGCCTGACGTGCATATCTTTGGAATGTTGGAGAAAACCGGAGTACCCGGAGGAAACCCAGGCAAGCACTGGGAGAACATGCAAACTCCACAGAGAAACGCCCTCACCGAGTCCGGGACTCGGACCCAGGATCTTCTTGCTGACGTGCTGACCACTACACACCGTACCGCCCTATTTCTGTTTATTTTAATTATGACAGTGACTACAAAATGTACATTTTGTGTAAAACCTGTTGGGAGTATATGTGAGCATATTACCAAAAAAATGGCAAACATGTTAAGGGGGGGGGGGGGGGGGACTCAACACTTTCTATGGGATTATTCATGTCGAAAAGCTACTGAACATTCCACAACACCTTTTTTTTTTTTATATTTGTGCATAGGAACAACAGGTTAAACCACACAACACAAAGAAGAATTCAAGCTTCTCCTTCGACAAATTATCTCAAATTGTCACATCCTTTGAATGTTTATCTTAGTCTGTTCGTTCTGAGTTGCCCGTCAGCCTGCCGACCATCATCCACCACAACCAGCACAGCTCAGCTGACCTGCTTGATGCAAAAGATGGACCAAAGGCACAGCTTGTTCAGAAAACATGTTATAATATGATGGATCATTGCAATGAAGTGCAATACATAATCCTGTCAGCTCCTGATGCGAGTTCTTTAGGTAGACGGAGTATAATGCCTGAGCCAAAAATGTGTGGAACAATGCATTTGAAGAAGTATGGTTTGGCTTATCATGTCAACCGACTTGTGATGAGAGAGAGACTAGGGGGTGCACAGGTTAGTACATCCTCCTCACTGCAATAAGGTCCCGGGTTTGAGTAACATGTTTCTGTGTGGAGTTTGCATGTTCTCCCCTTGCTTGCGTGGGTTTCCTCCAGGCACTCCGGTTTCCTTCCACAGTCCAAAGGCATGCACATTAGGCGAACTGACTAAATGGCTTAGGTGTGAGTGTGAATGGTTGTGTGTGTTGGCCCTGCGATGGTCTGACGAGCTGTTCAGGGTGTACCCCACCTTCGCCAAGTGTTGGCTGAGATAGGCTCCAGCGTCCCCAATGAGAGAGAGAGAGAGAGAGACTGCTGATGGTTGGACCTGCTTCTATGACACATGGTTATAACCAGTGCACTGATGCCCCACACTGGCTATGAATAAACAGGGAAGCTGCAGGAATGTGTAAATAAAGGAAGTTGCAGTGAATCCTCAGGAAGCTGTGTTTACCTTTCTCACTCACATCATCGTGGCTCAAAACCTGTCCGTAGGTCTGCAGTTTCTTCACAATTTTCTGACAAATCCTCACATCCTGTCTTCCTCCCCTAACACTGCCACAAAAATAGATATTCATCCCGTGGAGTCTTAATAAAAACAGCAGAGGAAACTGGAGCTGTATGGATATACACAAGTCTCCGTTCTTCGGCTCTGTAGATCAGCGCCCCCTGGTGGCAGACCATCATTAATACAAAAAAAAAAAAGCTTTAAACAAAGGAGAAACTGCTGTTTACTGGAACTTTCTGATTATAAAACACGTGTAAAAAGCAACAGTATCTATATATTAAACTACAAGTTCATTATTAAATTCGCTGAACATAAATCGTAAAAAAAAAAAGAAGAGACGTGACGTCACTTCATTTGTGCGCACTTCCGCTTCCGGGCGGAAGGAAATGATGTAGCCGGAGCGTTAGGTGCTTGTTTACAGTGGATATATTGGAAAGTGAAAGTGGTGGAAGCAAGAGCGGAGTGTAAACCGCGGTACTATAAATATAAAGTTATTTGTTTTGTGTTTGGACGCTGTTTCACCCTCGCTGAGGGACTGGAGTTGTGCTCCTGTTGTTAGCCACAGCGACGGTTTCTCTTCTGCTCAGACTCGGTGTGTTTACTGGCTGCAGGGCCGGACAGCTCGGAACTCGTGCATGGAAGTGGACAGGACCCGGGTCATGGGTCCAGAACGAGTGCTGCCGAGCTCGGAGGAGGAGCTGGGACAGGAGCGGGTGTCGGAGCCCTCGGCGGAGGAGTGGAGCGGTGAGGACGGCGAGGAGGAGGACGGAGTCCAGGGGGAGGAAGAGGAGGACAGCGCGGGCTATTATTACCAGCCTCTGAACCAGGAACCCGACGGAGCTCCCAGCACACACCTGGAACAACACGACGAGCCAACACACGCCGAACAGCTGCAGGAGGTACACGAGAGGATCGAGGTAACGGGGGGGAACAACACCACAAACAACACCACAGACAACACCACAAACAACATGAAGTCCATGATGTGCAAGTGGATTACAATCAGGTTCATATTCTGAAACTCGTTCACAGCTTCAGTATATACTACACTCAAAACATAAGCAAAGCAAACTAAAGTGCTTCAATTTTCCATTTCTAAAGTGTGAAAATGATATCACTGCCTGATTCATTAGAATGTTTATGTGCATTTCAGGATGGATCTTATGATTCATTCAGAGTTCGAATAAAGTGCTTTTTTTAACCTTGGAAAGCGTGATGGCCATATTGCATATCTATCTTTGGATTTTTTTGGGAACAGGATTTTGTCGAATTTGTAGAATGTGAGCGTTTATCCGCTGTTTTGATTCGAGCATTATCCACTCGGGATAATAAGCAATTATTGAATCAGGCGAAGCACGGTATGGAAAATTATTCAGATTGAGGGGTTTCATCTGCTGAAGCGGAAGGCCAAGGAGGATAACACCCACCGAGGTCTGAATAATTCTCAACATTATACAATTCAATACTATTCAATTCAGTTTTATTTGTATTGCGCTTTTTACAATTGACATTGTCACAAAGCAGCTTTACATAGTAAAATTAAT
>JBCNYH010000027.1:11304233-11323772 GCA_039654325.1 Tandanus tandanus
TATATATATGAATGTTCTTACTATCAAACACTTAACGAAAGAGCTGGTTTGCTTTTAGCCTAGCATGGAGTCTTGAATGGCTGCCACACTTCCATTTACTGCACACAGCGTACAATGGCTGCACTCCAGTCACTAGCATAAGGTGATGTTAAAGACTGGAAGCCTGTTCGAGCGAGTTGAACAAGGGCCAAATTTTAATGGCTAAATGCCTGGCTCGGGTCTTTTGTTTGTCTATATGCAGTGGTTAGTAACTGACAAAAGTGACACAAAGGAGGACAACCAGTTAACCAGTGAAAGGTCATGAGTGCCCAAGGCTCACTGATGCACATGAGAAAAAAAGATCACTCCTACAGAGGAGCTATTGTAGCATAAATTGCTGAAAAGGTTAATGATAGTTATGGCAGAAAGAATGTGCAGTCACAGAGTATTACAGTTTGCTTTCTATGGGGCTGCATAGAGCAGACCAGTCAGATTGCCCATACTGACCCCTCTCCACCACCAAAAGTGCCTACAATGAAAAAAAAAATTAGCAACAGAACTAGACCATGGAGCAATGGAAGATGACCAGGTCTGATGAATCTTTTTTTTTTCACACCATGTTGGCAGCCTGGTGCATGTGTGTCATTTACCTGGGGAAGAGAGAGAAACATGATGCACTAGAGAAAGAGGGCAGGCTGGCAGAACCAGGGTGATGCTCTGGAGAATGTTCTGATGGGATTTTGGACTCGTACAAGGTAAAAGACCGGTGGGACGACCAAAGCTCCGCTTCAAGGACATGGTGAAGAAGGATATGCAGGCCATTGGTCTTCCAGTTGATTCGTGGGAGCCAGCAACAGGTCTGCTTGGAGGACAAGTTGCACTGAAGCCCTATGAGAGGGAGAAAAGCTCCTGCACATCACAGTGAATGCCAGAAGAGAATGTCATCAGGCCAGGGCCCTTGCTGCACCCACTGATTCCACCCATGTCTGTGGTTCCTATTGTCACATCTGCCTATCAAGAATTGGACTCCTAAGCCATCTCAGAAAATGTTCAAAGAGCTGTGCAAATACATACTAAAATTATGGACCCTACCTACACTACTGCAGCCCACGCGCACCCCTTTTTGCCAACAATAACCCTTAATGGGAATGGCCTCTTTTGGAAAGTCAATTCACCTTATAGGCCATTTAAGAACAAATGTTGTTGCACCAAAGAGCTGGATAGAATGAAGACAATTAGAATGAGAACTATGAAAACATAAGGCCTTGTATAAACATACAGTACTACAGAAACGTAATGCAACAAAAATAAGAATTAAATTACCAACACCCCTCACAATTACACACCAAGTAGAGGTGAAAAGAAAAAGTGGGTCTTAAGCCATGTTTTAAAATTTTCGAGAGACAGAGAAGACCTGAAGTGAAGGGGAAGATTATTCCAATGCCTTGGGGCAACAACTGAGAATGCTCTGTTGTTCGTAGACTTCAACCAAGATCTTCGGACAAAGGGTGAATAAAAGAGGGGCCAAAATGGAGCCTTGTGGAACGCCATGTGTGAGAGGTGCTGGCTGGAAAAAATTACCGTTCATGTTAACAGCTATTTTCAAAGCAAGTCCTTGACTGCTAACTTCATATTCGAGCCGTTTTAACAGTATCCCATGGTCAACTGTATTAAACACAGCACTAAGGTCCAAGAGAACTTAGTCCAAAGCTAATAAAATATTATAGGTCACCTTCAACAAAGCAGATTCTGTCCTATGAATGTCTTTGAAGCCATACTGAAACTGGAAGCAGAAAGCAATTGCACAAAAACCACCTTTTCCAGAATTTTGGACAGGAAGGGGAGATGAGATAAAGGCCTGTAGTTTGACAGCACTGTGGGATCAAGAGAAAGCTTCTTTAGTAATGGCCCAAAAATCACGTTTAAGATGATCAAGTATTGTACAAGAATTAAACCGTTAAATAATAATAATTGCCAATACAATTGGACTGGTGACCCTGAAAGTGTCTTTAAACAGAAGTATTAGTAAAATACACAGCGGATAACAGATAGTTTCATATGCGGGAATTGGTGAGAGGAGGAAACAGATATTGGCCCTGCCACACCAGAAAAAATAGTTTTAGAATAGCTTGAAGAACACAAAGTGTTCAAGGTGTTGACTAGGCCTCCAAATTCTCCAGATCTCAGTATGAACCTGCCGTTTTGGGATGGGCTGGAGACAGTAGTCAGATCCATAAATGAGCCACATCAAAATATAACTTATTTAAACTTCTTTTAATTAAGGGTCACAAATAGACAGAATACCTAAAGAGGTCTTGTTGAATCCTTGCTTTGATATGTCAGCTGTTTTGGATGGAGAAGAGAGACCTAGACTATATTACGCAGATATTTTTCAATGTTATGGCTGATCATGTATAATCAAAAGTCTGTTGAAATTGTGAAGAGTATTAAAAAAATAAAAAATAGCACCATCTAGTGGTTTAATGCACATACTATTTTCTGTGCACATTTAACAATGAAAAGATTTCTTTGAAGTATTCCACTCTAAAAACAGCAACACTGTTGTGTAAGGGACATGTGTCTCTGTTAAAAACAGTTTAAAGACAATTTGCAGTCCACATTTTTTATTAATATTCTGGCTTATCTGGTTGTTCCTGACCTTTCAAGTGACATAACAGCATTATTTATAAGCAGACTTGTTTCTTAATAATCATCAATTAGAGCGAATCATTAACAAAAACAAGCCCTGCGATGGACTGGCAAGGTGTTCAGGGTGTACCTCAATTTTGCCTAGAGTAGTGTGAGGTAGAGGACCCTAGTAGGATTAAGCAATTCAGCAAATGAAAATGAATGAATTGTTTTTAAGGTTTGTTTTAAAAACCCATTCAAGTCTTAGTAAAATCAGTTAATAATATCACACAGTCATTAATGAAAACAAACAAGCACACACCAAAAAAAAAAACACATGGGACCCTCTAGACCCCATATGGAAACCCACTGATACTTGCAAAACACAAGGCCTATGAATGAAATCTAAAAATCTCTCACCTACTTACCTTGTCTGTAAAGCATTTCAGTTTTAAAGAATTTGTAAAGAATGAGGGAGCATGATTTATACACGTCTTGAAAGCAACATGTAAATAATAAATATTAGTCATTAGCAATTTATAGACTCCATGCTTAAGCACTGTTAAATAAATAAATAAATAATCCTACTTATGCATGTTCTAGCCAACTTTCCTCTGAAATAACTAAATTTGTGTACATTTTTAAAAAATTCACCCAGACAGTTGTTATACATTACAATTATGATGTTCAGCTAAACAGTTTGAAACAGTGGGGAGAAAAACGCTATATAAGCACAAACACTGATCAGTGATCACCTAAAAACCACTAAGCTGTACAGTGAATATGATTATTTTATTCAAAAAATATTATTTTATGAAAATAACAGTACGTGGAATCTGGTTGGTCGACGCACAGGCAATAAATATGGAGTAGTAGATTAGCTGTTGGCTAGCTGCACTGTGCGCTATGATCTTTAGCAGCTTCCAGAGAAGTATTCAGCATTTTTTTAAAGAAAAAAAAGATAGTATAGAGAAAGAGTTCATGGAGTTCTGAAATACTTACTGCACATCAGAAAACTCTAACTAGTTCTGGGAAGAAAAACAAGCCGAAAGTTACCAAAGCCCTCACAGACACTAATGAAGATGCCTTTGTTCAGAAGCAGACAAGAAATGGCACCTGAAGTGAATGTGATGTGTTAGAAACAGCAAAAGGTGTGTGTGCATGTGTAAGGATCAGTGAATTTGACAAGGGCCAAATCATCATGGCAATACAACTAAGTCAAAGCATCTCCAAATCACTGGTCTTGTGGGGTGTTCCCGAGACACAGTGGTTATTACCTAACAAGTAACACAAGCATTGAACAAACAGTGAACCAGGAAGAGATTTAGTGGTACCCAGTATTTAGTGGTTCCCCTGACATGATGGGGAGTAAAAGCTAGGCCGTGTAGTCTGACAAATAAAAAAAAAAAATTTTTTAAGTTTGTTGGCTATTATAGAAATGTGTCCGAACACACCGTGCATTGCAGATTGCTGCACGATTGACCCCTGTCCACCACTGAAAGCACCTATAATAATAAATGATTTTATTATACAATTTTATTATATAATGATAAATTATTTTACTTCATATGGACAGCAGGGTGTATGTGCATCACTTTCTTGGAGAAGAGATGGCAACAGAATGGGCTATGTGAGGAAGGCAAGCCACCAGAAGAGGTGATGCTGGGTCTATGAAATTATGTGGATGTTACTCTGATAAGTGTTAGAGCTGTTCTGGTGACACATACAGGACCTACACATTAATAGGAAGGTGGTTTTATATTTATGATGTGCTGGAGAAGACTTTATGGGGTGGTTAAATTTTCCCCCTCATCAATTCAAGCCGTAGGTGTGAAATTATGTTGCTCAAGTTTGTTGAAACAATGGCATAGCAATTACGTGCTACAAGCAAGGCTAAAGGTGGAACAACAACATATTCGTGTGTGCGACTTTTTATTGGCCGGGTAGAGTGTGTGCGTATGTGTGTGTATATGGTGGTGCACAGAGGCAAGACTATGAAAACTGTCAAACACTTATGAACCTGACTGTACTTCCACTGAAAAGATTAAAAAAAGAATTACTAAAATACAGTGTCTGAAATATTTCATTTTCCAAACTATTTTATCCTTTATTAGGGTCACAGGGAGGCTAGAGACCATCCCAACCAACTCGGGGCAAATGCAGGGTACACTCTGAACAGCTCACCAGACCATCACAGGTTCAACACAGACATACAACCATTCACACTTAGGGGCAATTGAAAATATCCAATTAAGCTAATGGGCATGATTTTGAAATGAGAGTGGAAACTGGACCACCCTGAGGAAACCCACGCAAGCATGGGGACAGCATACAAATTGCATACAGAAATGCCCTCACCGGGCACGAGGCTCGAACCCAGGACCTTCTTGCTGTTAGGAAGTAATCCCAAATAGAGGTTTATTCCTATCAATGAGTAGCAATACCTAGATATCTTAATATCTAGATAAAATTAATAACCAAAAAATTAGGTCACGGAAATTTATTTAAACTCGATCTTGTACACCAAAAAACTACAGAACAACCAATAGTAATATATGTACAGTATTTAAACTAACAGGGTACAGGGCCATCAGTTTTCACAAACATCTTATGCTGGACTCAAAAGTACAAATGCATTTCAAGACAATATTGTCCTTGTAGGTGAGCTCCACACCAGTTCGTTTTGTCCTCTGACCTTGGATCTCTCTGTCTCCTGTATTAAAATATCTTGGATTTACTTAAGTGGAAAGATGAATGGATTAGACTTGAACTTATATCAGTCTCAAATTATATAAAATGATGGTCTACGTTACCTTTTGTTTTTAAAGGAACTGTTTCAGCTGCAAACAAAGCAAGAAAAAGCAGGGAGTTCAAAACCCTGTACTTTAACAAATTAGGGTTTTTTTTTCTTCCACATATGCTAATGATTCATTACTTGTTGAGAAAGTGCTCATTCTTTCAGGTGAATCTCCTTTCCTTGAGAATGAGTCTTTGTCAGTCCATCATTTCACTGGCATTACCTGCCAAAGAGTTTAAGAAGATACATGAAACATTTCAACCAAATTATACAAATTAATGTTTTCACATAAATGGTACTGTAACATTCATAGGTTTCATGCACATCCCTAAACCTACTGGATGGAGGTTCTTTACAAAGAGTCAAAACTGAACTCAAATGTGTCCAAGTTCAGTTGCTCTGTAAAAGACCCTGGCGGTGGGGAGAATGAAATTGCCATTGCCTCTTCAGTATCCAGAGGATTTTCATTTTCGTTATTATTTACTCCCAACATCTCAATGTTGTCCATGATTTCTGAATTGGCTAAACAGTCTAGAGAATCTGCTTCATTCTTGCAATCAGCTGTTTCCATGTCCACACTTGCACAATGCTCTTCTGTTTTTGAGACAAGTGATTCTACTTCAATATCAAAAGATGATGGTTCAGACTGTTCTCCTCTGTCTTCAGACGGCTCCCCACACTTTAAGCTGGAGGCCTCGGTTGACGGCGGATCCTGCTCCTTTGTTGATTCTTCATCCAGACTGGTCACCAAACTTCCTGAATCGGTTTTAGAGTCAGCTGGTTTACCACTAACCTTACTGCCAGCACTAGAACCACTGCAGCTCGGCATAGTGCTGCTACCATAGAAAATATCAAACAAGTCTTTTGCTTTCGCTGCAGCCAGACTTGTTTTTGGCTTGTCAGTTTTTGACAAAGAGAGACCGCTGAGGCTCTGGATTTTAGGAGGAGGGCGGACCATGACTGTTAGTTTATGTTCCTCCTCAGGTACTCCAGGCGCAGCTACATCAGACTCGAGAGTAATCATGCATTCAGTGGGAGCTTTGACCTCGACAACCTCCACCTCCTTCACTGTTGATGATGAAGGTGTTACAGTTGAAGTGGTGGGTACAGAGACAGCAGCAGTTGTAAGAGTGGATGAGTTATCAGCCGGAATGTCCAACTGCACCTCCTCCCCATCAAATGCCTTAGAGATTACATCAGCTGACAGATCATCATCATCATCTTCATCAGCTGCTTGTTTTTCTATCACATCTTCATCAGCTGCTTGTTTTTCTATCACATCTTCATCAGCTGCTTGTTTTTCTATCACATCTTCATCAGATTTGCTGCTTGCATCCATAGCTGGTTCAGGTAACAAGGGTGTATCAACAGAGGCTGGCTTGTTTTGGAGGCCAACATTCGATTTCCTCAGAATATTAGAAGGGGTAGGGACATTAGGACGAGTTTTACTCTGGTTATAGGCAACCCATTCTTGGGAAGGGGCAATAGCAGTTTTACCCGTGAGTTTGATAGCAATACTCTTGGCAGCAGCAACAGACTTGGCAAAAGCATCCTGATCCTCAGTGTCTTTAGTTGCTGCTGCAGCTACAACACTCTGCTCATCTTCCTTTATAAACTGCTCTGCGATTTTTTCGGCTTCCTTCTCCAGTGCAGACTTTTCAGGCTTTTTCCAAGCAAATTTTCCAAAGGCAGGACGCGAACTGGTCTCTTCATTCTTTTTGCGAAGTTTTGCAAGCATGGCTGGACTTGGTCCACAGAGAACCTTAGGAAGCTCACTAGGCTTCTCAGAGTCAATCTTAGCATCTTTCAAAGAAGATTTGTCTTTCTCATCTCTGCGGCCTCCTTTTTGGTTTTGCTTTTTATCATCCTTTTTCCCATACTTAGGCCGCTGTTCCTCCTCTTCATCCTCGTCCTCCCATTTTGATTTCAGCAGCTTTAAATCCTCTTCCTCCTTGTATCTGGATCTCCTGTCTTCGACTGGTTCATGACCATATTTGTATTTCTTGTCATCCTCTTTCCGATGCCTAGACTTTTCATCTTCCTTCTTGTATTTATACTTCTCATGATCTTCTTTGTACTTGTATCGATTTTCTTCCTTGTATCTATACTTGTCTTCTTCAGATTTGTACCGATCCTCATCCCCTTTCTTCTGTCTGTATCTCTCTTCCTCTTCCTTTCTAGACTTGCTCCTCTCACCTTCATCCTTTGCATGCCTAGACCGCTCCTCCTCCTCTTTTCTACATTTGGTCCTCTCAACCTCGTCTTTCTTACATTTAGGTTTTTCTTCCTCTTTGATAAATTTTGCTACTTGTTCCTCTTCCTTGATGTATTTGGGTCGATCCTCTTCTTCATTCTTGGATTTGATGTTTTTCACTTGATCTTTATTGGACTTGAAGTTTTTCTGCTCATCCTGGGAGTAATCTTCACGCTTTCGCTTCTGCTCAGGCTGCTTTTTTCCACTCTCCATGCCAGCCTGGCGATCCAACTTCCTCCGTTGTTCATAAAGAGGGTTCTCATACATTTCTTGCTGTTGAGGAAATAAGACAAAAATAGTAGAATTAACACTTTATGGATATTTAAATTCACATGCCAAGATCCAGAGATTGCAAACTTAACTGGTTAATATACCGTTTGTGGAATACAGGTAAAATAACCATTTAGAGGCTTGAACTGTTGCACTAAGCATTCTGTACCATTCTAAGGAACAAACCAAACGTAGAAAACACATTTGTTCAGATTACTGTTTATAGTGTATAGGAGCTTCATAATGATTTCTTTTTTTTTTTCTTTCATTAATACAAGAACTTCGAACACAAATTAGTTTCCTAAAGAATCATTGGAATTCTTTCTGACATTTAAAAATACCGCGAATAAATTTAGTGCTGACACTATACACCAATCAGCCATAACATTTAAACCATCAAGGTGACTGACAGGTTGAGTGAATCATATTGATTATCTTGTCACAGTGGCAATGATTCAGTGATTTACACTTTAATTGTCTTAATCCCCTCCAGAATAGTGTCTCCAGTAGTTATACCTAGCTACTGGTGCTGTCATGAAGAAATGTAGAATAAATTTGACCACGAACTACAAGGGCTCTCCAGAATTAAAAATAAAATAAACAATATACCTTATATTTCTCATTGTGCGCATGGCACAATACATGGGTCTCAGCACAAATCGGGTCACCAAAAAACTCTTTGCACAACTGGCAAAAAAATCCTCTCACAGGTAATACAAATTCAGAGCCTACAGAAAAGAAACACAGCAGGGTTTAAGGCACATACACAGTATCAGCGACGTTAACAATGTGCTGAGAAAAACACAAAAAGAAAATCACATGACAAGTCCCACCAATCCGAATCTTTCATTTAAAGCTGTATTTATACCCAAGATACTTATAGAATTTTCATTTTATTTATGGGTATGAGAGTAAATCTACCTTTTGCTGGTTTAGAAATTAGTTCACCAGTAGCATACTTCTCACGCTCAGCATTTGATGCCCAAGGTCTGAGGTAGGGATCTAAAGTCTTTTGTATGAAGATAAATTAGATAACTTATTTTAATAAGCAACTTAACACATACAGAACAGCAACAACTACATACGAACTAATAAGATAAAGTAAAATATATCTGTAATAAAAATAATAATAAATGAGTATTTACCTTTCTGTGCATTTTGCTGTGCAAGTGTGTGAAAAAATCAAACATGGAACCACTAGTAATGTTGCAGTTTTTGCACCAGTGGTTTCCTGCATCATAGTACTCTATCTCAGTTAATGTATCTGAACTGAGGCTGGTTCCTGGCGCTGATGACTTGGTACCCTAGTTTAGGAAGGACAAATTACACGTTAGTAAACAGCACAGAAACCCAACTAAAAGGGGAAAAGCAACAAGATTTAAAACAATATATAAATAAACCCTGATTCCCTTTTATTGATGTTTCACAAGGCAATCTTACCTTTATAATTTAGGCCATCTGTGCGCCGACTGAGAGGAACCACTGCTCTAGTTTTAAGCTCTAACAACTAAATCTGTACGTGGATCTTCAATATTCCAGGTCTGAGACAAAAAGCAAACTTCTAAACTGATGCAGGAACTGATGCCTGGCAAAATTATTCTACTACATGAAAAACAATGGTGCTGACAAAGCGCTTCTCCTTTGTAGCACTCAATGCTAAAAGAAATCTTGCTGTGATAAGTGACTGTTACAGATTAACAGAAAATTTGAATCCAATAAACACTGGGGCGATAGACTGTATATAATAATTGTAATAATTCAAAAACATCAAAAGGGACTATTCATTAATATCCACCGAGACTAAGTTTATGTATAGACCTCATAAAGTATTATTTTTTATATTTTTAATCGATTTAAGCATTATCTTGAGTTTGAGGGGTGGGTCATAAGCCATTATTAAATAAGGTAAAATATGATGTACATAATTATTCAGATTGAGAGAGTTTTATCCTATGGTGGCTTTCTAGCAATCAGAAATAAGAAAATATTTTGAATGTATAATGATGACTTAGTATATACCACAAGGGAATGGCACAATCTGATTGGTCCACTATCTCAGGATTATAAACCATTATTCTACGTGGATGATGCTTGACCCTCACAGTTTGTCATGGGCACTCGAGCAGGCAGAATCATCATGATTTAAAATGGAAAAATAAATCTTAAAAACTTGTTTTCCCTGCATTCCTTTGTAGTATATACACTAACATTTGAAATTTGCATCAATCAATGATCATCAATGCAAACATGCCTTTACAAAGCAGGTTTTCTTCTGTGTTTGTGTAGTATGTAGGCTAACCTCTGAATGGCAATACACTCCAATTAGCTCCACAACAAATACAGAGCTCTGCTAGCTCCCTTCAAAGTGCACAGCTCACCTGAACACACTGTCTAATTTAAAATATATAAACATCAAATATTAGTCTTTTTTCTTGTATTTCCTTGTAGTTAATACTAAAATTTTGAATTAGTGTGTGAACACACTTTTACAGAGCCGGTTGTTTCCTGTTTGTGTAGCACACATTAAATCTGTGTAACGCTTATTACCAGCTTCAAGTGGAGAGCTCACTTGACTAGTCTCTGTCAAAATATGTAAGAATAAACTATAAAAATCTCATTTTTGTTTGCTTTACTTTAAGTTTCCACAAAAAACTGAGAAAAGGGTTTACAGAGACACCGTTACACAGACCTGCCTGTGCTAGGAGCTTGTCTGCTTCCATTACGATTTAAAAAATAAAAACAAATAAATAAACCGGAAACAAATTCGACCTGCTGTTACCAATGCAGACCAAGCTCTGGCTCCGATGGTAGAGACCTAATGGCCCGTAGCAACAGGTCCGGTACACAGTACTCCTGGAGCACACCGCACAAGATAGCCCGACCTCCAGCTCTCACTGGAGCGATTCGCAGCTGAGTGCGAAGTGGCTGGCATGAGAATCAGCACCTCCAAGTCCGAGGCCATGGTTCTCAGCCGGAAAAGGGTGGGATGCACCCTCCGGGTCTGGAATGACGTCCTGCCCCAAGTGGAGGAGTTTAAGTATCTTGGGGTCTTGTTTATGAGTGAGGGAAGAATGGAACGGGAGATCAACAGGCGGATCAGTGCAGCCTCTGCTGTAAAGCAGCTTGTACTGGTCTGTTGTGGTGAAGAGGGAGCTTAGCCGGAGTAGAACCGCTGCTCCTCCGTGTTGAGAGGAGCCCGTTGAAGTGGCTCGGGCATCTGATTAGAATGCCTCCCGGACGCCTACCTGGTGTGGTGTTTCGGGCATGTCCAACCGGGAAGAGACTCCGGGGTTGACCCAGAACACGCTGGAGGGACTTTGTCTCTCGGCTGGTCTGGGAACGCCTCGGTGTCCCCCCGGAAGAGCAGAACCCGCGGCCTGAACCCGGATTAAGTGAATGATGATAAACAACAAGAAGCTTGTTTTAGTGTGCTGTTTTTGCTTAAGTCCCCAGTAGTATATTAAAATATTATCACTTCGGTGTATATCTGTTAATATTCCAAGATGTATGTAGATGTGAATGCAACATTTTAGCTCTACCCACTCAAAAATGACCTAGGGTTACTACACTATATATAGGTTTGTTTATTATTCTTCACAATAAATGAGGAAATGTAAGTTTTGTAATTTGTTCACACTTGCAATACATGGATCAGACAATGCAGGAGTATGCATGTTTAAAATGATGTTATGTAGAGCATGCTGTGGAAAATCATGACACAGATCAGGTAATGTCAGTTTTATGCCAAGAAATGCCGAAGTATTAACATCTCTAGAACAATTCGTCCAAGGCTTCAAGTTCAAATCAAGGTTTCCCAAAAGGTTCACAATAAACCTTTCCTGAAACGTTTGATCAATGAGAATTTCAGATTTAAGGAGAGGTGCACACTGGGTTTAACAAGGGTACTGATCAAGTGATTAATAAACTGGACAATGCAAGGTCCTTGCACAACCCTGTATGACACATTATCTTCATTATTTCCCTCACCCACAGTAATTGCTCTACCCTGGTCAGGGTCATGGTGGTTTAAATTTTAAAAAGTTATTTGTTGATATTTTTGGAAACAAAATCACTGGACAATTTATGAAATATCTTTGAAGGGCACAAACAAAAATAACAGCAGATTGTATCAAGTCCCTTATAGGAGCAGAAGCATTAAAAATAAAAATGAAAAAATTGAAAAAATGTCCCATGCACACCTCTGTGTGAAGGAGATTAAAGACAGCCTAATCATGATCATGAAGAGCAGTGCACAGCAAAGGACAGTTTCCAATGGTTACTGTGAATTCTCTTTAGGAAAGAAATGCACGCTTACTAATTAAAATGTTGAGTATTGCATGTAGAGTAAATTTTCAATTAAGATATAGATTTTACATAAACAAATACTACACTTAATATAAAATAAAGAAGGCTTAAAATAAATAAATACATAATTATAAATTATACAATTATAATTTTTTTCAAAATACTCCTGAGGAAAAACCTCAGAAACTTCAACTGCCTTTCAAAGGATCAGGGTCTTTTCACAAAAAGGTGTCACCTGACAGGTTATTTATTAAACTTCCTTCTTCCTCACAAAAAATAAAAAATAAAAATAAAAAGCCAAACTTATTTTTTCAAAAACTACCATCAGACTTACCTAAACACGGTTAAACATAATACAGATAATATGAAAACAGATCGAATTAAATTGTACACCGGGAAGGAGAATTATGTTGTTGTGCTCCCTATCCCAGGTCCTTTAAACTTTAACATATGAAAATTGCTGTTTTTATTAATTACCTTTGTGTGAGTACTGTGATGTGCCGATTTTCGTTCTGCAGGAAATTGTGTGTGTTTGTCCGCAGTACACGAGTGCACGCTCAGTGCTAGTAAGTTATTCAGTTCAGCAAGCCTCTGATTAGCTGAATCATATGTTTAGATAATTAGACGTTCAACTTCGTCTTCAAGTTAGACAGAGTATACGTGTGTCCAAAGAA
Organism: Tandanus tandanus; assembly: GCA_039654325.1. Taxonomy (NCBI): domain Eukaryota; kingdom Metazoa; phylum Chordata; class Actinopteri; order Siluriformes; family Plotosidae; genus Tandanus; species Tandanus tandanus. Next base: position 11,317,141 of record JBCNYH010000027.1, read on the forward strand.
TCGGAAAATATAAGTTTTTAAATTTGAATTTCTCCACTAATGACATAGTAACTAATGTCATTACAGTAGTAATGTTATTATAGAGACAGTTGTCTGGTTATTTATTTATTTGTCCAACTACAATACATTTCACCCTCGATTTCCTGTACCCTTATTGCTCAGACAAGTCCGGGAATCGATGATGGAAGTCCGAAAATGAAGCAGCAGAGGGGCACGAAATAATGTCCGATGAACAGATAGTGGCATCAGTGATGGGACAGCTAAGTGAAAGTGAAAGTGAGGACAGTGACGAGTCTGAACCCACATTTAAAATGAATGTGATAAAATAATGTGCTGAAATGCTCCTTAAGTTTGTGGAAACACAATATTGTGTATTGAGTGTTGGATAAGTGTTGTAAAAGTCCGGGACTGCTGCTGAATAATGGTGATTGCTGGACCGATTATGGTAAATATCCGGGAAAGGGTAGGGACCCCGGACATTAGTGATTGCCGGACTTTTGAGGTTCCCAGACAGCCTATCCCCCCTAATAATACGGGAAATCGAGGGTGAAGTGTAGTTAGTCCTTATGGGTCATTCCAGCTTCGCTGGCAGGTGACACAATTAAAAGATACTCTTCCTGTCTTACTGACTATGGTGTGATTTTACCACTGACATTTTGAAGATCACATTAAGTTCCTTAAAAACCATCATTAGTTGATGTCATTCTAGGCCATTCAGATATTCACTTCTATATTTGGAAAATAGTTTAAAGCATGGTTCTACATAATTTTTAAGCTTTCAACTAAAGTGAAAGCCTTATACTATAAAGCCTCCTCTTATGTAGAACCTTGCTTTGCATGCAGAAGTGTTTGGACCATGGATTCTTCCCCATTTCTGGTCAAGGATTCTTCTCACTCTTGTACTGGAACTCTGGGTTCACACTGGGGCACGATGTCCACAATCTCCACAATTTAAGAGAATCGGGATGAGTGTGGGGCAGCGCAGGGGTTCAAAAATCTTCCCACGATTATTCCGCTGTATTTTGATTTTTCCGCCACTCGTGATAGAACGTGGGACGCATGGAAGAGCGCAGTAGATCTTAACAGACCCTAACAGAGCATAACAATCCTTGATGCGCCATCATAGGGGATCTTGGTGAACTTGGCAACACGATTCCTTCAAGTTTCATCTCCTGGATGCGAGCGGTCTCCTTTTTATTCCCCAATCGTGCTCCAAGCGTGCTCATAAATCGTAAAGGTCTGCGCCATTTTTAATTGCGGAGATCGTGCACATCGTGCCCCAGTGTAAACCCAGGATAATGGATAACTCAAGCAATTTGACAAATGACCCCACACATCAGCTACGAAAGAAAAAATGTTCTGAAGTTAATTACAAATACAAAATTTGGTTATAGAGATACCACACACTTAAATGCGTTTATAAGCTACAAATTAAAAAATATAATTGTATTTTATCAAAACACATTAGTGCTGGTGGTAATATTGACAAAATGATATATTTGATAGAAAATATTTGTGTTTTGCCTCAAAACACCATCTGCTACTTAAAATCATTCTGATATCTGCAAGGCTGATGTTGATGTAGAGCGGAACATTTGGTAATTCTCTACATCATGAAATAACCTCACACAATGTTAAAGAGTTGCTCTCTAATCAGATCAGAATGGAGTTAGGCTGATAGCTGGAGATGATGTTACACTTTAAATAAACCAGAATATAGGGAGGATAGGATTTACCATTCGCCTTCCTCTCTGGCTTATCCACTAGCAGCAAAAGTAAATCTACCTGAGTGGTGGATGTGATGGATGAAGATTTAGATTTCTCTAGGCTTCTGGAGTCTTTCGACTTGCTATGAGAAGGTGCATGCTCTTGTTGCCCAGAGCTCCTAAGATTTTTGTGGTCCAGCCCGAGGATTGTGGCCACCTTCACCAGTTCTTCGTACTTCTTTTCTGCTGCTTCATGCTCAGTGCGCAAACTGGATATCTGGGCCATCACATTCTCTTGAAGACGACCAAGCTCCATAAGGATGGGATCCTTGTGGCCATCTTTCTCCCTTCGCTTTTTCCTGAGGAGCTCCCCTATGGTACATCGCAATAACATAGCAATTCATCAACAACTACCAATAAAGCATCCCAAATATATAATCATCTTACTTTAGTAATAGGAATCAGCATACGCAGGGAAATACCTTGCTGCTTTCGCAGTGTGTCCAACTCTTTCATAAGACTTTCTTTTTTCTTCGTTCGGGATTCTCTGTCCTTCTTCAGCTTTTCAAGCTCTTCAGTTACCTAGCCATGAAACAATAGTATTTAGGCCCTACCCAGTGGAATGAGCAATTCCCAAAGTGGGTTTAGTAGCTTTACTGGCCAACAACTAATTTAAAGCACTTCTAAAACTTCTAAATATTACCAGTATCAGTGTGTACCTCAACAAAATAACTAAACAAAAGAGAACAGTGAAACATTTTCTCATCAGAATACTAAAGAGTTATTCCATCTCATTTCAACAAATATAGAAAAAGATTGTTGCATGACTTTTTCTGATTTACATTTTATCCATGTGTGGATAAAAGCTAGGAAAAGTTTTAGCATTATCTAATGGGTATTTATGGAGTGATAACATGTTAAAATCTTCATTTTTACATTTGAACATGATATTTGTAGGTGGAGAGCCTCATTTGGATTGGCTATAGCTTATGACTGAACAAACTTTAAGCTTGATATTTTATATATAGTGTTTCTTTAATGACCAATTAATTGAAAAAAGCGTCAGAGCGCCTTTTATATATACACGTGTTACACAGAACCCTACAAAATCAGAAAATAAATGGCGAAAATTAATTTTGCAAAGATTTTTTTTTATCTGTTTTAACAAACCAGACAGCTGAAATGTTTTGTACATGTGAAAGTGCATCGAAATGTCTCTACAATCTATTCCAGTTTTTCCTAGTTTGCTAGGCATTACTCTTATCTCTCAAAAATGACAGGTATTTTCAGCACATATTGGAAAAAAAAAAAACACTTTTAATGACCTAGAAATTCGTGTGGTAAAAGTAAAAGGTGCACAAAACTCAGTCAATACAACTAGTAATATCTGGTGAACAAAGCTCCAGCTGGTCCAGAATATCTTTCAATGGTACGTTTCATTAAATCATCACAGTTTACATTTTATCATTGTACTTAAATCAATCGGCTATTCTTTTTTTTTTTATTACTAAATTTAGCTGCTATAAAGGTCATTGTCTTCAGCAGATAGTTGGTACTGTCCACCACGGCAGGTTGCTGGAGCACTGATAGGACAAATGATGTGAGCAGTTGGGACCCATACTGTGTATAACATAGTTACATAGAGCTGAAATCAAATCCAAGTCTGTACAAAACAGATAATTCATATGATGTACCAAGGAAAATGCTTTTAGTTCATTGTCATTTTGGAGTTATGAATACCTTCAACTGTTAATACATGTACTTCGCCAATTTTGCAGAATTTTCTCATTTCTCTGCTTATGATTCCCAAAACATGCTAAGCATATTTGGGGTATCATAAGCATAAGTCCCTGAATTGTCCAAAATAAATGTCAAATTTTGCCATTTTCACAGATTTGGGGCTGTCTCAGACAGGGGACAAGGTTAAAAATTTATCCAGGGGCAGTTCATATCTGTCAGTTTTTGCAAAAAAATTTAAACCTGTACCACATGTACCACATGTGTGGTCCCACACATTCATTTTCAGGGGCTTGAAATGGGGCTCTTTCAAATCCTGATGCAACTTTACAGCATCATGACTCCATGAATAACAATTAAAATTATGTTTCAAGAGCATCAGTTGATAAAACTTTCATCACTTCCAAACTTTTGCATATTATTTGCTGGAATACATGAAGATACATCCCTTTTAACAAAGCATGAAAAGTAAAACTTTAATTCTTCTTTTGAAAAAGATACCATTTTAAGGAATTTTTTTTAAAAAGAATATCTTGACTAAACTATTTTTATTCGATATTTTCCACAAATACCTTACATATATTGGAGGGCTAAAAGTTTTCAAGGCTGCAAGAATGACACAAAAGCTGTTTTGCTCGTTTAAAAACCTTTTTAAAAAAGGCGCTGGTTAATTTTAAGGCCAGGTACAATGTACAATACTTGATTTACAAAAGATATTTTGGAATAATCAGAGTAAGTGGTGCAACACCCATTTGTGGTGTCACTCTAAAACAGAATTGTATGTCTCCTCTTCATAACTAGGGCATTCCTCTTCAAAATGGGATTTTTAATCAAGATGATGCTTTTGATTACCTTGTTTTCAGTATGAAGTTTTTCTTTTTTGGGGCCATTTATTTGTCAAGCATGAGTAAAAATATTAATTTTACATTCACAAGAACACTTCATAAAACCTTTTAAAATGTGTGTCTGGCAGCTAAGATGACCTCATTACCAACAGTTGTTAACTGGAGCTGTTACCTTGCAGCAATTTAATGGGTACAGACAAGTGTTTGAAAGTTTAAATTCATATTTATAACACAAAAATTGTAGTCACTGTAAGATGAATCTTTACACTTATGCGAGACTCAAAAGGAAAAGGTTTTGTATGTGTGACGAGAGCTGGAGTCTAACATATTTCATTTCAATATATTCTGTAATAAAAAAAATAAAAGGTCATTCATATAATAACTTTATTAACCATGCTGTGCCTGAGCTTTGCTCTGTTTTTTTTTTGTTGTTTAAATTGATAATTGACAAATAATATATATATATATATATATATATATATATATATATATTTTTTTTTTTTTAAATATTAATCAAAAAAATGTTAATTGATTCAGTGTGAAAGCCACAAACTTTGTATTATTGGTAAGGAGGTGTATTTTGGTAAGGAGGTGCTATTTTGATGTCAGTTTCACATCAGGAAGTGTTACTCTTCACAGTATAAATGCAGGCAAAAGCAATTAAAGCCCAAACCACCGCAGCAAGTGGTCAGTCTAAAGAGCTCATTATACAGTGAATGGGGTCAGGGTGAATCATCTATCAAAAACAATCAAATAAATAACTAAGGAAATAAAGTTAGTTTTTATGTAATTGTATGAGCTACATCATGTTGTTTGGACCAAATGCAAAGAGAACGGTCTCAAGACAATACAAAACATGCTTGGTAGCTCCGTATATAAGTGTTTGTCCTATGTATTGTGAAAACTGAGACCATAGCATCCTTATAGCTCGAAAGATGTCTTTCTATATGGTGGAAAATAGACAGATGCCTGAAAAGGCATTTTGCACCCTTGAAATTAAGTAATATGAAAACGGTAGTGAATCGAATTGAAAATTGTTTTTTTTATTTTGTTCCGTTGCTTCCTGAAACTGTGCGTGATGGACAGAAGCAAGTTTCAGAAATATCTAGAACGGTCCAAGTCAGGAAGAGGATGCTGATTTGATGGTTTATTATGGATGAGCCAATGAATGCAGCATTTACATAGGTATGGAATGAGTACAATGAATTAACTTAACTAAACAGAGAATGTCTGTATCCAGGGCCGACAAGGATGTGGCAGTTGCATTACGATTGTAATGGAGGTCGGAGGCGATAGGTGACGTCCGCAGTGTGTAGCAAGTGTCCACTCCAGAAGTTCCAGTGGAATGTTCTCAGTTGTCTGGGTTTCCAGGCTAGTCCATCCACTCGACTAGTGGCGATTCTTTTGAAGTTCACAAAATATTTGTCCGCTGCATCCTCATTAAGGTTAACATGTTTGCCGTAATAAAATTTATGTCGTGACTAATCATTGGTGGCTTGAATTTCATGTCTATGTTTCTCCATTTTCATTTTCTTCATCTCCATTTCCGCCGTTATCTGGCATCTTTCACTTTCCATCCCTGCTTATATTTGATGGTTTTCCATCTCTACTCTAAGTTTTTCTAATTCTATATCCTTGAGCCGAAGTTCTCTATCTCCAAACTCTTCCACCTCTGATGGATTATTATCGTCCTGTGACGATCCCCCTGGAAACAAGCCACCATCAACTAAAACCTTTTAAATTGCTTTCTTAATGTCTAACTTCCTCACTGACCTTTTCACATTAATCTCAAGAATTGTAGCAATCTCTACCAACCGTTCCCTCTGAAAAGTCTCTAAAGCTTCCAAGGAGGGATTTTTCACGAAGTCAGTAAGCTCAGTCATTGTGCGACGTTAAGTGGCTCGATAAAAACAAGATTGTTCTATCCTGGACAAGCCTCCAATTTATGTGACAGACCGAAGCGAGTTCCAGATATATCCAGAACAGTCCAAGTCAGGAAGAGGATGTTGATTACAGAGTATGAAAAAAAAAAGTAACCATGGTTAAATAAAGTTGACTTATTTGTAAGGGGGAGAATCCAAAAAAGCTCTGCTTTAAAAAAAAAAAGTCGAATAAATGTATAAATATAGCTTTATAATAATAACAACAACATATATAATACTTATTAATATAATAATTTAAATATTATTATTATTATTATTATTATTAATATATACGGGGCTTTCAAATTGTTTCCTTCCACGATGCATTCATTCCATGTCAGATTCAAGCATAATTACCTGAATAAAATGAATACATTTTTCATTTTTACATAGATGTGACCTAAATATATCTTAATATATAT